>JAZHEH010002213.1:0-489024 GCA_036589455.1 Ateles fusciceps
AACAAGGTAGTACAGTGGATAAGAGTACCAGTTCTAGTACTGGACTCTATATTTAAATATTTACTCCATCCTTACAAACCTATAATCTTGAGAAAGTTACTTGACCTAAACTTTTTTTGTTTCTCAGTTAGTTCATCTGTAAAATGGGGATAAGAATGATGGTTGAAAAAGAAAATATAAAAACTTCGTGCAAAGAAGCCAAAATAGTGCCTGCATATAGTAAGTGCTATATAAGTGCTAGTTATTGTTATTACTCTATTTTCTATCTCAGCACTTTGGAGCAACTTCTGGAACATAGCAGGTAATTAATCAATGTTTGTAGAATAATCATGTATGTGAGTTGTAGACCTGATTTTCATAGCAGGCTATAAGAATAATTTAAATGGCAAAAAATTTAAAGAGAACAGAGAGGTGCCACTGCTTGGTATCTCCCAGCATGCCAAAGCAATGAAACTGACAGGTTGAACCTACTCACCTGCTCAATATGCAGCTCTTCTCCTTCTCAGTAGACAGAATACCAAGTAATATTAAGGTCCGAATAATTTGAACATATAGTTAAATGAACCCTAATCCCTTTCTATCCTGTAAGACTTGGGATTCAGTAGATTACCCAGTAATGAGCTACCTCTGGAAATCTAAGAATTGAAAGCCAAGACACTTGCCTAAATACCTGGGTAATCACAACTCTGCTACAAAGTCTTTTGGATAGGAAGTGGGATGGGTGAGTGAGGAACTTTTAATTAATGAACAAGCAATAGCCTGATTATATACCTTAGAGAAGCAGAAGAATTGTTCATGGACTTACCTTCCCTCACTCTATAATAGAATCTCCCATCAGAAGCTGAGTAGTGTCAGTGGTAGTGTGAGGAGGGACTTTTAATATTTAGTGAGGAAGTGAGGAAAAAACAAGACATGTCCTAGCTATACAGCCACTTTCCCTTTGTCCCTAGAGGAGAAAAGCAAGCCAGAAGCTGAGCCAGCCAAACACTGTATCCCTTATTGTTATGCCATGCCCTGTTTTTGCCACAGTCTGAAACAGTGAGAAGCAGATTGAAAACAACATTACTTCCATTTTATCTGCTACCTCTCAGCCCAATCTTTGTCCTGCAGGGTCTTCTTAACTATAATCTTGACCCAAATATGTACATATAAGGGCTTTGTCACTCATATCTGAAAACTTAAGAGACTTGAAAAATCTTCCAGAAGAGGAAGAAGAAACTGACTGGAGACTTGCTGTCTGCCTATGCCACACCAAATGTTTCAACCAGTCAAGACAGAAAAAAAAAATTCCCACTAAACTGTGACTAGTCAGTTTGATTTAAAGCCCATGAGGTCACCCTATGTATGACTTGCACGCTATGTTCAAAAAGCCAGTCCTCCCATTTTCTTTTTCTTTTCATGGGACATTACTGGATTAAGAGGTATAAAAGCAAAGCCATAAATTCAGCTACTAGAGCGACTCTAAACAATGTCTTACCAGACTTCGTTTGTATAAATTAGATTCAGAGAGTCCTCTCAAGGGTATGGCAAATCAAGGCAATTCATTCTTACAAACTAAGATCTTTGAAATTCCAAAGGCACCAATTTATAGACCCATGTAATTCAGCTTCTTTATAGATAAGTAACCTGAGGACCAGGAGTCGTCATATAGCAAGCTAGCAGCACAGCTCAGTCTAAAATCTAAATATCCAGAAAGTCCTCATTCTAGTGTTTTTTATCCAAAAATATGTAGGACTCTAGATTTTTAGGAAGGTGTCTTCTACAATTCTGGGGATGATTGGTGCTTTGCCCTTTGAATCTGAGGGTAGATGTAGACTTTCTTCCTATCTCTACCTCAAAAATTCACATACAGAATGTAAGCAGAATTTTGCATACATTGTCAGGGAATAAGAGCCTAAGGTTAACTTTCTTACCTAGGAAGACATTCAGATCCCTCATTTAGCCAACATCCTGCATCTTACCCTGTTTTTTCAGTTGGAAAATGCTAGATACCCACCGTATTTTTTGAGGCATAATACTCACTTCACCGCTGCTATGCACTTCACCCTCAAACCAGCTAGACTTTACTGCCAGATGTGGGCCATGCCTATTTTTTGAGAAAGAGCTCTACTAGATAACTAAGAAAATAGAAAAAGGAGAAGTTGGAAAGACACAAATGACAGGAATTCTGTCTATAGATTTTCCAAGCTTGAATATCTAAATCTTGGATGACTTGCTTGATACACGTTTATTAGATAAAACAGAACATATTCTATCTCATCTTAGAGAAACCTTGAGCAACAAAAGTTGTCACTAGTCAAGTTGCCATAATATGTCCTAATAAGCTTCTCCATTATTCTTTTCCCAGATAAATACATTTCCCCTAGTTCTGTGCTGGCCTCTCCAACCAAGCTTCCTCTTAAACATGGTCTAGAGCTCTTAGTGAGAAAGGTCACTTTCCAGCTAAAATCCAAGAGCCATTGTCTCCCATAATCCCTGAAGCCTACAGCAATTTTTTTTCCTACTTCTGCAAGGATCGATGATTTTAATTCCTGAATCCAAAGAATGGCCAGGATCTCCTAGGCCAAAAAAGTTCTGAAAGCAGTTGTCTTTCCCAGGGTCAGGAACTGGAGTGTGACAATTCCAATATTCATTCTGACCTCTTATACCATGCCCTGAGGTGGGCTAGCTCCTGCCTAGTCTTTCTCTAGAAAACAAGCTCATCTCTAAATGATATGAATTAGTAGGCACACAGGAAAATGCTCTCTAGGCTCCTCTTGCCTATCTGACACTCATTATCCAAGCAAATCAGATTGAAACACGTGATGTCCCATGATGACTTATTTGCTCCCTGGCACTTAAGGCTTTCCACTTTATCAATTTCAGGAAAGATTCAGATTTCTCATTCAGGTGGTACTCTCTCCTTTCTCTGGTGGTTGAGTATCCCAAGTCTAACCTCAAGACTCCAAAATGCATTAATTACACATGCTTAATGCTGGCATGTGTAATTATCCTTACAGCAACCTTCCGTGAATTAGAAATAGGCATGGCTTAAATTCATTCATAGCTAGGGCAAATTGATGCAAATCATCTCAGCTAGACATCATTCTGCGGTGAATAATCTGCAAAATTATATGCAGTAGCTCTGTAGATTGACTAACATTGATTTACATACATAATTTGTGAATGTGCACTTGTGGGATCATTTGTAAGTAAATAATGTGGTTTTGCCACCTGGCAAAAGAGTTGAGACATCTTTCCCAGAAGTCCTTGATGTTCCCCACAGTAAACAAATAAATGAGAAAAGAAGACAGGAATGAAGGAAGGGGAAAGGAGTGTGTTTGGGAAGTAAGAGGTTTAGCAGAGCCTAATTTACTTAATAAAATACAAAGAGAAAATGGGGGAGGCAGAAGCAGGTAGAGAAAAAGGTGAAAGTAATTAACAATGGTTAAGCTTCCACCATGAGCTAAACATTCTGCTAGGTGTTTTGAAAGTGTCATAGCACTGACACCTCAAAGTCCTACAAGATAATAGCTCCCCATTTTTCTATTGATTTTTATTAATTGTGGTGTAATATGCATAATATAAAGTTTACTGTCTTAACCACTTTGTATTGTGCTGAAAAACACACCAAATAAAAATTGACCATAAACCATTTTAATTAACCAGGCAGTTCAGAGGCATTAAGTACATTCACATTGTTATGAAAATATCAGTACCATGTATCTTCAGAAGTATTTTCATCTTACAAAGCTGAAACTCTGTAACCATTAAACAATAACTTCCATTGTCTCTTCACCCAAGCCTTCTGGCAATGAGAGTCTCCCCACTTTCTGTCTCTATAGAATTCGATTGCTCTAGGTACCACAAATAGGTGGACTCATGCTATACTTGTCCTTTTTTGACTGACTTATTTTACTTAACATAATGTACTCAATGTTCTTTGTACTGTTGCAAATGACAGTATTTCCTTATTTTTTAAGGCTGAAAAATATTAATTGTATGTATATACTACATTTTGTTTATCCATTGATCCATCGATGGACATTTGGGTTAGAAATTGTGGCTCTGTAAAAAATAGCACTGCAAGCATGGGTATACAAGTATCTCTGTGAAAACTAGAAATGGAACTACTATTTCATCCAGAAATCCCACTCATTGGTACCTATCCAAATGAAAAGAAATTGTTATATCAAAAAGGCATTTGCACTCATATGGTTATCACAATGCTATTCACAATAGCCAAAGTTGTGGAATCAACATAAGAGTCCATCAATGGGCAACTGGATAAAGAGAATGTGATATATATACAACATGAAATATACCATGCAATCATGAAAAGAATAAAATCATGTCTTTTACAGCAACATGGATGAAGCTGGAGGCCATTATCCTAAGTGAAATGATTTAGAAAATCAAATGCCACATGTTCTCACTTGTGTGAATTAAACAAGTGAGAGTTAAACAATGGGTACACATAAACATACAGAGAGGTATAATAGACACTGGGGGATTTCACAAAGGGAGATGTTTGGAAGGAGATGAAGGTTGAAAAGGTACCTACTAAATACAATATTCACTAGTTGGGTGATAGGCACACTAAAATCCCAAGCTCACCAATATGCAATGTATCCATGTAACAAACCTGCGTATGTACTTCCCTGTAATTTATAAAACAATTTAAAAAGTAAAAAAACAAATCTCTTTAAGATCAAGTTTCTGATTATTTTGGGTAAATACCCCAGAAATGGAATTGCTGGATCGTATGGTATTACTATTTTAATTTTTTGAGGAACTGCCATGCTCTTTTGCATATCATCTGTACCATTTTACATCCCCCAACAACAACACACAAGGTTTCAATTTCTTCACAGCTTTGCCAACACTTACTATTTTGTTTTCTTAAAAACACAACACACATATTTATAGTGACCATTCTAATGGGTTTAAAGTGGTATCTCATTGTGATTTTGTTTTGTATTTATCTAATGATTAATAATGTTAGCATGTTTTCATGTTTTGTTATTGGCATTTGTATATCTTCTTTGAAAAAAATGTCTGTTTAAGTCCCTGCCCATTTTTTGTTGGGTTGTTTGTTATGTTGTTGTTGAGTTGTGACAGTTCCTTTGTATATTGTAGATATTAACCACTTATTAGATATATGATTTGCAAATATTTTCCCCATTCCATGGATTTGACTTTTTACTCTGTCAATTGTGTACTTTGATGTACAGAAGTTTTAAAATTTTATATAGTCCAATTTGTCTAGTTTTTCTTTTGTTGCCTATGCTTTTGGTGTCATATTCAAGAAGAGCATTGTCAAATCCAATATACGTGAAGATTTACTCTTATGTTAATAGTTTTAGATTTTCGAGTTCTTATGTTTAAGTCTTTGATTCATGATGAGTTAATTTTTGTTTATAGTTAAGGTAGGGGTGTAACTTTATTCTCTGCATATGGACATCCAATTTTTGCATAATTCATTTTTTTTGAAAAGATACGTTGTTCTCCCTTTTTGATGGTCTTGTAGCCTTATAACAGTGATCATATATGCAAGGGTTTGTTGCTGGGCTATTTTATTTCCATAGGTCTAATCATTCTACTTTGTGCTTGCATCATATTTTTTTATTATTACAGTTTTATAGCAAGTTTTGAAATCAGGGAGTGTGAGCACCTCCATCTTCGCTCTCTGTTTTTAATATTGTTTTGGCTATTTGAGGTCTCTGAGATTCCATAGAAATTTGGGAATGGATTTTTTATTTCTAAAAAACATGTGCATTAACATTTTGATATGAGTTGTACTAAATCTATACATCACTTTGGATAGTATTGACTTCTAAACAATATTGTCTTCCTATCTATGAAAATCAATGTCTTTCCAATTATTTATAGCTTTTAAAATTGGGTCAGCAGTGCTTTGTAGTTTTCAGCATATAAGTCTTTTACCTCCTTGGTTAGGGATTATTTCTAATTATTTTATTCTTTTTGATGTTAACCTACGTTTTAAAGATGAGAAGACTTGGGCTGTAAAACAGTTGTATAGTTAGTCAGAGGGAGAATTGGGCTCTAAACAGAGATCTGTTTGACTCTGTGAGGTTAGATACTTTCTACTATGTCATATTGCTTTTCTTGATCCCAAATACATTTATTATCCATACATTTCTCCTGCAAGGGGCCTGTTGCACTATTTTGAAATGGAAGAGAGTCAATGAAAAAATAAATCAAAAACATCAACTGGAGCACTTCTGTAACTAAGTGGCGAAGTAATTCTGTGGGTAGAATTTAGTGCAGCTAAAAACAATGCCAGATGTTTAATTCCCACATGGGTTTGTGAGCTTTGTTTTCAGCAGCTACTACAAACAGCCCTAAATCCAGGCACAAGGCAAAACAGTGCCATAAGAATAGAAAAGGGAAACAAACAAACAGTGTTGGTGTTTCCAGGAGAGTTTCATAGAGGAGTAAAAAATTAAAACAGGTCACAAAGTATGAGTAAGAGATTATCATGCAGAGAAGGTAAACAACACTTACCATGGAGAAGGAGTAGCTTATTCAAAAGATAGGAAAGTGTAAAGCAAGCCATGAGATATGTGATTAGTTCAGTGGCATTGCAGTCCGCATTTCAGGGAAATAAGAGAAAACGACAGTTAAAGCAAGGAAGGTAAACAGAGGCCATGTTGGAAAGGCAAGCCAAGAAGTTTGAGACAGTGACATAATGCATAAGCATAGGAATTATTTGTTCATGTAAGAAGGCTTGTACTAGAGGGTATATTAAGAATTTACTTCATCTCTGACTTATTTTTCAAATCTCTCTATGGTAATTTTCCATGGCCATGTTAGGCCAGTGATTGATGGCAAACCTCAAGACAAAATGTTATAGTCATGCTGCAGAAATATTTATTATGGCAAGTGTAGATTCTTACAACTGGCAGATTTGAAGAATCAGCTAATACTCCTGAAAACTGTGGTCCTGTTAGAAGAGATTTGCTGACAGAACCTATAGGTCACTTCAAGTGACCTATGTAGTATTTCTTTCTCTGCTAGTGACCAATGAGGGGAATGAGGTAGGAAATAGTTGGAGTCAGATTGTTCTTGCTTTGATCTCACTTCTTCCCTGAAGACAGAAAAATTGTTTTTAGACCCTCAATCACTACTGAATCTTTTGTTGGAAGTTCCATGAAAATAAAAGAGTTAATTAAAGGGATAGCCTCTGTGATTTTTGTAAAGAGCCTTGTTCACACCATACAATGTTTATGGCCTGTATGTAATAAGTAGTATTTTATGTCTTTTGTTTGACTCACGCATCAGATTCAAATGTGAGCACTGAGTCCCTGTGTGTAACTTGATGCTCAGGGTAAACTCTTTCCATCTGAGCAATTCTCCTCCTAATCTTCCAGGAGTTTTCCATTCTCCTCCTTCCCATTCTCCATTGTTGGAGCCAGGCAGTAGTCTTACCTGTACCCCTACTGCCAGGTCTGGGCTCACAGAATGTTGTCATGGTGATCGTCCAACTTTTTCACTGACCACCCATTGCCTTGAGGGGAAGAAGCTGGCCAAGTCCTCCTGCTTTTTCACTTAAGGTTCACTTTATTTACAAAAACCTCCTGCTTGCTTCATGCTTAGCCAGGGCCAGAGACCATGGACTAGAAGAAGGGAAGACAATGATAGAGAGGCTACTTCTGGTTTTTGGGAGTATTTGAAATTGTACCTTCCCCCTACTACCAAGATCCACTTCCAAGTCTCTTTTCAGAGCCAGTAAAAGCAGCCTTTGCAAAAATGTAAAAAGTCCTTTTGTTCCTGAAGCGTAGTGAAAGATAAGACACAACCAATCCTCCAAGTCTCATGCTAGTAACTACAGGATTATGAGGGTTGGCTCATAGACAACGACCCTCTCTCCTCGGGTACAAACGATACCTCCAACCATAGAGCACCTGTCTTCATGGTAGTAACCTGTAATTGCATTTGTAAAATCCGTCCCTTTGAATCTACTATTGTGACATCTCCTGAGACATTTTCCCTTACAGCTGAGATTCTCCAGAGTGGTTCTTTATGCTATGAAGAATTATTTCAAGGGGAATCTGAGAACTCAAAAAAAAAAAAAAAATCAAAGGTTTTTTTATCCATCCTTGTACAGGAAACACTGGTAAAAAACAGGTTGTGTATTCCTACGAGAAGAAAGAAAGACAAAAATTGTGATGAACATGAGTCATAATGTAGCTCTGTTTTTTGAGTTAGGATCTGCTTACTTCAAGCTGATTTTCTCATAGAATCATAAACAGCTGACCCTCTATATCATCAGATTTCCACATCATTGGATTCAACCAACCGGATTCAATGGAAAAAATCTGGGGACAAAACAAGTAAAAACAACAACATGACAATTAAAAATAATAAATACAAATACAAATGCAATTAACAACTATTGCTATAATATTTACATTGTACTAGGTATTATAAGTAATCCAGAGATAATTTAAAATATATGGGAAGATGTGCATTAGTTACATGCAAATATTATGCCATTTTTTTCTAAGAGTCTGAACATCTGAGGATTTAGTTATCTGCTAGAATCCTGGAGGCAATCCACCAGGGGATACGGAAGAATGATCAAATTTATCTCAGGGCTGGAAGGAAGCCCTGGCCTCCTCTTATCCAATTCTTTGTTGCCTAGAGTCATCTTATTAAAATTATTTTTAAAAATTTCTGTTGGTAAAAGTAGATGTAGGCATTTTTAAGGTACATGAGATATTTTGATACAGGCATGCACTGTAAAACATGAAATAAGTATAATATGGAGAATGGGCTCTTTAGCCCTACAAGCATTTATCCTTTGAGTTACAATCTAATTATATTTATTGTTATTTTTAAATATACAATTATTGCTTACTTTAGTCCCCTTATTGTGCTATCAAATAGTATGTCTTATTCATTCTATTTTTTTAATCCATTAGCAATCCCTACCTTCCCCTAACCCCCAATTGTTTTTCATATGTTGAACTAATGTTGCATCACAGGGATAAAGCCAACTTGGTCAAGGTGAATAAGCTTTTTGATGTGCTGCTGGATTCGGTTTGCCAATATTTTATTGAGGATCTTTGCCCTGATGTTCATCATGGATGTTGGCCTGAAGTTTTCTTTGTTTTGTCTCTGCCAGGCTTTGGTATCAGGATGATGCTGACCTCATATAATGAGTTATGGAGAAGTCCCTCCTTTTAAACTGTTTGGAATAGTTTCAGAAGGAATGGTACCAGCTCCTGTTTGTACCTCTGGTAGAAATTTGACTGTGAAAACCATCGGGTCCTGGGCTTTTTTTCATTGGTAGGCTATTAATTACTGCCTAAATTTCAGAACTTAATATTGGTCTTTTAGGGATTTGACTTCTTCCTGGTTTAATCTTGGCAGGGTGTATGTGTCCAGGAATTGATACATTTATTCTAGATTTTCTAGATTTTTTTTATTGTTGTTTGTTTGTTTTTGCATAGAGGTGTTAATAGTACTCCCTGATGGTAGTTTGTTTTTCTGTGGGCACAGTGGTGATACCCTCTTAATGGTAATTTGTATTTCTGTGGAATCAGTGGTGATATCCTCTTATCATTTTTATTGTGTCTATTTGATTCTCTCTCTCTCTCTTCTTTATTAGTCTAGCTAGTGGTCTATCTGTTTTTGTTATTTTTTTTTCAAAAAACTAGCTCCTGGATTCATTTGAAATTTTGGAGGGTCTTTCGTGTCTCTATCTCCTTCAGTTTTTTGATCTTAGTTATTTCTTGTCTACTGCTAGCTTTTGGTTTTGTTTGCTCTTGCTTCTCTAGTTCCTTTAATTGTGATTTTAGGTGTGAATTTGAGAACTTTCTAACTCTCTGATATGGACACTTAGTGCTATAAATTTCCCTCAACACTGCTTAGAGATTCTGGTATGTTTTCACCTTTTCTCATTGTTTTCAAGGGACTTCTTGACTTCTGCCTTAATTTCATTATTTACCCAGGAGTCATTCAGAAGCAGGTTGTTCCATTTCCATATAATTGTGTGGCAGTGAGTCAGTTTTTTAATCTTGAGTTCTAATTTTATTTCACTGTGGTCTGAGAGACCTGTTGTTATGACTTCTTTTGCATTTGCTGAGAATTGTTTTACTTTTAATTGTTTGGTTGATTTTAGTATGAGTGCCATGTGTCACTGAGAAAAATGTATATTCTGTTTATCTGGGAGAGTGGAGAGTCTGTAGATTTCTATTATGTCCACTTTATCCAGAGCTAAGTTCAAGTCCTGAGTATCCTTGTTAATTTTCTGTCTCATTTGTCTGTCTAACATTGACAGTGGGGTGTTGTAGTCTCCCATTATTATTGTGTGGGAGTCTAAATCTCTTTGTAGGTCTCTGAGAACTTATTTTATGAATCTGGGTGCTCCTGTATTGGGTGCATATTTACGGTAGTTAGCTCTCCCTGTTGAATTGATCTCTTTGCCATTATGTAATGCCTTTCTTTGCCTTTTTAAAAATGTTTATTGTTTTAAAGTTTGCTTTGTTGGAGACTAGGTTTGAAATCCTTGCTTTTTTTATTTTTATTTTTGCTTTCCAACTGCTTTTTCCTCCATCCCTTTATTCTGATCCTACGTGTGTCTTTGCATGTGAGATGGGTGTCCTGAACACAGCACACCAATGGTTCTTTACTTTTTATCCAATTTGCAAGTTTGTGTCTTTTAATTAGGGCATTTAGTCCATTTATATTTAAGGTTAACTTTGTTATGTGTGAATTTGATCCTGTCATCATGATGCTATCTGGTTATTTTGCACACTAGTTGATGCAATTTCTTAATGGTGTCCTTGGTCTTTATGTTTTGGTGTGTTTTCACAATGGCTGGTACTGGTTTTTCCTTTCCATATTTAGTACTTCCTTCAGGAGCTCTTGCAAGACAGACCTGGTGGTGACAAAATCCCTCAACATTTGCTTGTCTGGAAAGGATTTTGTTTCTCCTTTGCTTATGAAGCTTAGTTTGGCTGAATATGAAATTCTGGGTTGAAAATTCTTTTTTTTTTTTTTTTAACGATTTTGAATATTGGCCCCCACTCTCTTCTGGTTTGTAGGATTTCTGCTGAGAGATCCACTGTTAGTGTTGATTGTCTTCCCTTTATAGGTGACCTGGCCTTTCTCTCTGGCTGCCTTAACATTTTTTTCTTCATTTCGTTCTTGGAGAATCTGATGATTATGTGTCTTGGGGTCAGTCTTCTCATGGAATATCTTATGGTGTCTCTCTATATTTCCTGAATTTTCATTTTGGCCTGTTATACTAGGTTGAGGAAAATTCACCTGGATAATATCCTGAAATGTGTTTTCCAACTTGGTTCCATTCTCCCCATCTCCTTCAGGTACTTCAGTCAATCATAGGTTTGGTCTTTTTATGTAGTACCATATTTCTTGGAGGTTTTGTTCATTTATTTTTATTCTTTTTGTCTGCATTCCTTATTTCAGTAAAATGCTCTTCAAACTCTGATAGTCTTTCTTCTGCTTGATCATTCTGGCTATTGATACTTCCCTATGCTTTACAAAGTTCTCATGCTGTGTTTTTCAGCCCCATCAGGTAGTTTATGTTTCTCTCTAAACTGGTTATTCTAGTTAGCACCTCCTGTAACCTTTTATCAAGGTTCTTAGATTCTTTGCATTGTGTTAGAACATGCTCCTTAGTTTGGAGGAGTTTGTTGTCACCCACCTTCTGAAATCTACTTCTGTCAATTTATCCATTTCCTTTTTCAACCAGTTTTGCACACTTCCTGGAGAGGTGATGTGATAATTTGCAGAAGAAGAGGCACTCTAGTCTTTTTGGTGTTTAGCACTTTTCTGTTGATTTTTTCTCAATGTCATGACTTTGTCTAGTTTCAATTTTTGAGGCTGCTGACCCTTAGATGAGGTTTTTTTTGAGTCTTTTTTGTTGATGCTGCTGTTGTTGCTTTCTGTTTGTTTGTTTTTCTTTCAGTGGTCAGGTCCCTCTTCTGTAGGGGTGCTGCAGTTTGCTGGGGGCTCACTTCACACCCTATTCATCTGATTCACTTCCACACCTGGAGATGTCACTTGAGGAGGCTGGAGAAGCAGCAGAGCTGAGTGCCTCCTCCTTGTTCTGGGAATTCTGACATCGAGGGGGCACCAACCTGATGCCAGTAGGAACATTCCTGGATAGGGTGTTCTCACAACCCAGGTTGGAGGGTCTCACCCAGTTGGATGGCATGGGGGGAGCAGGGCGGGCCCATTTAATGAAACACTTTGGCTTTCCCTTGGTAGAGGGAGTGTGCTGCGCTGGGGGGAACCTACTTGTCTGGGCTGTCCAGATGCCTCAGAAAGCCTCCCTTGGGTGGCTGATGGATGCTCCCTGGCCCATGTGGCTTTCATGTGGACTACTGCACCACACTTATCTTCTTTCCTCTCCGTGGGTCAAGCCAGCCACACAGTCAGTCCTGATGGCAGAACTTGGATACCTTGGTTGCCAGTTCTGGATTAACATGCTGTTTTTGTTCTTTTCAATGACAGCCTCTGGTCTCAGTTTCTTCTAGTTAGCTATCTTTACCCTGCCCCCTTTAGCTTTTTGAGAAATCTTTAAGGTGTTCTCCTTAGTGATTATACTAATTTACATGCCCACTAACTAGAATTTCCTTTCTTAACATCCTCACCGGTATGTGTTATTGCCTGTCTTTTGAATATAAGTCATTGTATTGGGATGAGGCAATATCTTATTGTTGTTTTGTTTTTCATTTCTCTGATTATCAGTGATGTTGAACACCTTTCCATATGCCTTTTTGCCACTAATATGTCTTCTTTTTAGAAATATCTGTTCAAATATTTTGTCCTTTTTTATTGAATTATTAGATGCTTTCCTATAGAGTTCTTTTAGCTCCTTATGTATAATAGCTGTTAATCTCTTATCAGAGGGGTAGTTTGAAATCATTTCTCCAACTCGGTTGTCTATTTGCTTTGTTATGCAGAAGCTTTTTAATGTGATGTGATCACTGGAGTTTCCTTTTAAGCATATCTGCCTAATGACTTTTTAGCTTCTGAGTGTTCACTTCTAGTAACTGTAAACTCACTATCTTTTGAATTCAATTCTGTATCTTATGGTGATAGAACTGAAACCGAGAGTTCCCTGATCCCTCTCATAGAACATGCAACAGGGGGTGTGGCTTGCCCTTTTGGTCACCCCATCCAGCTGCTTAAGCAGCTAGCAAGAGGGGAATATGCAGATGGGCAGGGGCAGAGGCTGGGGAGAAGAGCTTTGGTGTCCAGACTTACGACAGTGTCTAGGGATGGATGCCCTGCAACCCCAGGATTACAAAGCTCTTTTAGCTTTGCTGTTGGCAGATGGCTTTAGTGTTGACCAGCTCAATGGACCCTCTGCCTTTTTGCAAGGGTAGAGGACCAATGTAACAGCTTTCTGTATCTTGAGCTTTTTCCCAGCATCCCAGAAATATTGGTCACATATGGATTGAAGAATGAATGCAAGGTTTTATTGAGTTGTGGAGGTGGCTTTTAGTGGGATTGATGGGGATCTGGAAGGGTAGATATATTTGAGTTGTTGAATTTGAGATGAAGTAGAGTATTCCCTGGGCTTAGAATATTGGTAGTGAGGCTTAAGGAGAAGAGGGCAGACAGTACGTTCTTGCAAACTAAGCAGAGAAATAGGTCTCACTGGGCACAAGTCAGTACAGTATACAGTCCAGACAAATCGGAGGACCTAGTGACCATTGCTAAGTGTAGAGAAAAATTGTGACAGAATCTGCCTTTGTTAAAGTCTTTAGATTGTAGATGGATGTCAAAATTTTAACCTTTGCCCTCATTTTCCCACAACTACTATCATCTCTTAGACCATCACTATATTCTCTACAAATGTATTTGTTCTTTTGGAGAATTTATGCAATGTTTAGTTGTTTGTTTATATGTGGATCTATTTGTTTATTATCTATCTTCCCCATTGGATTGAGAGCTCTCTGAAAGAAAGTGTTGGTGTTCAGCTCTTTAGTCAAACTACTTAGCACAATTCCAAGCACATAGTAGACTTTTCCTAAATGTTTGTCTATGGCCCCTTAAGCCCAAAGAAACCTGCAGCCCAGAGATCTTAAAAGAAGAGGTCTAGATCTGCAAAACAGAATGTTTGTCAGAGTTACTTTCTCATGTTTATTTTCAAATAACATTTTGACATGTATCCTTAAAAAGCACAAACCATTAAATATAAACTTTTACCTAAGACCTATATACACCAAATATCCTCACCTTATTTCTGATTCCATCTCCATCATTGAACCTTCTCATCACTGTGTATAGAATAAAGGAAGGAACAGAGATGAGGAATGGAATGGAAAAATAAATGGGATTAGAATGAAGAGTGGGTAGGAGATAGAACACAGTGAGAGTAAGGAGAGAAACAAAGGTGAAGAACATCTTTTACATTTTGATGTGGTTTGCATGTGTGTCCCCACCCAAGTCTCATGTTTAATTTTTAATCCCTAATGTTGAAGGTGGACCTTGGTTAGCGGTGATTGGATCATGGGGGACAGATTTCTCATGAATGGTTTATCGCCATCCCCAATCATACTGTCCTCATGATACTGAGTAAGTTCTCATTAGAACAGGGGGATGGAGGCAGCAAACCACATTGCCATGTAGGTACCTATGCAACAATCCTGCATGATCTGCACATGTACCCCAGAACCTAAAGTACAATAAAAAAAAGTGTGTGCCACCTCCACCCTCACTCTTTCTTGCTCCTGCTCCTGCCATGTGAGATGCTTCACTCTCCTTTGCATTCCACCATTACTGTAACCTTCCTGAGTGCTCCCCCAGAAGCCAAGCAGATACCAGCACCATGCTCTCTGTACAGCCTGTGGAACTGTGAGCCAATTATTTTTCCTTCATAAATCACCCAGTCACAGGTTTTTTTATAGCAATATTAGAACAGACTAATACACATCTACTATTTTGGTAATCAACCAATAGAATTTGTATATACTGAAAGCTACATCTAAATGCTTTGCTTTGTTGCCAGGGTAGCTTAAAGGATGATGACTGGCTTTACCTGTGCCAGGAGACATATTCAGAAACCTGGAACAGAATTTGATGAAGGAGACCGGAAGGGAAGTAAAGGAAGTATAGTCTGTCTTGAGTTCGTTGTTTATAGGCTAGGGATCTTTACACAGGTTCTACTCCTTTCTGATTCTCCATAAACCTTCTCAGTTCATGGTTGCTGCCTACAGTCAATCAGAACTTTGTCTCTTTAATTGAAATCTTATTTCTATTATAACACAACTCCCTACCACAATATCATTCAGCAACCTTAACATGCAAGTTTGAAAGTTCAATCTAACTTTCATCTTTTAGATGAAGTATAGTTCTAGTAGCAAAAGTGTTGTAATATTGCCTAAAAGTTTGCTCCTGAAATCCTAGCTCCATCACTTCTTAGTGGAAAGTAAAATTGCCTCCATTAGCCTTGATGTCTTATCTGCAAACTGTAGTTAATAATGCCTTCCTCTCAGGTTGCTGTAAGAATTAATTTAAATAAAAAATGTCAATGGGCATGGTGGCTCATGCTTGTAATCCCAACACTTTGGGAGGCTGAAGTAGGCAGATTGCTTGAGTTCAAGACCAGCCTTGGAAACATGGTGAAACCCCGCCTTTACAAACAAATTAAAAAAAAATTGTTGGGCATGGTGGTGTGCACTTGTAGTCCCAGCTACCCAAGAGGCTGAGGTAGAAGGATCACCTGGGCCTGGGGCACGAGGCTACAATGATTTCATGTTTAAGGCACTGCACTCCAGCTTGGGCAACACAATGAGACCCTGCCTCTAAATAAATAAATAAATAAGAAAATGTCTAAAAAGTTTGTAGCATGCCTCTGATAACAAAGTTTGTACTTGTAAATATTTTGATCACCCAACACCATTAGTAAATGTACTTGAGCCCAGATTAAGATCACGCTTTTAACAAGTGAGATTACACCATGAATCAAAAAGCTATATGAGTGTGTGTGGGTAGAATGAAGCCAGTAAGTAGGAAGGTACAGATTACCTGTGTAATAGAGATAACAGGTCCAGAAGTGAGCAAAAGGGCAAAGAAAGCTCAACAACCTCCAACTTTTGCTTTTCATGTCACACTTTCTTGCATGATTTCTGGACAGAAAGAAAATGAAAGATTTGCGTGGTTTTAGACCATACAGAGGTAACTCTTCCCTTTTATCTGTAGAATTAAGCTGTGTAATTTAGTTGTTGAATTTTTTTCTATAAGAATTTTGTTTGGATGCTGCACCAGTGTTTAGCTGGACTGCTCCAACATTGAAAAAATCAGGTTAGAGAGTAAAATACATGATTTTTTACGTATAACACAAAGAGCCAGTTTAACTTTGATTTTTGTCTGAATAATATTTTGATGCTGTAAACCAAAATCTTGACTTTACTTAAAGAAAAAAAACACTTGATCAGAGCCCAACATTTCTGAGTTATAATTTTCTCTCTCAATGAGCTTGATTTACTTCTGTTAAATGTCATCTATAAAATGGGCATAAAAAGAAATAATTCAGAAGGCGCAGGAGGATGACAGAATACAAGCTTCCACCAATCGTCCCCCTGGCAAGGACAACAATTTAAAAACTATTACACACACACACACACACACACACACACACACAATACCTTTTTAAGAACCAAAAACAAGGTGACACTCACAGTACCTGGTTTTAACTTCATATTGCTAAAGAAGCAATGCAGAGATACAAAAAATGGTTCTGAATTGCTGACACCACCACCCCTAGCTACACCTCCAGCAGTGGAAGCATGGGGTGGAGAACATCTCTGGGCACCGAGGAGGGGAGAGCACTGCAGTTCTAGGCATTGATCTCAGTGCTGTCCTGTTAGAGCAGAAAGGAACACTGGGCCAAACTCAACTGATGCACACCCATGGAGGCAGCATTCAAAACAGCCCTAGCCAGAAGGGAATCACCACATATCCTGAATCAAAACCTGAGTTCTCACAAACCTCATACCTAGGGATAAATTGCTCTGGGACTTCAAGTACACTTGAAAGGTAGTATAGGTCGTAAGGACTGCAAGTTTTAGGCAAGCCCTGGTGCTGAAATGGGCCCAGAGAAAGTGGAGGGAGTGGGTACATGATCTACTGAGACTCCAGCTGAAGTGTCTAATGAAATGCTGGCATCGCTCCTACCATAATCGTAGGCTACACGGCTTGTAGCTCCAAAAGAGACCATATTTCCATTTGAGGAGAGGAGAGGAAAGAGTGGGAAGGACTCTGTCTTTTAACTTAGATATCAGTCAGCCACAGCAGAATAGGACCCTGGTCAGAGTCATGAGGTCTTTGTTCTAGGCCCTAGCTCCTGGATGGCATTATTAGACACACCCCAAACCAGAAGGGAACCCACTGCCTTGAAAGGAAGAACCCAATCCTGGCAGCCTTTGTCAACTTCTAACAGAAAGAGCTCTCTTGGGCCCTGAATAACCAACAGTAATACCCAGGTACTAAATCAAGGGCTTTGGATAATCCTTTGAGATGAACTGGGTTAAAATAATACACAGCACATTACCAGCTGTGGTGGCTATGTGGCAAAACTTTTTCTGCTTGCGAAGAGCAGAGGAAGAAGTAAAGGGGACTTTACCTTACACCTTAGGTGCCAGGATAGACACAGGGGTATAGTACCACATAGGTTTTTGAGGTCCCTGATTCCAAGACGTGACTTTGAGATGACATTTCTAAACCTGCCATGGGCCAGAGGTGAGCCCAATTCCCTGATAGGTGAGTCCCAGGCCAGGCGGCATTCATGAAAAGCTGACATAAGAGCCATTGAACTTTAAGGGAACAATGGTGATAGTCTAGCAGTATTCCATGTGGCAAGTGGTGATAAAAACTATGGTGTAAGGCTATTCTGCATTTGAAAAGGGGAGAGAAGAGTGAAAAGGACTGCATCTTGTGGTTTGTGGACCAGATAGGCTGCAGTAAAGTAGAACACCAGGTAGATGTCTAGATTTCTAAAGTCTTTTACTCTAGTCTCTGACTACTGGAAGGCACCTTTGGACCCATCAAGGGACTGGAGAAAATCACTGCCCTGAAGGAAAAGATACAGGCTTCAGTGAATTTGCCACCGGCTAATTGTAGAACCCCAGAGTTTTCCACAAACATAGTGAGTAGCCAGCAGATTGTTACAGCAGACCTTGAGCAAGATGCAGGTTCTGTGTTGGTTTCAGTTCTTACCCAGTGCAGTCATAGTTGTGGTGACCACAGGGGTGCTTGTGTCACTTCACTCACAAATTTAAGTGTCTCAGAACAGAGACAGAATCCATTTGGTTGAGAGAAAGTAAAAGAAGAAAACAGGAGTGTGCCTGGTTATCCAGAGAATTAAGGTGGTCTTGTCCAAGATCATTAAAGTGGTATCTTTATGAATTTTCAAAAAGCACAGCCTTACTGGGCTCAAAGTCCCCCCTAAAGCTGATGCCACTTAGATAGCAACATCCAAGTCTTTTGAAATATCTAGAAAACCTTCGAAAGAAGGATGGTTACAAAAAGCACAGACAGTGGAGACCAAAATGAATATCTAATTCTTCAATGTGCAGACACTAAAGAACATCTACTAGCATCTACAACATCAAAGAAAACATGACTTCATCAAATGAACTAAATAAAGCACCAGGGATCAATCCTGGAGAAACAGAGATATGTGACCTTTCAGACAGATAATTCAAAATAGCCGTGCTCAGAAAACAAACAGAAAACAAAAACAAAAAATGGTAATACAGAGAAGAAATTCAGAATTATATCAAATAAATTTAACAAAGTGAAGGAAATGATTTAAAAGAATCAAGCAGAAATTCTCAAGATATAAATTGCAATTGACATACTGAAGAATGCATCATGATCCTTTAATGGCAGAAGGGATCAAGTAGAGAAATAATGAATGTACTTGAAAACAGTTTATTTGAAAATACACAGTTAAGAGGAGACAAAGAAATAAAATAATAAAAGGAATGAAGCACACCTACAGGACATGGAAAATAGCCTCAAAAGGGCAAATCTAAGAATTATTGGCCTTATAGAAGAGGTGGAGAAGATATAAGGAGAGAAAGTTATTCAAAGGGATAATAACAGAGAAAGTTCCAAACCTAAAGGAAGGTATCTATATCTAACATGTGTTTAGAACATCAATCAGACTTACCCTAATGAAGACTAGCTTAAGGAATTTTAAGAATCAAAGTCCCAAAGATCAAGGACAAAGAAAGATTTCTAAAAGCAGCAAGAGAAAAGAAACAAATAACATACAATGGATCTCTCATACATTTGGCAGCAGACTTTTCTGTGGAAACCATACAGGCCAGGAGAGAGAGGCATGAAATATTTAAAGTGGTGAAGAAAAAAATTTCTCTGGAATAGTATATCAGATGAAAATGTCCTTCAAACATGAAGGAGAAATAAAAACTTTCCCAGACAATTACAAGTTTAGGGATTTTATCAGCACTAGACCTTTTCTACAAGAAATGCTAAAGGGAGTACTTCAATCAGAAGGAAAAGGAAATTTAACAGCAATAAGAAATCACTTGAAAGTGAAAAACTAACTGCCAGTAGTAGGGCCACAGAAAATCTCAAAATGTTATAACACTGTAACTTCAGTGTATGAACTATCCTTATTCTAAGTGAAAAGACTGAATGATGAACCAATCAAAAATAATAACTACAACAACTTTTCAGGGGCGTAGTGCTATAACATATAAATAGAAACCCAAAAAAGTAGAAAGATGGGGCACAAAGCTTGAGGCATTGAGTTTTGATTAGACTTTTTGCTTTTTTGTTCATGCATGGGTGTTAAGTTGTCATCAGGTTAAAACAATGGGTAAAAGATAGTATTTACAAGTCTCATGGTAACCAGAAACCAAGAACATATGAGATAACACACACACACACACACACACACACACACACACACACACACACACAAATTGAAAAGCTAGAAACTAAATAATGTCATTTGAAAAAAAAAAAAACTTCACTATAAGAAGATAGATGAGAAAACAAAAAGAGAATATGGTTCCATACCTTCTGAAAGTATTTCAAACAATACAAATAGAGGGAATCCTCCCTAACTCATTTTATAAGACCAACATCATCCTGATACCAAAACCCGGCAGATACACAACCAAAAAAGAAAATTTCAGGTCAATATCCATGATGAACATAGATAAAAAAGTCCTTAATAAAATACTGGCAAACCAAATCCAACAGCACATCGAAAAGCTTATCCATCACGATCAAGTCGGCTTCATCCCCGGAAATGCAAGGCTGGTTCAACTTACGCAAATCCATAAACGTAATCCATAACATAAACAGAACTAAAGACAAAAAACACATGATTATCTCAATAGATGCAAAGAAGGTCTTTGACAAAATTCAACAGCCCTTTATGCTAAAAACTCAATAAACTAGGTATCAATGGACCGTATCTCAAAATAACAAAGCTATTTATGGCAAACCCACAGCCAATATCATATTGAATGGGCAAAAACTGGAAACATTCCTTCTTAAAACTGGCACTAGAAAAGGGTGTCCTCTCTCACCATTCCTATTCAACACAGTATTGGAAGTTCTAGCCAGAGCAATCAGGCAAGAAAAAGAAATAAAGGGTATTCAATTAGGAAAAGAGGAAGTCAAATTGTCTCTATTTGCAGATGACATGATTGTATATTTAGAAGACCCCATCATCTCAGCCCAGAAACTCCTTAAAATGATAAACATCAGCAAAGTCTAGGATACAAAATCAATGTGCAAAAATTACAGGTATTCCTATACACCAACAACAGACTAAAAGAGAGCCAAATCAAGAGCAAACTCCCATTCACAATTGCTGCAAAGAGAACAAAATACCTAGGAATACAACTAACAAATGATGTAAAGGACTTCTTCAAGGAGAACTTATGAACCACTGCTCAAGAAAATAAGAGAGGGCACAAACAAATGGAAAAACATTCCATGTTCATGGATAAGAAATAATCAATATTGTGAAAATGGCCATGCTGCCCAAAGTCATTTACAGAATCAATGCTATTCCCATCAAGTTACCATTGACCTTCTACAAAGAACTGGAAAAAAAAAACACGTTAAACTTCATATGGAACTAAAAAAGAGCCTGCATAGCCAAGACAATCCTAAGCAAAAAGAATAAAGAGGAGGTATCACGCTACCTGACTTCAAACTTTACTACAAGGCTACAGTAATCAAAACAGCATGATGCTGGTACCAAAACAGAGATATAGACCAATGGAACAGGACAGAGGCCTCCGAGGCAACACCACACATCTACATCCATCTGATCTTTGACAAACCTGACAAAAACAAGGAATGAGGAAAGAATTCCCTGTTTAATAAATGGTGTTGGGAAAACTGGCTAGCCATGTGCAGAAAGCAGAAACTTGGACCCCTTCTTTACACCTTATACAAAAATTAACTCCACATGGATTAAAGATTTAAACATAAGACTAACACCTTAAAAACCCTGGAAGAAAACCTAGGCAATACCATTCAGGATATAGGCATAGACAAGGACTTTATGACTAAAACACCAAAAGCAATGTCAACAAAAGTCAAAATAGACAAATAGAATATAATTAAACTTAAGAACCTCTGCACAGCAAAAGAAACTAATATTCAAGTGAACCGGCAACCAACAGAATGGGAAAAAATTTTTGCAATCTACCCATCTGACAAAGGGCTAATATCCAAATCTATAAAGAACTAAAACCAATTTACAAGAAAAAAGCAAACAACCCCATCCAAAAGTGGGCATAGGATATGAGCAGACACTTTTCAAAAGAAGATATTTATGCGGCCAACAATCATGAAAAAATGCTCATCATCACTGGTCATTAGAGAAATGCAAATCAAAACTACATTGAGATACCATCTCATACCGGTGGAGAATGGCAATCATTAAAAAATCTGGAGACAACAGATACTGGAAAGGATGTGGAGAAATAAGAACACTTTTACACTGTTAGGTGGGAGTGTAAATTAGTTCAACCATTGTGGAAGAAAGTGTGGCGATTCCTCAAGGATCTAGAACTAGAAATTCATTTGACCCAGCAGTCCCATTACTGGGTATATACCCAAAGGATTATAAATTATTCTGTTATAAAGACACATGAACACATATGTTCATTGTGGCACTGTTTACAACAGCAAAGATTAGGACCAACCCAAATGCCCATCAATGACAGACTGGATAAAGAAAAATGTGGCACATATTCTTCATGGAATACTATGCAGCCAAAAAAAGGATGAGTTCATGTAGTTTGCAGGGACATGGATGAAGCTGGAAACAATCATTCTGAGCAAACTAACACAAGAACAGAAAACCAAACACTGTGTGTCCTCACTAATAAGTGGATGTTGAACAATGAAAACACATGGACACAGGGAGCGGACATCACAAATTGGGGTCTGTTGAGGGTTTGAGGGGCCAGCAGAGGGATAGTAGGGGGTGGGGAGATTGGGGAGGGATAACATTAGGAGAAATATATAATGATGATGGGAGGATGGATACAGCAAACCACCATGGCATTTATATACTTATGTAACAATCCTGCATGATCTGCACATGTAACCCAGAACTTAAAGTATAATAAAAATGTTGTAAAAGAGAATATCACCCACACACACTCACACACTGGAAAACAACTAACAAAATGGCAGCAGTAAGTTCTTAGTTACCAATAGTAATATTGAATTTTAATGGACTAAAATCTCTAATCAGAAGAAAGAGAATGGCTAAATGCATTAAAAAAGAAAAGACCCATGGACCTCTTGCCTACAAAAAACACACTTTACCTATAAAAACAAACATAAAGTCAAAATAAATGGATGCAGAAAAGCATTCCTTTCCAATGGAAGTTAAAAAGAACAGGAATTGCTATGCTTATATCAGACAAAAGAGATTTCAAAACACAAACTACACAAAGAGACAAAGCACATCACTATCTAATGATTAAGGGGTCAATTCAGCAAGAAGATATAATAGTTTTACATATATATTAACCCAACTCTGGAGTTCACAGATATATAAAGAAACCATTTTCCCTTTCTTTTATTCTCTTTTTTTCCTTCTTTCTTTCTCTTTTCTTTTATTTCTTTTTCTTTCTAAAAAAAAAAAAAAGAAACCATTATTAGAACTAAAGGAGTGATAGGCCCCAATACAAAAATAACTGGAGACTTCAAACCTCCAATTAAAATTTGTGCAGATTCTACAGCAGAAAATCAACAAAAGAAACATCAGAATTAATCTGCACTATAGACAAAATGGATCTAATAGATATTTACAGAACATTTTATGCAATGGCTGCAGAATACACACCATTTTGTTTTCAGCATGTGGGTTATTCTCAAGGACAGACCCTATGTTAGATCTGAAACAAGTCTTAAAACATTCAAAAAATTAAAATAACATAAAGCATCTTATATTATTTATATATAAATTCTAATACATTAATTCTTCTAAATTATTTTCTTCACTTTGGTAAATTTATCTGATAGAATTCTGAATTTCCTTTCTGTGTATTTAAAGCATCTCCAAAATTAAATAAAAATATAAATTAATAAAAAGAATAAATTAGGAAATTATACAAATACAATGAAATTAAATAATATGGCCCTGAATAACTAGTGGGTCAATGAACAAATCAAGAAAAAAATTGAAAAAAAGTTTGAAGCAAATATTAACAGAAAGAAACCACACCAAAATCTATGGAATACAGCAAAGGCAGTTCTAAGAGGAAAGTTTATAGCTATAAGTGCCTACATCAAAAAAGAGAAAATGCTTGTAATAAACAACTTAACATAAAGAAATTGAAAAATAAGAGCAGAAAAACCCAAAATTAGTAGAAGAAAAGAAATAATAAAGATCAGGGAAGAAATCAAAGAAATTAAAATGAAGAAAACAATACAAAAGATAATGAAATGACTTTTCTCTAATAGCTGGAACATGACAAGGATGCCCTACTTTCCCCACTATCCTTCAACCTAAAACTGGAGGTCCTAGCTAGAGCAATCAGACAAGAGAATGAAATAAAGATTATTTTTTAAAAAGTCAAATTATCTTTATTTGCAGATGATATGATCTTATATTTGGCAATATCTAAAGATGCCACAAAAAAACCTATTAAAACTAAAAAAAATAAAGGCAGAAAAGTTGTAAGATACAAAATCAACATATGAAAATTAATAGTATTTCTTTATGCCAACAGTAAACAATCTGAAAAAGAAATTAAAAAGTAATCCCATTTACAATATTCACTCATAAATTTAAATACTTAGGAATTAACTAAAAAAGAGGAAAATCTCTACAATAAAAACTATAGAACATTGCTGGAAGAAATTAAAGGGGACATCAAAATTTTATGTTCATGGATTGGAAGAATCAATAGTGTTAAAATGTCTAAAGCAATATACAGATTCAATATAATCCCTTTCAAAATATCAGTAATATTCTTCACAGAAATAAAAAAAAAGGAATGTCCTAAAACTTATATGGGACCACAAATGATCCAGAATAGCTAAAGCTGTCTTAAGCAAAAAGAACAAAACTGAAAAAATCACATTACCTGACTTCGAATTATGCTACAGATCTACAGTTACCAAAACAGTATGGTACTGGCAATAAAAAACAGAATCATAGAAAAATAGAACAAAATAGAAAACACAGAAACTAATCCACACATCTACAGCAAACTCATTTTTGACAAATGTGTCAAGAATACACACTGGGCAAGAGTCTCTTCCATAAGTGGTTCTGGGAAAACTGGATATCCATATGCAGAAGAATGAAATTAGACACCTCTCTCTTACCATATACATAAATAAAATCAAAATAGATTAAAGACTTAAGCCTGAGCCCTCAATATATGAAATTACTACTACAAAAAAAGAGTGGGGGAGGAATATACAAGATATTTTGTCTAGGAAAAATTCTTACGCAATACCTCACAAGCTCAGACAACCAACACAAAAATAGAGAAATAGGATCACATCAAGTTACAAAGCTTATGCACAGCAAAGTATACCATCAACTAAGTGAAGAGGTTTACCACAGAATTGAAGAAAATATTTTCAAACTATCCTTCTGAAAAGGGATTAATAACTAGAATATATAAGGAGCACAAACTCTATAGGTAAAAATTCTAATAATCAGATCAAAAACTGGGCAAAGTATTTGAACAGATGTTTCTCAAAAGAAAACACACAAGTGGCAAACACACACATGAAAAGATACTCAATATCATTGATTATGAGTAAAATGCAAATCAAAACTACAAGGAGTTATAATCTCTTAATCTCTCCCCAGTTAAAATGGCTTATATCCAAAAGACCGAACAATAGATGCTGAAGAGGTTGTGGAGAGAAGGGAATCCTCATACATTGTTTTTGGGAATGTAATTTTGTTTTTCTTTTGCAAAAGTATTTTTTTAAGTTCTGAGGTACATGTGCAGGTTTGTTACATAGGTAAACTCGTACCATGGTGGTTTGCTGCACAATCACTATGGAGAACAATTTGGAAGCACCTCGAAAAATTAAAAATAAAGCAGCTGTGTGATCCAGCAATCCCACTGCTGGGAATATACCCAAAAGAAAGGAAATCAGTATATTGATATCTACATTTCCATGTTTGTTGCAGGACGTCTTCCCCATAGCCAAGAGTTGGAGGCAAATAAAATAATGAGATCCTGTCATTTGTAACAACATGCGTTTAACTGGAGATCAGTATGTTAAGTAAAATAAGCCAGGCACAGAAAGACAAACATCACACGTTCTCACTTATTTTGTGGAATCTAAAAATCAAATCAATTTAACTAATGGACATAGAGTAGAAGAATGATTACCAGAGACTGGTAAAGGTAGTTGGGGGTTGGGAGGGGTAGTCAGAATAATTAATGGATGCAAAACAATAGAAATAATAAATAGGACCTAATATTTGATGGCACAACAGGGTGGCTATAGTCAATAATAAGTTAATCGTACATTTAAAAATAGACTTTATAAAGTGATTGAATTTTTTGTAACAGACAGGATAAGTGCTTGAGGGGATGAAAACCCCATTCTTCATGATGTGCTTATTTCACATTGTATGATTGTATCAAGGCATCCCCACGTACATTACAAATATATACACCTACCACATACCAATAAAAATTAAAAATTAAAAATAATTATATTTCTACATATTATCAATGAACAATATGAAAAGCAAATTAAGAAAATAGTTACATGTATAATAATATCAAAAACATAAAATATTTAGAAATAAATTTAATAAAAGAAGTGCAAAAACAGTATCCTGGATTGAAATGCAATACAGCTATAGTCTCAAACTGATCAACAGATTCAATAAGAAAATTCTATCAGTATCCCAGCTACCTTTTATTTTTTTCGGAAATTGGCATACTGATCTTAAAATTCTCATAAAAATGCAAAATATATTGCAAAGTCAAAATGATTTTGAAAAGAACAAAGTTGGAGAAATCACACTTTCTGGTTTCTGACATTATTATAAACCTGGATGAGTCAAGGCAGAATAAAATTTAAAGTCAAAAGATAATCTGTTACATTTACAATTAATTGATGTTTGACAAGGGTGCTAAGACAATTAAATGGGTAAAAATAATATTTTCAACAATAGTACCTGAAAAACTGGATATCCACATGCAAATAATGTATGTGAATACTTTCTTCATTATATCCACAAAAGTTAGCTCGAATGGATTATATATTCAAATGTGCTGAGTCTGTCCTGCAGTCTCTGGCTGAGCGACTGATGGAAGGAATACTCAGACACAGGTATTTTTCATGAAAGCACCTAGGGGACTGCTGGAGAGTGAGCAGTCTCAATAAGCTGGAGCTGCTTGCTTTTATTCAGTACAGAAATAACGCTGAAAGCCTGGAACAAACACAATTTGTGGGTAATTAACATTATTGTTTTTCTTTACAGGGAGCAGTCATGTGACATGGATGAACAAAGGTCAGTTTTAGGACGACATGGGTAAACAAGCTCATTTGAGATAAATTCCCATAAACTTCCTTCTACCTGCTCCTCACCTTCTGCCTCAGGGTAGAACAGCTGCCTTCAGCTTATTCTTCCTCAAAGCTATGTAAAACCTTCTGAACTTTCAAGAAGGTCTGCATCCTTTTCCTATAATTTCCTCCCACCACCCTAACTCATCTCCCACAGCTCCCCCTTTTCTGTTTTTTGCAACAGGTTCTGTTGATTGAAGAGTATAGATGTGTGCAACAACAGTTTGTCAGGCATAGCAGTTACAGTTCATCTTTGAGTTTTGCATTTTAAGAATCAGTAAATAACATGAGACAAACATGAGTATAACCAGTCTTTTCCAATCAAGGAATAGCACCTCCCCCCAGGATTGGGGGGACTATCCAGGAGAGATTTTCTTGCACATCCTTCCATATGGCTGTTTGTTGGCCATGTATACCTATGGTGTTTAGGCATTCTTGAATTTTAATGTTACATTGCTTTATGTCTGCTATTAAATTATCATGTAAGGTTCCCCAGAGGGTGTTTTCACCTCATCCCAACTATGTATTGATTGGTTCCAAGGTAGAGAGGTGACACAGATATACTTATGCTCCCAAGTCGCAGTTTAATTGATGTCGGAATATCAGTGCATCTTGTCATTCCCCTACATATTCCAAGACAGCCTGGAGGGTTTGCAGATGTGCAATAATCTTTTGATCCATACCCTGCTGTAAAAGTTCATTAGACATGTTTCTGGCCTTACCTACAAAGGTTGCCATTTGTACTGATTCAGTAATAGATGCTACAGCAACACTAGCAGTGGCTAGGATAACTATGGCTAGACTATAAAGGCTATAACTGTACCTATGAATCTTTTGTGTCTGACCTGGGACAGGGCACATTCTAAGGTGGCAAGAGCAGAGAAACCTTGCCAATTGCATCAGATTGACTGGTAGGAATGCCTCAGATTGTCTCCTTGATACCATGACAATAGTAATATTTAAATTAGATATATTGTAATTAGTAATACATGAGGCAAACCAAGCCTGTTCTTGCACATGGGTTATAAACATGGAGTCTTGGGTGTTATGGAAATATTCATTTCCATAAGAAAAACATATAGATGGATAGTGCAGATCAGGCACTAATCTGTGTGATTATGAGTAAAAGTCATAGTATATTTGTTACTGGAATTATGATATGTCCCATGCCAGGTGTTAAGGGGGGTACTAAAGATGTCCCAGGCACCATAAAGTGTCTTGGGGTGGCCTGGACCCTACTTGGGGTCTGGGATATCCTATCACCCCATTGGCCCAAATTATAGGAAAAGGGACATGCCCACAAAACTGTGATTGATGCCATGATTGACACAAACATTAGTATGGTTAGCTTCCAAATGGCTGTAGGGGCTCTACTCTATGATGTTATAATTGCCTAACTGGAGGCTATGGGCTTGTCCCCCATGACAACCTCCCAGCCAAAGTGGAATCCATTACTTTCCCAGCTCTCATTCTTTAGCACAGGGAGGAATGCTGGAGAAAGTGGCATTGGTTGCATTACTCAGTTTGAGGCTACCTGAAACAAAGAATTTTAAGGCATTTCCTTTGATATAATGTAGCCATAATTGTGTTTGGGCAGGTACACATTAAGGGTTAGAAATTATAAGGTACACACAGTGGGAGGATTGTGGAGTGATATGTAGTGTTATGTGGCACCCTCAGTCCAATGTGTGCCACTAATGAAGAACCCTACTGGGGGTAAGTAAATCTCTTCTAAACAAGCAGTGGTGTTATTAAAGGCTGGGAAGGGGGTGTCTGCCCATGTAACAGGGCGTAAGAAAGGTGGATCTAAGAGATGAGCTCAATAGAGTGTAACAGATAAGGGTTCCATGCAAAGTAAAAGCATAAAAAGGATTAATACCCTAAGCAAGTTGCAATGTGCAACAGAGAGCACAGCAAGGAACAAATTATCTGGAGTGAATGGTGTTTGTGTCTAGAGCAGAATTTTCTCAGCCTCCTGAGATGTCTTCTTCAGCATCCCCCAGATAATGTCTGGGGCCTGTGTCATCTGAGGAGGTCACTTTGTCCCGGGCTGTGGGTCGTGCAGGGGTTATATCCTTTATTTCTGGTACTGGCATGCATCCTAGCCATGCCATGGTAAGGTTTGATGCATCGTGCTGGAATCCAAAGATGACTGGAGAGGCTGTGAACACAAGCAAATTTTCTTCCTCAAGTTAGTAAATCATTTGTACAACACTATACGTTACTATTTACATCTTACCATAAAACCAGGGGTTTTATATTTTGTGAGGTTTTAGCAAGGTGCTTTTGTATAGCTAATTGAAATTTATTATTGAAATTTAAGAAACTAAGGGTAAATAAAGCTTGTGCCAATGGTGTTGCAGAGTCTTTACTCATATTTCCCCTCTTTTGTTTTTTGAGCATATTTTTAAGGGGTGAAATGGACATGTTCTACTATGGCCTGTCCTTGGGGATTATATGGGATGCCTGTGAAATGTTAGACATTCCACGTGTGACAAAATTGGTAAAATTGTGAGCTGGTGTAAGCTGGACCATTATCTGTTTTCATATTTGTGGGTCACCCCATAAACGCAAAAGGTAAGAGAAGATGTTTAATGACACATCGAGTGGACTTTCCAGGAAAAGCATGTGTGCTAATTAGATGAGAATTGGTATCAACGGATACATGTACATACCTCAGTTTTCTAAATTCAGGGATGTGTGTAACATCTGTTTGCCATAACTGATTAGGTTATAGTTCTCTAGGGTTAACACCTGTAGAAGGAGAGGTTGTGCCTATGAGCTGGCAATCTGGGAATTGCAGTATAATTCGTTTAGCTAGTCTTTGGGTTAACTAAAATTGTTTAGATAAATTTCTCCAATTTTGGTAGAAAAACTGATGTGATTGTGTGGCTTAGTCAAGCAGTGACATCATAACCTGCAGGTCTACTTGATCATTGCCATAAGACAGTGGGCCAGGCAGTGAGCTGTGGGTTCAAATATGCATGAAAAAATAGGATGTATTCATAGATCTAGCAATTGCTGAAGTCAAAGAAAAAGGGCACATAGCGTGGGGCTGGAGAGTGGACTTAATGAGGGCTGTCTTGAGATTCTGCAATAAATTAACAGAATAAGCAGAGTCACTAACAATATTGATGGGCTTAGCAGGAAAGGTTTCTAAGGCCAATATTAGGACTCCAACCTCAGCTCTCTGAATATTGATAAATCCAGAACGAGTGAGGGAGTTATGTGGTTCCCACCAAATAGCTGCTTTTCCATTTTTACCAGAGCCATCAGTGAAAAGAGTTAACTCATTAGGTATGGGGGAATGAACTGCCTTTGTAGGCATAACTACAGGAGTATGAGATAAGAATTGGAGTAGTTTGTCAGCAGGAAGGCCATGTTCTATATGGCCTGCATAATCAGAGAGTGCTATCTGAAGGTGTAGAAATAGGGGCAAGACTACTTTGAATTGTTTTTTACTTAAGGGTATTCTTATGATATCAGGGTCATAACCTTGCAACTGATTGCATCATTTTTGGTCTGTATAGATAAATTTACTAATCAGATAGATATAGGGAGATAGTGGTTTAGTCCCAATATATGAGCAACAAATCCATTCTAGGAAGCACAGCCCTGGGCCATCTGTCCTATTAATCCTCTTGGAGAACATTTAGTAGGAAAAACAAACGATTGGTCTGAATATCGTGAGTCTATGTGATCTAGTTGCCTCTGAGAAATAGTTTGCTGTATTTCCTCAATTTCTCTTTTTGCAGTGGGGGTTAAATACTTGGGGAGTCCAGGGCTCCATTGCCCTTTACAATAGAAAACAGGTTCTGTAATTTGTCAGTAGTTATCCTAACGTGGGACAAAGCCAGTTAATATCACCCAGTAATTTTTGATTATCATTTAAGGTGTGTAAGTTGCTAGTATTTAATTTAACCTTTTAGAGTCTTAGTGACTGGGAGGTTAGTATGTAACCAAGATATTTCTAAGAAAAGGTCACCTGTAGTTTTTAGGCACTATGATTAAACCTCTAAACTGTGTCTTCCTTTTGACAAAAATCACGAATTTTTCTCTGTCCTGTGTTGCAAGGAGAATAATATAAAAGGAGTCTTTTAAATCAACAATGACTATAGGACAATCTTAAGGAATCACCATGGGGGAAGGGAGGCCCTGTTGAAGGGGCCCCATAGGTTGCAAATTAGCATTGATAGCAAAGTCATGCAAAAGTCTCTATTTACCAGACTTTTTGGGAATGAAAAAAATGGGCAAATTCCAAGGGATGTTTGATGGTTCTATGTGGCCTGCTTTTAATTGTTCCTCAACTAATTCATGGGCCCATTGTAATTTCTCTCCCTTTAAAGTCCACTGTTTTACCCAAATAGGATCTTGAGAGAACCGCATCAGGGGTAGAGGAGGAATTACGACAGTGGCCATTATTAGAAATGGATGTGAAGAGTGACACCCCCGCATTGGTCTAATAGGTCCCATTCCCAAAGGTTAACAAGAATGGGCATAACTAGAGGTTATATAACCGCTTTCTTCCCTCTGAATCAAAACATGTTAGGTGGCTTGTGCTCTGCTTAGCTGTATGCACTTCCCTGATGCTGACAGTTATTTTTTTCTGAGTGACTCAATGCCAAGTTTCTGGCCAGTTTTGATGACTAATGATCAAAATGGTTGCCCTTGTGTCCATTAAGCTAGTAAAGTTTTTATTTCTGATTTTAAGGTAATCATGGGTTTCTGACCAGTGATTAGTTGGTTCCAATATACTACTATGGTTCCCATGCTTCCAAAACTTTCTGTAATTCTTTCTTTTCCCTGGGCACTGGGGACCCAGTATGGTATAAGTAGTAACTGAGCTGTCTTTGATTCAGGGGAAGAATATGTAGACCTTTACATTCTATCATAACCAATAACTCACCTTGATAATCACTATCAAGTTACCCCGGTGAGCACATTGATTTCTTTACTGATAGGTTTGACCACCCTAGGACCAATCCCACCATCCCCAGAGGCAGTGAGCCCCAGATCCTTGTTGCAACCCTTTTAGGGTTTTCTCCTTCTTTCAGCACTAATTCACTGGGGCAGAGAAAGTCTAGTCCTGTGCTCCCAGAGGTGGTTGCTGAGAGAGAGAACTGTGGGCCTTCCATATGACTGAGAAAGGCTCCTGGCATTGCCCCAGTTTGGAGTAGGGCTTGGGGTCAGCCCTTCATAAAGTTCCCAGCCTGATTACTTAGGGGGTTGCCATGACTATCAAATTTCAACTTGCATTAATTTGCCCAATGTTTTCCCCTTTTTACTTTGGGGGGCATATAGAAGGGGGTTCTTTTCCTAAGTTACTTTGGTCTGTACTATTGAGACATTCCTGCTTCATATGACCTGGCTCTCCATGTAGAAAACAAGTTGGGCTTTCCTTCCTTGTCACTTTAGGAGGCTTTAATGCCATAGCCAATATTTTGGCTTTGTTTGTTTTTATCCTCACCAGTTGATGTGCTCATGTAAGTTCTCTCAACTGCAGCTGCCTTTTCTCTGATTGCCTGCATTGTTTGCTGACAGTCTACATTAGCATTTTCATGAGCCAATTGCAGCAATAAGATATCAGTGGCCTGTGAATGTTAAATTGTTTTTTAATTACCTGGGTTAACCGGTTGATGAATTCAACAAATGGCTCCTGAGGCCCTTGTTGAACATTCACAAAACAATCACTATTGAACTCTGCCTTTGGGAATTTGGTCTCAAACACTGAGAGTGCACAAAGACACCTGTGCATAGGCTTGGGGAACAAAACTTAATTGTTGTTGTACATTGACATAGGAACCCCTCCCCTGGAGTATAGCAGCCATTATGTTTTGCCCACCAATTGATTCTTGTTGGCTTGTTGTTTGCACAACTCATCATATTTTGCCTTCTGGGAGGAGGTACTGACTGGCCTCTAAAGTTGTTTTAGCTAGCACTGACAAGTCCCATGGGGTCATACAGAAGCTATTTTCTATGGCCTCAATTAATCCTTTCATAAATGGGCTAGTGGCTCTGTTTTCTCTTATGCTTATTCTTATCTCTTTACAAGCGTCAACATAAATGGGTTCATATACCTGATTATCTTGTTGATCTTGCATTACCAGGAAGGCCAAGAGCTCCCCTTCTAATGCTGCTTGCCTAAGAAAGAATCCCATAGCTGTAGTGTATCCCTTGTCTTGTTTCTAATTTATTGGATACAGGGGCTCAGGAAAAACCTCTGTTTTCTCTTCTGTATCTTTACCCAGTAATGATGGGCCTAGGGAGGAGGAGGGGGCAGTAAGGCAGGTAGTGGTTCATCCTTCGTCCTCTTTTTAAGCTTTTCTATGTAGAGCAGGACCAAAGCAGCGCTGACTAAGGTCCATAACATTAAAGATGTACTGGGACTCGTTGCCCTTGTGTATGATGTCATTTAAAATTTCTCCCCCACATGTGCCCAGGACTCTAGGTCTAGTGTGCCTTCCTCTGGAAACCATGGGTTATGGGAAACAGCAATTTGCATTAGGCCCCTTAATTGAGCCTGCAAAACCGAGGTTCCACTAGCTTTAAACTGCTGTTTCAATACTTTTATATACTGCTTCTGTTGAGTGGATAACTGTTGTCCCGTAACGAACCCCTAGTTTGAAAATTCCCCCAAGCTTGGAAATCTCGAGCAAGCACCAATGACTTACTGACTGCACAGTCTCTTCACCTTCACTTTTGAGGGTTCCACTGTGATCCATTGCAGTGACCCTCACACAAGGCACCAGTTGCCGAGTCTGTCCCCACAGACTCTGGCGAGTGACAGATGAAAGGTGTATTCAGACACAGGTATTTTTTGTGACAGTGGCTAGGGGACTGCTAGGGAGTGACCAGTCTCAATAAGCTGGAGCTGCTTGCTTTTATTCTGTACAGAAATAATGCCAAAATCCTGGAGCAAACTCAATCTGTGGGTAATTAACATTATTGTTTTCCTTTACAGGGAGCAGTTATGCGTGGATGATCAAAGGTTGGTTTTAACACAACATAAGTAAACAAGCCCATTTGAGATAAATTCCTCTACATTTCCTTGTAAGTACTCCTCTCCCTCTGCCTCAGAGTAGAACAGCTTCCTTCAGCTCATTCTTCCCGGAAGCTATGCAAAACTTCTGACCTTTCAAGAAGGTCCGTGTCCTTTTATTATAATTTTTCTCACCACTCTGATGGATGTCCCACACAAATGTAACAATTCAAGTGATAGAATTTTTAAAGAAAACAACTGAGTAAATGTTTGTGAGCTTGGTGTAGGCAGTGGTTTTTAGATTCATCTCTTAAAGGAAAGTGACAAAATGAAATCAGATAAATTGTAACTTAAAGTGAAAAATTGTGTTTGTTTCTCAGACCACTATCAAATAATGAGAAAAAATATTTGCAAATAATGTATCTGATAAAAATTTCGTATCCAAACATATAAAGAATTAGTTCAACTTAACAATAAAAAGACAAAAGCTCAATTAAAAAATCAGCAAATGAGTTGAATAGAATTTTCTTCCAAAAAGATACAAATAGTTTATAAGCACATGAAAAGATTCTCAAGTCTTTAGGGAAATGCAAATCAAAACCACAATGAGATATCACTTTTTTTTCTGCTAGGAGGGTTATAATATAAATAAAATGGAAGTGGTGGTAACAAATGTTGGCAAAAGTTTGTTGAGACTGCAACCCTGATATATTGCTGGTAGTCATGTAAAATGGTACAGCCACTGTGGAAAGTAGTTTCGCAGTTCTTCAAAATGTTAAACATAGAGTTAACTCTGTGACCTGGTAATTCCACTTCTAGGTATATATTCAAGAGAATTAAAAACATATTCACACGAAAACTTGTGACTCTTCATGGCAACATTTTTCTTAAAAGCCAAAAAAGAATAAAGAGTCCATCAGCTGATAGGCAGAAACAAAAAGTGGTATAGTTCATGAAGTGGAAAAATATTCAGCAATTAAAAGAAATGAAGTAATGATACATGCTATGACATGAATGAACCTTGAAAATATTATTCTTAGAGAAATAAGCCAGACGTAAAGAAAAAACATTATATGATTCCATTTATATAAAACATCCACAATAAATAAATTAATAGCTATAGTAACTGGGTGGGGGTGGGGGAGAGGGAGCAGAGGTATCCCAAAGATGCTTTCAGTTTCCCTGATTCAGTGTTTTCCCCATGTGCCCAGGTCCTTGACCTCTCTTATCCCAGGAATGGGGAAGGGTTCCCGGAGGTGCAGTCAGTTTACCATTTGCATAAATATCAGGGACCCAAAGAGTTTAGCAGAGAGCAGTTTATTAGGCAGAGAGGGAGAGAGAAAGAGAGAAGGAGAGAGAGAGCTCCCATGCTGCCATGGGAGGGGATCCAAGGGAGGAATCCACACAGGTAAGGGGCAAGGGGATTTTAACCCCAGAGTTATTCTGACCCCATCTATGTTCTCATCCAATGAGAGGAGTTCTTTTAAACTTCCTGTGGAGTGATTGATCTTTGAATTTGATACTGGATTGGTTGCTAGGTCTGCAACAGAGGCCTTTCCACCCAGAGCTTTTCGAGGGCTTTTTGAACAAAGAAGAATGTGTGGAATTTCTACACACGCACAAGAAAGTCAGACAAAGAACTCTACATTCCTGGATGCGGATGTGGATGGAGGCATGGCACTGGAAAATTTCTGCCTTTGAAACCACGCCCCTTGTGGACTTGGTTTTCCTTAACACAGTGCCTCAGTGCCCCCTCTGAACAGGAAAATTCAACTGCTGTTGGCACATGGGTGTCGATCACTCTTTGGCTTCTTTCTGCTAAATTGGGGCATAGAAGGGGCCCTACAGTTGAGGTCCCCTCCACAGGGGGAGTCTTCCAGGGCTGCAGGTTGATCCAGAGGTTCATGATAGAACTTATAAGCCAAGGATATCTGGGATTCCATTTGAAAGACTATTTGTGGCCTTATGGCTTTAATTCTAGAAGAAACAAATTTGACAAGAAGGTTAAAGATGAAAGGCCCAATGGCTAGTAATAATAGAATGCTTATAAATGGGCCTAGAGAGAGTAGAGCCAGGACAGCCAGTTTTTAAACCAGCCCCATGATTTTGTTTTTTTTTTTTTTTTTTTTTTTTTGAAGGTTTTTAGCCCTGTGTTAGATTCATCCCTGAGTTTTTTAATTGTTTAAGACAATACCTGATTGGTTTATAAAGTAGCAAAATTCTTTTCCTAGAAGAGAAAGATTCCTCCTTTCTCTTTGACGTTGACAGATTCAGGGCCCTTCTATATTGAAGAGCTATGGCAGCTAAAGTGTTAAGCTGCTTCTGCAGAGAGAATTAGCAACTTTTTCCATGTTATTATTTAACTCCTGAGATAGATTATAGTAAAACTGAGTAGAGGTAGTAACTCTTTCAATGCCAGTACCAAGTCCTCCTATTATTCCTCCCCACCATGAAAGGAATAATTAGGGTTCAAATATGGTGTGGCCTTGGCAAGAGAAGACTCTGCACCTGAGAGTCAGTGTAAATTGTCATGGGGGAACACTAGGAAGGAGAGGAGGAGAGCTATTAGGCCAATCCATAGGGGCAATCACGTAGAGTCTGGTTGCAAATAATAGTTAAGAGTGATAGTCCTGTTAATGTCAGGATGTAAGTTAGACTCATGAGTAGTTACTTTCCTGGGGATCTCATCAGAATAGCAAATGTAGATCCTCTAATGGCTTGCAGGTGTATGAAGGGTCATCTCCTGGAACTTCTGGCTGTGGAGTGGAGGGCCTATAATTTTCTTCAGGAGGTATCCAAGGCTTCAGCCAAGTGTGATGAATCCACAAGTCAATTCCCCACCACCTTAACTGTCGTTGGGGTAGACAGAATAACCAAAAATCATCCTTCCCAACATGGGCCTAGAGAGGGAGAATCTGAGAGGAGAGACTTAACAAGCACCAAGTCTCCAGGGCAGAACAACTCTTTCCCTTTTTCCCTAGGGTGTCCTTCAGGTAAGGTCCTAAGTGTCTGTTAGTAGATCTGCTGTTTCCTTGTCTAATACAAAATCATTACTAAGAAAGGGCCATCCATAAAGCATCTCATAGGGGCTGAGTCCTATATTCTGAGGAGACTTTTAAGCCCTTAAGAGTGCTATTGGTAATAGAGAAGGCCACAGGAGGTGGGCTTCCTGAGCCAGTTTCTTTAGGTGTCTCTTAAGAATTTCATTCATGTTTTCCACCTTCCCTGAGGACTGGGGCCTCCAAGCACAGTGGAAATGATACTGTATTCCTAACACCTTGGAAATTCCTTGGGTCACTGCAGCTTTGAAGGGAGGGCCATTATCTCTTTGAAGACAGTCAGAGAGTCCGAATCTAGGTATTATTTTATTAATCGGGACTTTTATTACCTCTTGGGCTTTTTCTGTTTTACAGGAGAAAGCCTCAACCCGGTTTGCATAGATTTCTACACATACTAGCAGATATTGATATCCCCGAGACTTAGGCATATGGGTAAAGTCCATTTGCCAGTCCTCACCTGGGTAATGGCCAGTTTGCTGTTTCCCAGGAGAAGCTTTGTGATGTGCCAAGGGATTATTTTTCTGGCATATTTCACATCCTTTGGCTATTTGTTGGACAGCCTTGAAGAAGATATTTTTCTGTAAATATAGATTTGGCCATCTGATGTATATTCTCTATAATAATATGGAATGTTTGATGTAGGGTTTTAAGTACTTTCCACCGGCTGGCAGCAGGTAGCAGTACTTTTCCCTCTTCAATAGCTAGCCATCCTGAAGGAAGAAAATTATGTTCCTGGGAGATTACCCACTCTACCTCTTCTAATGAGTATTGAGGTCTAGCTCCCTGGAGAGGGTTTTCCCATATTAAAGGTCCGTCTGTAAATCCTTGTCTAGCTGTCCTTTTTGCTTCTAGGTCAGCTTAGTGATTGCTCTCTGCTTCCTTCTCATCTCCTTTCTGGTGACCTCATCAGTGTAAGACTGCTACCTCTTTGGGTTCTTGGACAGCTTGTAATAAGTCTAAAATTTCCTTATGATATTTAATGGGAGTTCCTGCCAAGGTTAGGAACTCTTTCCTTCCATATGATAGCATGAGCATGCAGAACCAGGTAAGCATATTTGGAATCTGCTTATATGTTTATTCTCTTTCCTTTTCCTAATTTTAGAGCTCGAGTGAGGGCTACTAGTTCTGCCAGCTGGGTACTAGTTCCAGGAGGAAGAGAATTACTTTCAAGCACTGTTTGATCACTGACTATTGCATATCCTGCTTTTTGAACTCAATTTTCCATAAATGAACTTCCATCAGTGTATAGTTTAAGGTCAGGATTGGCTAGAGGAATTTCTAAGAGATCCTCTCGAGCCACATAGTTTTGGGCTATAACCTGCTGACAGTCATGTTCTTTGCCCTTTCCTCAGGAAGAAAAGTAGCTGGATTGAGGGCTGCACATATACGCAGCTGAAGTACAGGCCCTTCTAGCATTAAGGCCTGATATTTGAGGAAGCAGTTGTCGGACAGCCATAAGCCTCCTTTAGAGGTCAGAATTCCAGCTATATCATGTGGAATTCATACAGTTAGATCTTTCCCTTGCACTATTTTAGCAGCTTCTGAGACCAGTATAGCCACCGTGGCTATGACCCACAAGCATTGCGGGCAGCCTTTTGCTACTGCATCAATTTCCTTACTTAGGTATGCCACTGGTTGTGGCGTGGTCCCCGAGTTTGGGTGAGAACCTCCAGTGCCACTCTTGACTTTTCTGTAACATATAGGGAGAAGTCGTTCCCTGTAGGAAGGCTTAGAGCTGGAGCCTGCAGTAATGCCTGCTTCAGGGTATGAAAGGCTGCCTCAGCCATAGGATCCTATTGTATTAGATGGGTGTTAGCTTTTTGGGTTTCCTTAATCAAAGTGTATAGGGGTTTGGCTATTTTACCATGTCTGAGAATTCACAGTTGGCAGAAACCAGTTATTCCTAGGAATCTCCTCAACTGTTTAAAGATCTTTGGATGGGGGAATGCCAGTACAGGTTGGAGACTTCTCCATCAAGGGCCCAAGTGTCCTTAGACAAGACAAGTCCTAGATATTTTTACCTCTTGCCTACAAAGTTGGGCCTTTGGTTTGGAAACCTTATATCCACAGGTGGCAAGAAAGTTTAGGAGGTCCTGGGTGGCCTACTTATACTGGGTTTCTGAGTTTACAGTTAAAAGTAAGCCATCCATATATTGGAGGATAAGGGTACCTGGATGTGAAAAATAAATACTGTTTTGAGCTAGAGCCTGGCTGAAGAGGTGGGGGCTATCTTGAAAGCCCTGGGGTAACACTGTCCAGGTGAGCTGAGAATTCTGGTCTAAAGGGTCTTCAAAGGTGAACAGAAACTGAGAGGATGTAATGGAACACAGAAAAAGGCATCCTTCAAGTCCAGGACTGTAAACCATTGTGCCTCTCCTGGTATTTGAAAGAACAAGGTTGGATACAGCTGGTTATAAAAGGATCACAGCTTCATCAATAAGCCTGAGATCTTGCACCAAGGTTTTTGTACTCCTAAAATTGGAGTATTGCAAGGGCTGTTACAGGACTTTACTAGACCCTGAGTTTTTAAGTTTCTTACAATATCCTGTAGCCCCTTTGGCTTCCAAGTCTTAGGGGATACTGTCTCTGGTAAGGAACAGAGGTGAGAGCCTTTAGCATTATTAGAATTGGGCATACATTCTTTGCCCATCCAAACTGTTTGTCCATTGCCCAAACCTCAGTACTAATCTCTTCTTTAAATAATGAACAGCAGAGAGGGATTTCCTCCCTGATAATGTTCGTATAGATAATGGCTCCTGCTCTGGCTAACAAGTCCCACCCTAGTAAGGGAGTGGGACTTTGACATGATGAGGAAGGCATGGGAGAAGAGTATATCTCCCCAGTTACAGCTTAGGGGCTGGGAGAAATATAGGGAGACTGCTTGTCCTAGGACTCCTTGGACAGTTACAGACTTGGGGGACAACTGTTCAGGACAGGAAAGTAAGACTTGAGAAGGCCAAACCAGTGTCCAGGAGGAGATCGATCTCCTGGCCCTCTATGGTTAACTTTACCGGGGGCTCGGTGAGGGTGATGGTTTGTGCTGGCACTTGTCTCGGGCACCCTCAGTCCTGTTGTTGGGTCATCTGGTTAGTCAACTCAGACTCTGTGAACCTTCATTCCCTGGAACACTGCTTTCCAGTGATCCCCCTCGGCACAGTGGCTAAGACACTAAAGACAAGGACGAGGAGGTGGTCCATTCCTCTGGGGACAATCTCTCTTAAAGTGTCATGGTAAGCTGCAGTGATAGCAACCTCTGCCAGACTGGCTGCTGACCCAAGCCTTTCTCTCTTCCAAGCCCCTTGGGTCTGCTTGCCTAAAGGCCATGACTAGGGCTGTGGCTTTTCTCTGGTCTCTCCTGTTCCTTTCAGCCTGTTCCTCCTGGTCTCTATTATAGAACACCAAGGTTGCTAGATTCAGTAATGATTCTAGACTCTGTTCTATCCCCAGGGCCAGCTTCTGTCACTTCTTCCTAATGTCTGCTGCTGATTGTGTAATAAATTTGTCTTTTAATATTAACTGACCCTCGATGGAGTCTGGTGACAGGGGAGTATACATTCTTAAGGCATCCCATAACTGCTCAAGGAAGCATGTTGAATTTTCTTCCTTTCCCTGAGTTATGGTGGATAACATTGCATAGTTCATGGGCTTTTTCCTAGTTCACCTTAATTCCTCAAGTATGCAAGCTAATAGGAGCCTACAACTCCAGTCCCCTGTTCTGAGTCAGGATCCCAGCGAGGGACTGCTTGTCTACCTGTAGGAAATCTATCCTTTTCCTCTGGTGTCATTTGGCCATGTACTTGATTAAGGTACCAGCTGTCCCCAAACTCTGGAGCCAATGCTAGAGCAGCCTCTCTGTCATTGCTGGTTAGGGCTTGACTGAGCAATAACATGATATCTTTCCAATCTAATTCAAAGGACTGACCCAGGCCCTGCAGAACATCTATGTAATTGTCTGGGTCATCCGAAAATTTTCCTAAGTCCACCTTGATTTGCTTTAAGTCAAAAAGTGAAAAGGGGGTATGTTCCTTGGTTGGACCAAATTCTCTTCCAACTGCCTGTAGGGAGCAGAGTTGGGGAACCCTAGTAGCTTGAGGTGCCTTGGCCTTCCCTAGCTCCTCTTGGGTTGTAGGAGCTGAGGAGACCTGGTCAGCATTGGTGAGAGAGAGGAACCACATGGAGTCCCAAATGTGGGGCCAGTAGGGCATAGGTTACAGGCTTTACATAGCTGAGGATTATTCCTTAGAGAAAGAAAGCTTGCACATAGTGGACCTCAATCCATTTACCTTCGCTCTTACAGAACAGGTCTAATTGTAGAATGGTGTTATAATTTATACTTCCCTTAGGAGGCCAGATTTCTTCACTTGGCAAAAGTTATCACGGCCACACTGTTTGGCAGAGAAAAATGAGCCACTTCTTCTTCAAAGATTGTGTGTCAAATTGGTCCCAGTTATCCAGGATACACTTTAAGGGTGATTTTGCCTTGGGAAGAGTAGCATTCATTTGAAATTGAACACAGGAATGCCCACATCCCTGGTTATTCCTTGCAACTGCAAGCCCTGGGGCATCCCCCAGTTACAGTGCTAGCCCTGGGGAATCCCCCAGTTACAGCATCTTGTGATTTCCTTGTGACCTAGATGCATGATCATCTTCTGGGCCCCCCATGTGCTGAGTTTAATCACACTTATTGGCATTATGGGCATATCCTCACTGTCTAAATGTCCTCATTGACCACCATAAGGACATGAGTACTGCTGGGATTAGTGGACTGGTACCTGCACATCCTTGAAGAACTAGGCCAGTGAGCCTTGGGTGATGGGTGCCAATATTCCCCAGGAAGAGTTCAATTAACATAGGCCTGGTCATAAAACTGTCCTAGGAGGATAAACTCCTTGGGAGGGAACTCTAAGCACAACAGTCTTCAAGAAGGCTGGCCACATGGCCTCATGGAGCAATGCCCTCAGGACCCAGGCCTCCTCCCTACCCCACTTTTCATTATAAGAATATGTCCTAGGGTTGTGGGGCCAGTAATTAACTATTTGAGCCTTGGACCAGGTTTGACGATGGTATTCTAGATGGAGAATTCTGCCGTACAGACAGCAAATCCTAGGCAAGACAAATTGTACGTTATTAGATTCTGGCACCATTCAGTTGGATTGGAAAATTTTCAGGTGAGAAAAATACAATGTTCTGTAGCTTCCAGTACCTACTGATAGCCTCTGGCTCCATTAGAACTTAACGTAGCACTGCAGACTAAGGGAACTGGCCCTGTGCATTTATACCACAGGAGGTCCTCATAGGCATAAGCCTGGAGGGTATTGTGGGCATGGGTCCCTGGGCTGCCACTGCCCAGTCTGGGAGCCAGGGTCACCAATGCCATGCCCCCCACGGTGCCACTGTCCATCATGGTGGCTGTCAGGGCCACATGCCCACATCAGGCCCCTCCCTGCACCACCACCTCTGGGACTCCCGCCGGCTGGCTCTGCTTAGCTCGCATGCTGCACTTCGTGTGGCTCCATGGCGAGGACAGCAGCGGGGGGCACTCTGGGGGCAGCTGCAGCATGTGAAGCCTCCAGGCCTGACCTGACCACACCCCATCCCCTCTCCACCAATCTGTGCCCACTGCCTGGCCCTGGACTTGGCACTGAAAAACAAAGGACACCCCAGAAAAGGATACTGATTTGGAGAAAGCCTGGCACCATGTGTCTTTAAGTCCTACCTCCGTGATATTGAAAAGCTGGGCAAGGCCTGCATAGGTGACTGCAGCTTTTTACACACCGGGCTCAGCCACCAGCTGTGTGCGACCACTGCACGTGGCCAGTCCCCCCCCTGGTTTTTGCAGGCAGCATCTGCCTGGCCATTTCTCTGCTGATGCACCTGATATCTCCTTAGCAGATTTAAAAGAAGCGAATAGGACAGATTTTAGCAAGTTAAATGTGTCCGATACACTCACCACTCTGACATTTGCTCCTAGCTGGCTAGCCAAAAATGTAACTGGGGGGTGGGGGGAGGTAGCAGAGGTGTCCCAAAGACGCTTTCAGTTACCCCAATCCGATATTTTCCCAATGTGCCCAGGTCCTTGACCTCTCTTACCCCAGGAATGGGGAGGTGTCCCAGAGGCTCAGTGAGCTTACCGTTCAAATAAATATCATGGACCCAAAAAGTTTAGCAGAGAGCAATTTATTAGGCAGAGAGAGAGAAAGTGAGAAGGGGAGAGAGAGCTCCCATGCTGCTGTGGGAGGGAATACAAGGGAGGAATCCGCACAGGTAAGGGGCAGGGGGATTTTAACCCCAGAGTTTTTCCGACCCCACTCACGTTGTCGTCCAATGAGAGGAGTTTTTTTTTTTTTTTTTTTTAAACTTCCTGTGGAGTAGATCAATCTTTGACTTTGATATTGCATTGGCTGCTAGGTCCACAACAGAGGCTCTTTCTCCCAGAGCTTTTCACAGGCTTTTTGAACGAAGAAGCACACCTGAAATTTCTACCTAGCCCATGCGCGGGAAAGTCAGACAAAGAACTTTATGTTCCCGGATAGGGACGTAGAGGCATGGCGCTGGAACATTCCTGCCTTTGAAACCATGCCCCTTATGGACTCAGTTTTCTTAATACAATCTCTCACTGTGAAAAGTATATTAGTGATTGCTTAGAATTGGGAGGAATCAGAAGGGAAATTATTAAAAATGGATACAGAGGGTTTGTTTGCAATGATGAAAATGTTTAAAATTAGATATTGGTGATAGTCCCAAACCCTACAAATGTACTAAAAGGCACTGAATTGTGTAATTTGAAGTTCTGAATTTCATGGTATGTAAATTATGTCAATAAAGCTGTTATTTTAAAAGATGGGATAAAATAAATATGAAAATAAGTTCTAATATTTACATCTTGAACCCCTGTTAAAGATCACTGAAAAGGACATCAGGTAAATAAAAATTAAAGGCAAACTCTCTTCCAGATTGAGATTTTCTGTAGATCAACTCATGTAATGCTCCAGCTTACCCTGTGAAGCAGTTATTACATTTCTAATTTTTTAAATGAGGAACAACAGCTGACTGCACTTCCAGGCGGGTGCTTTTCTGTCTGCCAGATAAACATTCCAGGGTGCTGTGGTGGCCAACTGACCTATCCAGGGAGATACAGCTGCCTGGGGACACAGAAAAATTAAAAAAATAAAAAAATAAAAAATAAAAAAAAAAGAAACAACAGCTGAGATAATTGAAGTACATTCCTTAAAACTACACAATAAGTGGTGCAGCCAGGTTTTAAATATTGCTCACTGGTTTCATCACAATGTTATATTTACAACTGAGCAGTACTACTTCTCATATGGAGGTTGAAATTTCTAGATATTTCAATTCCTTTTCTTTCTTCTGCACCTTTGATCTTTCAATGCCATCTGCATTACCTCTTTTGAATTGCTTGCCCAGCTTTATTTCCCTAATGTCAAGAGTTAATAGTGTCTTTTGGTTAAAGAACCACAGGGGACTTGCTTATTTCCTAGGGTCCCTTCTATACCTCTCTCTGCTCCTGTCTACCTTCCCTCAGGCCCCAGGGAATCAGTTGTTTTCTTTTCCTCTTCCTTTTTATTTCTTCAAATAATTCAATTGCTTTTTCATAACATTTCTTCTGATTATAAGCAAAATATATGATCATAGTAGGAATTTTATAAACACACAGAAATGGGAAGAAAACTGTGCACTCTTAGCCTGAGATAATTTACTTATTTCAATTCTTTCCCTTTCTTTCTCTGTTTATACAAATTGGCATTAAACTGGGTACACATTTATAAATGCTTTTTCACTTAGTGATATGTCATGACATTTTTCATATGCATGGCAATTAGTGATTGTATCATATTCCATTATATTGATGTTTATAGATTATTTACATTACTACTTTGTTTATCTTGTACCCATCTTTTTTAACAACTTTATTGACATGTAGTTCACATGCCACATAATCATCTACTTAAGGTGTATATTTTAATAATTTTACAGTATTCACAGACATGTGTAATTATCACCACGGTCAATTTTAGAACATTTTCATTAACTTAAAAATATTCAACGTCCTTTAGCAATCACACTCATCTATGCATCCCTCCCCAGTGGCAGCTACAAATTTGACTAATTTTGTATCTCTACATTTGATTATTCCAGACATTTTACATAAACTGAATTATATAATAGGTGATCTTTTGTGACCAGATTATTTCACTTAGGGTAATGTTTTCAATGTTCATTTGTGTTGCTGCATGTATCAGTGCTTCATTCCTTTTTATGGTCAAATAACATTTCGTTGTAGAGAAATACCATATTTTGTTTATCCACTCATTAATTCATGAACATTTTAGCTGTTTACATTTTTTATTATTGTGAATATGTTTCTATAAACATTCATGTATACATTTTTTGATTGATTTGTTTAGTTTACATTTTACTTTTAAGTGAAAAATAACAACTTTATTGAGTCCAATGTGAAGCTTTGACAAATATTTACAATGAAGAATAATTAAATCAGGCTAATTAACAACTCATTATCTCACATGATTCTGTGTGTGTGTGTGTGTTTGTGTGTGTGTGTTGAAAACGTTACACACGTAAATACATATTTTCAGTTCTCTTGGGTTTATACCTAGCAGTGGAGTTGCTGAGTTGAATGGTAACTCTATTTCTAATATTTTAGAGACTATAAATTATTTTTTCCAAGAACTTTATTATTTTACATTCCCAATAGCAATGTATGAGAGATTAATTTCTCTACATCCTCACCAATATTTGTGATTAAATAAAGAAAAATTATAATCATCCTAGTGGATTTGAAGTGGTATCCCATTGTGTTTTCAATTTGCATTTCTCTAATGACATTGAGTGTCTTTCCACGTGCCTTTTGGTCATTTGTGTATCTTCTTTGGAAAAATATTTATTCAAATACTTTGCTCATTTTATAATTGGGCTTTATAATTTTTGGCTTCACAGTCAAAAAATAAGAGATGGTGGTAAAGCTGCGGAGAAAAAATAACACTTATATGCTGCTGATGGGAATGTAAGTTAGTTCATGCTTATGAAAAGCAGTTTGGAGATTTCTTGAAAAAACTAAAAACAAAAACTACTAGTCTAACCCAGGAATCTTATTACTGGGTATATGTCTGATATGGTTTGGATTTGTGTTCCTGCCCAAATCTCATGTTGAATTGGATCTCATATTTTTTATTCATTCAGCCAGTCTATGACTTTTCATTGGAAAGTTTAGTCCATTTAGATTCCATGCTATTATTGATAAGTAGAGACTTGCTACAGCTATTTTGTTATTTGTTTTCTGGTTATTTTGTTGTCTTCTCTTCCTTCTGTTCTTTCAGTGAAAGTGATTTTCTCTGAATGTATGGTCTAATTTCTTGCTTTTGTGTGTGTGTGTATTCATGGTATGTTTTTTCACTTGAGGTTACCACGAAGATGTTTACAAATACTATTTCATAACCCATTATTTTAAACTCATGACAAGTTATCACGAATTACAAAACAAATAAACAATAATGCAAAATAAAACTAATAAAAACTTTACACTTCTACTTAATTCCCTGCCTTTAACTGTTTGTTGTTTCTTTTTTCTTTATTATAATTTTTATGTCTTTAAAAATTAAAGTTCTTGTAGTTATTTTTTATTGCTTTATCAATTTTTCTTTCAACTAAAGATAAGAGGAGTTTACAAACTACAGTTACAGTGTTATGATATTCTGTGTTTTCTATGCTTACTATTAACAGTGCGTTTTAAACCTTCAGATGATTTCTTTTGCTCATTAACATCCTTTTTATTTCAGACTGAATAACTCTCTTAGCATTTCTTGTGGGACATATCTGGTGTTGATGAAATACCTCAGCTTCTGTTTGTCTGGGAATATCTTTATTGTCTTACATGCTTAAAGGATATTTTCCCTAGATATACCATTCTAGGGTAAAAGCTTGTTTCCCATCAGCACTTTAAATATGTCATGCCTCTCTCTCCTGGCCTGTAAGGTTTTTACTTGAAAAGTCTGTTGCCAGCCGTATTGGAGCTCCACTGTATATTATTTTTCTTACATTTTTATTTCTTCTTTTGGAAGGCTGTCTTTATCCTTGAAATTTGAAAGTTTGATTATCATATGCCTTAAAGTAAATTTCTTTGGGTTAAAACTGCTGGATGTTCTATAACCTTCTTTTACATGAATGTTGTATTTCTCTAGGTTTCAAAAGTATTCTGCCGTTATCCCTGTGAATAGATTTTCTACCCCCAATCTCTTCCTCTACCTCCTTTTTAAAACAAGTAAGTCTTAAATTTGCCCTTTTGAGGCTTTTTTAAATAGATCCTGTAAATGTACTTCATTTTTTTTTTTCTTTTGTCTCCTTTTATTATGTATTTTGAAACAGCCCTCTCTTCAACGAATTAATTTTCTCTCATTTGATTATTCTGGTATTAAGAGACTCTGAGAATGAGTTAGAGATTAGTCCTTTCTTCTCAGTTTTTTGAAATCGTTTCAGCAGAAATGGTTCGGTTTTCTTCAGACATTTGGTAAAATTCAGCTGCAAATTCATCTGGCCCTAGGCTTTTTTGTTGTTGTTTTTTGTGGAAGACTATTTATTACTGACTCAATTTTAGAGCTTATTGGTCTCTTCAGGGATTCAATTTATTCCTGGTACAGTCTGGAAAGGGTGAATGTGTCCAGGAATTTATCCATTTCTTCTAGATTTTCTAGTTTATGTGCATAGAGGTGTTCATAATATTCTCTGATGTCTTTTTGTATTTCCATGGGATCAATAGTAATATATTCCTTGTCATTTCTGACAGTGTTCACTTTAATATTCTTTTCTATTAGTCTAGCTAGTGGTCTGTTTTACTAATTAAACAAAAATAAACAGCTGTTGATTTGTTAATCTTTTGAATGGATTTTTGTTATCTTCTTCTGTTTGGCTACAATTTTGATTATTTATTGTCTTCTGCTACCTTTCGGATTTGTTTTCCGCTGTTTCTCTAGTTATTTTTTAGTTTTGCTGTTAGCTTGTTAAATTGAGATCTTTCTAACTTTTTGATCTGGGCATATAGTGTTAAAAAATTTTCTCTCAACACTGCCTTAACTGTGTCCAAGAAATTCTGAAATGTTGCATCTTTGTTCTCATTAGTTTCAAAAATCTTCTTGATTTCTGTCTACAGATTCAATGAAATTCCCATAAAAATACTATCATCATTCTTCACAGAACTAGAAAAATAAATCCTAAAATCCATATGGAACCAAAAAAGAGACCTCATTGGCAAAGCAAGACTAAACAGAAAGAGCAAATCTGGGAAGCATCACATTGCCCGACTTCTCACTATACTACAAGGCTCTAGTTATCAAAACAAAATATACTGGTATAAAAATCAGCACATATACCAACAGAACAGAATAGGGAACCCAGAATAAAGCCAAATACTTACAATCAACTGACCTTTGACAAGCAAACAAAAACATGAAAGTAGGGAAAGGACACAGTATTTGACAAATGGTGCTGAAATAATTTGCAAGCCACATGTAGAAGAATGAAACTGGATCCTCATCTGTCATGTTACACAAAAATCAACTCAAGATAAATTAAATATTTAAATCTAAGAAGAACTGAAACCACAAAAATTCTAGAAGATAACATTGGAAAAACTCTTCTATATGTTGGATTAGGCAGAGTTCATGACCAGTAATCCAAAAACAAATGCAACAAAAGCAAAAAAATAGATAGTACCTAATTAAACTAAATGTTTCTGCACAGCAAAAGAAGTAATCAGCACATGTATGTCATTTTTTAAAGAAGAAATACAGAAAAAAGAAGTAATCAGCAGAGTAAACAGACAAACCATAGAATGGGAGAAAATATTTACACACTATACATCAATCAAAGGACTAATATACAGAATCTATAAAGAACTCAAACAAATCAGCACTAAACAACAAATAATCACATAAAAAGGTAGGCAAAGGATACAAATAGACAATTCTGATAAGATGATATACAAATGGCCAAAAACGTAAGAAAAAACGCTCAACATCACTAATTATCAGGGAACTGCAAATCAAAACCACAATGAGATATCACCTTACTTCTGCAAGAATGGTCATAATTAAAAAATAATATATGTTTATGTGAAAGTGGTGAGATGGAAATATTTTAACACTGCTAATAAGAATGTAAACTGGTACAAGTACTGCATGTCTACTCAGAAGAGTAGAAATCATTTTATGACAAAAGACACTTGAGCTTGGCCTGGTGGCTCACGCCTGTAATCCCAGCACTTTGGGAGGCCGAGGTGGGCAGATCACGAGATCAAGAGATTGAAACCATCCTGGCCAACATGGTGAAACCCTGTCTCTACTAAAAAATACAAAAATTAGCTGGGCGTGGTGGCTTGCGCCTGTAGTCCCAGCTACTCAGGAGGCTGAGGCAGGAGAATTGCTTGAACCCAGGAGGTGGAGGTTTCAGTGAGCTGGGATTGTGCCACTGCACTCCAGCCTGGCACCTGGCGACAGAGCAAGACTCTATCTCAAAAAAAAAAAAAAAAAAAAGACACTTGCACACACATGTTTATAGCAGCACAATTCTCAATTGCAAACATTTGAAACCAGACTAAATGCCCACCAAGCAAGGAGTAGATAAATAAAATGTGGTCCATATACACAATGGAATGCTACCCAACCATAAAAGAAATGAAATAATGGCATTCAGAGCAACTTGGACAGAGTTGGAGACCATTATTACAAGTGAAGTAACTCAGGATTGGAAAACCAAATATTGTATGTTCCCATTTAGAACTGGGAGCTAAGCTATGAGAACACAAAGGCATAAGAAAGAGAGAAGTGAGTGATAAAACATTACAGATTGGGTACAGTGTACACTGCTTGGGTAGTGGGTGCACTAAAATCTCAGAAATTACCACCAAAGAACATATCCACGTCACCAAAAACAACCTGTTCCCCCAAAACTATTGAAGTAATAAATAAATAAATAAATTTTGTTTTACTGACAAAAAATCTTAATCTCTGCATTAATTTTATTACTTATCTGTAAGTTATTTAGGAACAACTTATTCAATTTCCATGTGATTATATGGTTTTTAGTGAATTCCTTTGTCTTGATTTCTAATTTGATTGCATTCTTGTCCAAGAGATTATTATGATTTGAGTTATTCTGCATTTGCTGAGAAGTGTTTTACTTCTAATTATCTGACTGATTTTAGAATATATGCCATGTGACAACGTAAAAAAATCTGTATTCTGTTGTTTGTGTGTTGAAAGTTGTGTAGATATCTGTCAGGTCCATTTGATTTATTGCTCACTTCAGGTCCTGAATGTATGTTAAATGTCTGTCTTGATGATCTGTCTAGTATCGTCAGTGGGGTGTTAGAGTGTCCCACTACAATTGTGTGGGAGTTTATTTCTCTTTAAAGATCTTTACTAACTTGCTTTATGAAACTAGGTGCTCCTCTGTTGGGTGCATATACACATTTAGGATAGTTAAAATTTGTTGAAGTAAACCCCTTATCATTATGTAATGCCCTTTTTTTGTCTTTATTAATCCTTGTTGGTTTAAATTCTTTTTTTTTTTTTTCAGAAATGAGAATTGCAATCTCTGCTTTTTTTTTTACCTTCTTGGTAGATTTTTCTTTATATCTTTGAGTCTGTCTGTGTCATTGCATATCAGATGGATCTCTTGAAGATGGCGTACCAATGGATCTGGGTTCTTTTCCAGTTTGCCAGTCTGTGTCTTTTGGTTGGGGCGTTTAGCCCATTTACATTCCAGGATAGTATTGATATGCATGGATTTAATTCATTCATCATTATGTAAGCTTAATATTTGACAGACTTGTTTTTATGGTTGTTTTTTAGTATCACTGCTCTGTGTACTTCAGTGTGTTTTTTGGTGGCTGGTAACAGTATTTTCTTTATTTATTTACTGCTTCCTTCAAGAGCTCTTGTAAGGCAGACCAGATGGTAATGAATTCTCTTAACATTTGCTTTTCTGAAAAGCATCTTATTTATCATTCACTTATGAAGGTTAGTTTGACCCAATATGAAATTCTAAATTGAAATTTTGTTTCATTAAGAATGTTGAATATTGAATCCAATCTCTTATGATCTTTAGGATTTCTTCTGAAAGATCTGCTGGGGAATTTCTCATGGAGGATAACATGAAATATGTTTTCCAAGTTGAATCTATTATCACCGTCTTCTTCAGAGACAGAAATAAGTCATAGATTTGGTCTCTTTACATAATGCCATATTTCTTGCAGGTTTTGTTTGTTTCTTTTCATTCTTTTCCCTCTATTCTTTTCCCACTGTCTTCTTTAGAAAGCCAGTTTTCAAGATAAATTTACAGCCAAATTCTACCAGATGTACATACAAGAACTGGTGCTATTCCTACAGAAACTATCCCAAAAATTTTAAGAGGAAGATAATCCTCCCTAACTTATCATATGAGACTAGTATTATCTTAATGCAAAAATCTGGAAGAGACACAAACAAGAAAGAACTTCAGGTCAGTTTTCTTGACTAACATCAATGCAAAAATCTTCAGCAAAATACCAGAAGATTAAATCCAGCAGCAATAAGAGCCATCTGTGACAAACCCACAGCACATATTACACTGAATGGGCAAAAGCTGGAAGCTTTACCATTTAAAACTGGCAAAAGACAAGGATGCCTTTACTGTCACCACTCCTATTCAACACAATATTGGAAGTCCTGTCCGAAGCAATCAGGTAAAAGAAAGAAATAAGGAGCATCCAGATACAAATAGAGGAAGTCAAACTATACTTGTTTGCAGATGACATGATCCTGTATCTATAAAACTCCACAGTCTTATCCCAAAAGTTCCTTCAATTTGTAAACACCTTTAGCAAAGCCTCAGGATTCAAAATCAATATGTAAAATCCACTAACATTTCTATACACAAAAAAACAGTCAAACCAAGAGCCAAGTTGGAAATACAATTTATTCACAATTGCCACAAAAAGAAAATGATACCTAGCAATAGAACTAATCAAATAAGTAAAAGATCTCTACAAAAGAAAACTGCAAAATACTGCTCAGAGAAGTCAGAAATGATACAAGCAAATGGAAAAATAATTTATGTTCATAGATAAGAATAATCAATATCACTAAAATGACTACATTGCCTGAAGAAACTTATAGATTCAATGCTATTTCTATTAAAGTACCATTGACATTCTTCACAGAACTAGTAAAAAATATTTTAAAATTTACATGAAAGAAAAAGGAGCCTGAATAGCCAAGATAATCTTAACCAAAAAAAACAAAGCTAGAGGCTTCAGGCCACCTGGCTTCAAACTGTACTGAAGGGCTCTAGTAACAAAAACACTGGAGCACTGGTATAAAAACATACACATGGACCAGAATAGATAACCCAGAAATAAGACCACAGTCATACAACTCTCTGTTCTTTAATAAATCTGATATAAAAAAGCAATGGGGGAAATATTTTCTATTCAATAAATGGTGCTAGGAAAACTGGGCTAGCCATATGCAGTAAATTAAACTGGACCCCTTCCTTACACTATATACAAAAATTAACTCAAGATTAATTAAAGACTTAAATGTAAAACCCAAAACTATAAAAACCCTAGAAGAAAATCTATGTAATACCATTCAGGACATAGGGATGAGCAAAGATATCATGATGAAGACACCAAAAGCAATTGCAACAAAAGTAAAAATTGACAAATAGGATTTAATTAAACTGAAGAGCTTCTGCACAGCAAAAGAAACTCTCATCAGAGTGAACAGACAACCTACAGAATGGGTGACAATTTTTGAAATCTATCCGTCTGAAAAAGGTCTAATATCCAGCATCTACAAGAAACTTAAATAAAATTACAAGAAAAAATTTCATTAAAAAGTAGGCAAAGTACATGAACAGAAACTTCTTTGAAAATGACATGCATGCAGCCAGCAAACATGAAAAAAGCTCAACATCCCTGATTACTAGAGAAATGCAAATCAAAACCACAATGAGATACCATCTCACACCTGTTGGAATTGCTGTTACTAAAAGGCTAAGAATTGCTTGTGAGGTTGGGTGTGGCTGTGTCCCCACCCAAATCTCAATTCAAACTGTAGCTCCCAGGATTCCCATGTGTTGTGGGAGGGACCCTGGGGGAGGTAACTGACTCACTGGGGCCCGGTCTTTTCTGTGCTATTCTCATGATAGTGAATAAATCTCATGAGATCAGATGGGCTTATCAGAGGTTTCTGGTTTTACTTTTTTCTCATTTTTCTTTGCCATTGCCATGTAAGAAGTGCATTTCACCTCCCACCATGATTCTGAGGCCTCCCCAGCCATGTGAAACTATAAGTCCAATTTAACCTATTTTTCTGTCCAGTCTCAGGTGTGTCTTTATAAGCAGCATTAAAATAGACAAGTACGGTAAATTGGGACCAGTAGAGTGGGACACTGCTAAAAAGATACCCTAAAATGTGGAAGCAATTTTAGAACCTGGTAACAGGCAGAGGTTGGAACAATTTGGAGGGCTCAGAAGAAGACAGGAAAATGTGGGAAAGTTTGGAACTTCCTAGAGACGTGTTGAATGGCTTTGCCCAAAACGCTGATAGCGATGTGAGCCATAAGGTCCAGGCTAAGGTGGTCTCAGCTGCAGATGAGAAAACTTATTGGGAACTGGAGTAAAGGTGACTCTTGTTATGTTTTAGCAATGAAATCGGCAACATTCTGCCCCTGCCTTAAAGATTTATGGAACTTTGAACTTCAGAAAGATGATTTAGGGTATATGATGGAAGAAATTTCTAAGCAGCAAAGCATTCAAGATGTGACATGGGTACTGTTAAAGGCATTCAGTTTTATAAGGGAAGCACAGTATAAAAGTTTCAAAAAATTTGCAGACTGACTATGGAATAGTAAAGAAAACCCCACTTTTAGGGGAGAAATTCAAGTCAGCTGCAAAAATTTGCATAAATAGCAAGAAACTAATGTTAATCCCCAAGACCATGGGGGAACGTCTCCAGGACATGTCAGAGACCTTCACAGCAGCCCGTCCCATCATAGGCCTGAAAGTCCAGGAAGAAAAAGTGGTTTCATGTGCCAGGCCCAGGGTTCCTGTGCTGTGTGCTGCCTAGGAGCTTGGTGCCTTGTGGCCCAGCCACTCCAGCTGTGGCTGAAAGGGATAATGTAAGGCTCAGGCTGTGGCTTCAGAGGTTGGAAGCCCCAAGCCTTGGCAGCTTCCACATTGTGGTGAGCCTGCAGGCACACAGAAGTCAAGAACTGAGGTTAGGGAACCTCCTCTTAGATTTCAGAAGATTTATGGAAATGCTTGGATGTCCAGGCAAAAGTTTCCCCCTATGGGCAAGGCTATCAGGGAGAATCTCTGCTAGGGCAGTGCAGAAGAAAAATGTGAGGTAGAAGCCCCCACACAGAGTTCCCATTGTGGCACTGCCTAGTGGAGCTGTGAGGTGAGGGCTGCCATCCTCCAGAATCCAGAATGGTAGATTTGCCAACAGCTTGCACCATGTACCTGGAAAAGCTGCACACACTCAATGCCAGCCCATGAAAGCAGTCAGGAGGGAGGCTGTATCCTACAAAGTCACAGGGGTAGAACTACCCAAGACCATATGAACCCAGCTCTTGTATCAGTGTGACCTGGATATGAGACCTGGATTCAAAGGAGATTATTTTGGAGCTTTAAAATTTGACTGCCATGCTGGATTTCAGACTTGCATGGGCCCTGTAACACCTTTGTTTTAGTCAATTTCTGCCATTTGCAACAGCTGCACTTATCCAATACCTGTACCTCCATTGTGTCTAAGAAGTAACTAGTTTGCTTTCGACTTTACAGACTCATAGGCAGAAGGGACTTGTCTTTTCTCAGATGAGGCTTTAGACTGTGGATGTATGGGTTAATGCTGAAATAAATTAAGACTTTAGGGGACTGTTGGGAAATGCATGATTGGTTTTAAAATGTGAGGAGATGAGATTTAGAGAGGTCAGGGGTGGAATATTAAGGTTTGCCTGTATTCTCACCCAAATCTTTATCAGCACCATGAAAACAGTCTAATACATACATGTACAATGATTCCTTATCCTGTTTAAGGTAATTTGATTACATATGAGTAAAGGGGGAGAAAAAATAATATGAGGCCTACAAAGGAACAAAAAAGAGTTTCAGTCAATTTAGAGAAATAACTTAGCTCTGATAAAGTCCACTGTGGAAGTCAGAAGAAAGTACTATCAAATTTTTGGCATCCACAATGAACAAAACAACAGATCAATGAACACACAAAAAAATGAAGATAAAAAGGTACCAGGCTGCAACAAAAGAGGAAGTGGATAATATCAGGAAGGATTTCTAGGATACTAAAAAAATAAAACCAGCATAATTGAAATACAAATTGAAGATCATGAGAATATGATTGAAACTGTGTTGAATGGAATCATTAATATGAAGAATAATTTTGAGAAGCTACCCTAGAATTAAAAGTAAAAGAAAAATTGGATGAAAACATTGTAAAAGAAATATAAATACAGATTAAGCAAACAGAAAAATTACATGTCTTACTAATATTTCTAAAAATGAAATACAAATAAATGAACAGAAGCATTAATCAGATAATAGAAGATAATATATTGCTAAGGTTTCTTTTTTTTTTACTTTAGGTTCTGGGTACTTGTGCAGAACATGCAAGATCTTTGCATAGGTACACACATGGCAATGTGGTTTGCTGCCTCCATCCCCCCTGTCACCTACATCTCTGCATTTATCCCTGTGTTATCTTTCCCCCAACCTCCCCCCACCCCCCAGCTGCCCCTCCCTTGCCCCCCTCACCAGACCCCAGTGTGTGATGCTCCCTTTCCTGTGTCCATGTGTTCTCATTGTTCAACACCCGCCTATGAGTGAGAACATGTGGTGTTTGATTTTCTGTTCTTGTGTCAGTTTGCTGAGAATGATGGTTTCCAGATTCATCCATGTCCCTGCAAAGGACACAAACTCATCATTTTTAATGGCTGAATAGTATTCCATGGTGTATATGTACCACATTTTCTTCATCCAGTCTATTATTGATGAGAATTTTGAATTTGGTTCCAGGTCTTTGCTATTGTAAACAGTGCTGCTATGAACATATGTGTGCATGTGTCTTTATAATAGAATGATTCATAATCCTTTGGGTATATACCCAGTAGGCAGATTGCTGGGTCAAATGGAATTTCTATTTCTAGGTCCTTGAGGAAGCACCACACTGTCTTCCACAATGGATAAACTAATTTACATCTCCCATCAATGGTATAAAACTGTTCCTATTTCTCCACATCCTCTCCAGCATCTGTTGTCTCCAGATTTTTTAATGATCACCATTCTAACTGGCATGAGGTGGTATCTCAATGTGGTTTTGATTTGCATTTCTCTAATAATCAGTGATGATGAGCATTTTTTCATATATTTTTTGGCCTCATATATGTCTTCTTTTGTAAAGGGTCTGTTCATATCCTTCTCCCATTTTTGGATGGGTTTGTTTGTTTTTTTCTTGTAGATCTGTTTAGTTCTTTGTAGATTGTGGATATTAGCCCTTTGTCAGATAGGTAGATTGTAAAAAAATGTTCCCATTCTCTTGGTTGCCAGTTGACTCTAATGATTGTTTCTTTTGCTGTACAGAAGCTCTGGAGTTTAATTAGGTCCCATTTGTCTAGTTTGGCTTTCGCTGCCAATGCTGTTGGTGTTTTAGTCATGAAGTCCTTGCCTATGCCTTTGTCCTGAATGGTTTTGCCTAGATTTTCTTCTAGGGTTTTTATGGTGTTAGGTCTCATGTTTAAGTCTTTAATCCATCTGGAGTTAATTTTAGTGTAAGGTGTGAGGAAGGGGTCCAGTTTCTGCTTTCTGCACACTACTAGCCAGGTTTCCCAACACCATTTATCAAACGGAATCCTTTCTGCATTGCTTGTTTTTGTGAGGTTTGTCAAAGATCAGATGGTTGTAGATGTGTGACGTTGTCTCCAGGGCCTCTGTTCCACTGGTCTATATCTCTGTTTTGGTACCAGTACCATGCTGTTTTGATTACTGTAGCCTTGTAGTATAGTTTTAAATCAGGTGGCGTGATCCCTCTGGCTTTGTTCTTTTGCTTAGGATTGTCTTGGCTATGTGGGCTCTCCTTTGGTTCCATATGAAGTTTAAGGTGTTTTTTTTCCATTTCTGTGAAGAAGGTAATTGGTAGCTTGATGGGGATAGCATTGAATCTATAAATTCCTTTGGGCAGTATGGCCATTTTCACTGTATTGATTCTTCTTAACCATGAGCATGAATTTTTCTCCATCTGTTTGTTTCCTCTCTTATTTCCTCGAGCAGTGGTTTGTAGTTCTCCTTGAAGAGGTCCTTTACGTCCTTTGTTAGTTGTATTCCTGGGTATTTTATTCTCTTTGTAGCAATTGTGAATGGGAGTTTGCTTATGATTTGGCTCTCTGTCAATCTGTTATTGGTGTATAGAAATGCTTGTAATTTCTGCACATTGATTTTGTATCCTGAGACTTTGCTGAAATTGCTTATCAGTTTCAGGAGATTTTGGGATAAGATGGTAGGGTCTTCTAAATATACAATCATGTTGCCTGCAAATAGAGACAATTTGACTTCCTCTTTTCCTAGTTGAATACCCTTTATTTTTCTTTTTCTTGCCTAATTGCTCTGGCTAGGACTTCCAATAGTATATCGAACAGGATTGGTGAGAGAGGGCATCCTTGTCTAGTGCCCGATTTCAAAGGGAATGCTTCCAGCTTTTGCCCATTCAGTATGACATTGGCTGTAGATTTGTCATAAATAGCTTTTAGTGTTTTGAGATATGTTCCTTTGATACCTAGTCTGTTGAGAGTTTTTAGCGCAAAGGGCTGTTGAATTTTGTCAAAGGCCTTCTCTGCATCTATTGAGATAATCATGTGGTTTCTGTCTTTGGTTCTGTTTATGTGGTGGATCACGTTTATAGACTTGCATACGTTGAACCAGCATTTCATCCCTAGGATGAAGCCTACTTGATCATGATGGGTAAGCTTTTTAATATGCTGTTGCAATCGGTTTGCCAGCATTTTATTGAAGATTTTTGCATCAATGTTCATCTTGGATATTGGTCTGAAGTTTTCTTCTTTTGTTGAATCTCTGCCGGGTTTTGGTATCAGGATGATGTTGGTCTCATAAAATGATTTTGGAACGATTTCCTCTTTTGTATTGTTTGGAATAGTTTCAGAAGGAATGGTACTAGCTCCTCTTTGTACATCTGGTAGAATTCCACTGTGAACCTGTCTGGACCTGTACTTTTTTTTGGTTGGTAGGCTATTAATTGCTGCCTCAACTTCAGCCCTTGTTATTGGTCTGTTCAAGGTTTCAAATTCTTCTGGTTTCAGCTTGGGAGGGTTCAAGTGTCCAGGAATTTATCCATTTCTTCCAGGTTTACTGGTTTATGTGCATAGAGTTGTTTGTAGTAATCTCTGATTGTAGTTTATATTTCTGTGGAGTCAGTGGTGATATCTCCTTTATCATTTTTTATTGTATCTATTTGATTCTTCTCCTTTTCTTTTTTATTAATCTGGCTAGCAGTTTGTCATTTTGTTGATCCTTTTTAAAAAACAGCTCCTGGATTTATTGATTTTTTGAAGGGTTTTTTTTGTGTCTCTATCTCCTTCACTTCTGCTCTGATCTTAGTTATTTCCTGTCAGCTGCTAGCTTTTGAGTTTTTTTTGATCTTGCTCCTGTAGCTCTTTCAATTTTGATGATAGGATATCAATTTTATATCTTTCCTTGCCTCTCAGGTGGGTATTTATTGCTATAAATTTCCCTCTAGACACCGCTTTCCATGTGTCCTAGAAATTCTGGTATGTTGCATCTTCATTCTCTTTGGTTTCAAAGAACATCCATCTTTATTTCTGCCTTCATTTCATTGTTTATCCAGTCGACATTCAGAAGCCAGTTGCTCAATTTCCATGAAGCTGTGTGGTTCTGAGTTATTTTCTTAATTGTGAATTCAAATTTGATTGCCCTGTGGTCTGAGAGACTTGTTATGATTTCCATTCTTTTGCATTTGTTGGGGAGTGATTTACTTCCAATTATGTGGTCAATTTTAGAGTAGGTGCCATGTGGTGCTGAGAAGAATGTATATTCTGTGGATTTTGGAGATTTCTGTAGATGTCTATTAGGTCTGCTTGGCCCAGATCTTAGTTCAAATCCTGGATATCCTTGTTAATTTTCTGTCTCCTTGACCTGTCTAATATTGACAGTGTAGTGTTAAAGTCTCCCACTATTATTGTGTGGGGGAGTCTAAGTCTCTTTGTATGTCATTCAGAACTTGCTTTACGTACCTTGGTGCACCTGTATTGGTTGCGTATATATTTAGGATTGTTAGCTCTTCTTGATGCATTAATTCTTTTAACCATTATGTAATACCCTTCTTTGTCTCTTTTGACCTTTGTTGGTTTAAAGTCCTTTTTATCAGAGACTGGTATTGCAGCTCCTGTCTTTTTTGCTCTCCATTTGCTTGATAAATCTTCCTCCATCTCTTTATTTTGAGCCTATGTGTGTCCTTGCACATGAGATGGGTTTTCTGAATACAGCACACCCATGGGTCTTGACTTTGAATCCATTTTGCCAGTCTGTGTTTTTTGACTGGAGCATTTAGTCCATTTACATTTAATATTAATATTGTTATGTGTGAATTTAATCCTGCCATTTTGATGTTAGCTAGATGTTTTGCCCATTAGTTGACACATATTTTTTTTTTCACTGTGTTGATGGTCTTTACCATTTGGCACATTTTTGGAGTGGCTGGTACTGGTTGTTCCTTTCCTCGTTTAGTGCTTCTTTCAGGATCTCTTGTAAGGCAGGCCTGATGGTGATGAAATCTCTCAGCATTTGCTTGTCCATAAAAGATTTTCTTTCTCCTTCCCTTATGAAGCTTAGTTTAGCTGAATATGAAATTCTAGGTTGAAATTTCTTTTCCTTAAAGATGGTAAATATTGGCTCCCACTGTCTTCTGGCTTGGGGGGTCTTCATATAAAATACAAATTTAAATTTGCAATAAATACTTAAGGGTAACTATTCATAAAATGTTTACTATAACTTCCAATTCACTAGAAGAAAAAGAACAAAGAAATCTTGATCAATTCAATACAAAGGCCAAAAAAAGTGAATAGAAGTGTTTGTGTGTGTGTGTGCACACACTATTATATGAAGGAGAAAAAAAGAGTAAATAGAAAACAGAAAAAAATGACACAAGTATCTTAAAAAAAAAAGATTTTAAAAGTTAGAAAATAAATAGTGAGAAAATATATATTAGACATATACTAGAATGAAAAAATAATTGAGATAAGGTTAAATCAAGTATTCAAGCACTATTATCAGGCAACATTAATATCACACACACAACAGAATTGAAGGTGAAAAATGTTTAAACAGAAAAACGAGAATAATTTTATATTCTGAAAGTAACAAGTTTTCAAGAAGCTATAATTGACATGATTATTTACCTAAGGATATTTTTAAATTTGCAAACAAGGCTGTTAGAAATGCAAGAAACAATGAGCTTATCCAAAATCATCAGGAAGATCATGAAAAAAGTCTCTTGGAGATATAAAGGGCTACAATATGCTAAAATAAGGAATTAATATCAAAGGATAATACATACATATGCATCCATATAGTTAGAAAATATTTACTTTGCAATTATTTTTTCAGCTTCTTATGTTAAAAACTAAATTATTTTATTTTGTAATATTTATTTGTTTCTAATATATTTAAGGCTGAAAGATTTCTTCAGTATTTCTTTGTCTACATCACAAAGGTTTTGATATGTTAGTTTTGACATGTCATCATCTTTTTATTGTCATGACTAAAATATTAAAGAACTAAAAGAGAAAAAAAGGAAGATCGATACAAAGTTATTAATAGTGATTATTCTGAAAGATTACAGATTGTTTCCTTCCATTTAGGTTATTTTTTATATTTCCTGAATAAAATCACAATTATCTTTTTTAAAGTGGTAAAATCAAGAGTTTCTGCAAAAATATTCCATAAGTTGTTGTCTTTAACTGATTAAAAAAAGAAATGTATATTCATAAAAGTATTTTCATTTCACTTTTCTATTTTTCTGTATAGTATATATACTTTTACAAATAGTTTTTAAAATACAATACAGTTTAATTCAAGAAGTTGAAATAAGAATATGAAATTCATAGTTACTTCAAATGTTAGCAGTTGATGCCTAGAATATAATGATTCATTGTGGATGATTCTAACATACGTAAGGTTGAGGGAAAATAATTAAGTCTTCAAATAGCACATATTGTATAATTTTCTTCATGTACAGTTTAAAACAAGCAAAACTAATCTATATCAAAAAGAAAACTTTTTCTGTAAAGGGTGATATAGTAAACATTTTAAGCTTGTGGATCATACAGGGCCTGTTGTAACTACTCAACTCTGAAGTGCATGAAAAACTGTTGACAATACACAAATGAACGTGTATTGCTGTGATCCAACAAAACTCGACAAAAAGCAAGGGGAAGATCGGATAAGGCCCACAAGCCATAGTTTTGACACACCGTGCTCTGTATTGTTTAGGGATGCATATGTATGTGTAGCACTATTTTTAAAAGCAAATAAATTGTTACTGTAAACACCAGCTATGATTACCACTAGGATAACGATTACAATTGGCCAGAGATACAAAGGGAAAGTCTGAGTGACAGTAATGTTTTATTATTTACTTCAGTGGTTATTACATATAGTGATTTCACTATATGAACATTTATATACTTAACATATATGTTTTCTGCCCCTTTTGAATACTATATTTTACATCAAAATTTCAATAAAAAGAAATGTATTAAGAACTACTGAAAAGAAAAATGATCATAGCAATACAAAGATACACAAAATAATTCCTTATGTAGTGTTCTTTGGGTGTGTTTAAAAAACCACACCAACTGATACCACCTTTCAATTAAGCTTATAATGAGATTCTCATTTAAAATTGTTTAAAGAAAACATATGTATATACAGGAAACAATTGGGAGACAAACACCTGTCTTGGAAAGCTATTTCTTTGCATCCATGTGAAATACAAGATTTGATGCCAGTCAAACCTCAGTCCAAATAGGAGCCTTGCCACTTATTAACTAGGGAAACTTGGGCAAAGGCACCTAACCCTTATTCAGCCTTAGTTTTTTTGCTGTTGTTGTTGTTTTAATTAATTTATGTTTTTAAATATTTTACTTTAAGGTCTGGGATACCTGTGCAGAACATTTAGGATATTAACATAGGTATTCATGTGCCATGATGGTTTGCTGCAGCCATCAACACATCATCTAGGTTTTAAGACACACATGTGTTAGGTATTTGTCTTAATGCTCTCTCCTCTTGCCCTCCACCCCCTGAAAGGCCCCAGTGTGTTATGTTCTCCTCCCTGTGTCCACGTGTTCTCATTGTTCAACTCCCATTATGAGTGAAAACATGTGATATCTGGTTTTCTGTTCCTGTGTTAGTTTGCTGAGAATGACGGTTTCCAGCTTCATCCATGTCCCTGCAAAGGACATGAGCTCATTCTTTTTATGGCTGCATAGTATTTCATGGTGTATATTATGCCATATTTTCTTTATCCAGTCCATTATTGATAGGCATTTGGTTTGGTTCCAAGTGTTTGCTATTGTAAATAGTGCTGCGATAAACATATGTGTACACGTGTCTTTATAGTAGAATATTTTATAATCTTTCAGGGATATACCCAATAATGGGATTGATGGGTCAAATGATATGTCTGTTTCTAGATCCTTGAGGAATCACCACACTGTCTTCCACAATAGTTAGAACCAATTTACACTCCCATCAATAGTGCAAAAGCATTCTTATTTCTCCACATCCTCTCCAGCATCTGCTATTTCCTGACTTTTTAGTGATCACTATTCTAACTGGCTTCGAGATGGTATCTCATTGCGGTTTTGATTTGCATTTCTCTAATGACCAGCGATGATGAGCTTTTTTTCATATGCTTGTTAGCTGCATAAATGTCTTCTTTTTAGAAGTGTTTCTTTATATACTTTGCCTACTTTTTGATGGGATTGTTTGTTTTTTCTTATAAATTTGTTTAATTTCTTTGTAGATTCTGGGTATTAACCCTTTGTTCAGATGGTTAGATTGCAAAAATGTTCTCTCATTCTGTAGGTTGCCTGTTCACTCTAATTATAGTTTCTTTTGCACCCCACTGTCAATATTAGGTAGATGAATGAGACAGAAAATTATCAAGGATATTCAGGACTTGAACTCACCTCTGAACCAAGTGAACCTAATAGACATCTACAAAACTCTCCACCACCAATCAACAGAATATACATTCTTCTCATAACTGTATAGTACTTATTTTAAAATTGAGCACAGAATTGGGAGAAAAACTCTGCTTAGCAAATGCAAAACACCAGAAGTTATAACAAATAGTTTCTCAGTCCACAGAGCAATCAAATTAGAACTCAGAATTACAAAACTGAATCAAAACCGCATCACTGCATGGAAATTCAACAACCTGCTCCTGAAGGACTACCGGCTAAATAATTAAAATAAGGTAGAAATAATAAAGTTATTTGAAACCAATGAGAACAAAGAGACAATGTACCACAATCTCTGGGATATGGCTAAGAAGTGTTAAAGGGAAATTTACAGCATTAAATGCCCTACCAGGCAATGGGTTAGGTGTGGATAGGACCCCAAAGCCATTAGTCATCAGAAACTCACAGCCTAGCAGAGAAGCCCAGTTGTTCAAAATCTACTCTGGGACTCCTGAAGAGAGATGTCACAGGTTGGAGTTCCTGTAAAGCAAAGTCAGAGATTAGTGTGCAGGAGGTATATTAGGAATACTCTTGAGATCAATACCTGTGAAGAGAAGGGAAGAAAGCAGGATTTGGCAGAGAACTGAGGTGTGTCTGAAACTGGAATGATTCTACAGAGTTTTCCTAAGTTGAGGTAAGGTGGCCAGGTCTTTATAACTTTGTATTTATTACTCTATAGAGGCACATGTATTTTCCCTTTCCCTGGAGAGGGACATGACCTTGAGCAAGGCAGCTCCCTTTAACTGAGGAAATCCCTACTGGAGACTGCTGAGGGCCATATTTCACTGTCATTGCCAGCAAGTAGGGAAATAATTGTATTCTTGTAGCCAGACTGTGCAGCTCATTAAAGACCACAAAAGATATGCCACTGGTTGCTGTTTATCCTTCCAATGTGCCTGCATTAATTTTTATTGAATATTTCAAAAGTCCCTCAAGAACTCTGCGAACAGGAGGAGCTTAATAGAAGTCTGTATGTCAGGAAATCCTGTGACCAATTTTGAACTTGTTGGGGAAAAAAATGTGCAATAGATGAGACAGCTCTTTTTGCCCCACTTTTTCTTTTTATTATGACTTCTGTCCATCATTTTGTCTTTAATTAATGATATATTTTATTGGATTTCTTCCCTTAAGCTTTTAAGGCAGAGGACATATTTCTTAAAAAAAAATCAAAGAACTAAGTAATAAATAAAGGACTGAGCAGTAAAAAGATCCTCAGATAAAGAAATAGAAATAAAAATTCAAAGCAGAAAATTAGCCAGCTCATTATGGTTGCCAACTCAGAGGGAGGGCCTCAGGCACAGATGGCTCTATCTCAATTCCTCATGTCCAAAGCCCTTGGTAATAGTTCTTCTCATGCACATTTTGGCCTTAAATCCAGGGCACCTTAAGAAGCTGCCAACTCAGCTACAGTACAATGATCCAAGTACTTTTATGGTTTGAACAAATTTCTGTTTTCCACCCACCTAGATCCATAAACTTACTTTTCCGCCATTCAGTTTCTAAGAGCCAGAGGAGGTTGTGAATAGGAAAAGGACTTAGTTGAGTGGCTTGGCAAATTTGATTAAGTTCAGCAAACACTTCTTGAGCACCTACTCTGTGTCCGGCTTTATGGTGAGCCCTGGGAGAGACATAAAACTGAGACATTAACATGCTTGCTAGCAATTTCTAATCTAGTAGGGAAGACTGTCAGAAAAATAGACAATTATAACTAGTTGTTGGGGAGAAAGGATCTCAATCAAGAGGGGTAATATAGAATCAAGAGTCAGGAGACAGAATTGTGAGGGCTTGAGACTGGTTAGATAGATATCGCCATGGACCAGGTGAGGATCAATAAAGGCTTAAGTAAGGATGGATGATGGAAATACAGTCCATCTCTGTCCAGTTAGCTATGATCTCCAATATGTCTCCCACTATTTGAGGAAGGGGCATCTTTAATTTGCATAAAGGTGCTAAATCATGCCTCTAAAAGTATCTTAGGCTTTATGCAAAATTTCCAGCTGCTCTGGACATTGAATGAGGTGAGAAGGGGAAAGAAATTGGGGGAGGCAGTGATGGAAAGTGAGGCTAGGAAAATAGTTAAGGAGAAGTTGGATCTTAAAAGACTTTGTAATGTTCACAACTATTAATATTCACAATTATTAGGCAGTCATAAAAGACTTCTATTTTCTCATCATTCCATCATAAGGGCTACTACACCCTTGTGACCTAACTGCCACCCTAAGGCCCCACTTCAAATTACCATCACATTGAGGGTTAAGATTTCAACATATGAATTTGGCAGGGTTAAGGGCATAAACAGCCAGTCAATAGCAGAGATTTTTGTCAAATATGTGGTTTACAAATATTTTCTCCCAGTATGTAGCTTGGCTTTTCATATCCTTAACAGGAATCCTGAGCACATCAAACTTTTTTTGTTTAATTTTGATGAAGTCTAACATATTAATATTTTGTGAAGTATGATTTGATATCATGTCTAATTCTTGAATGATTTCTAGGTCCCAGAGATTTTTTTTCCTGTTATCTTCTAAAAGTATTATAGTTTAATGTTTAAGTCTGTGATCCGTTTTGAATTACTCTGGTATAAGGAGTGAGGTTTTAGTCAAGGTTATTCTTTTATGCCTACTGATGCCCAATTTTTCACACACTATGTGTTGAAAAGACTATAGTTTCCTCATTGAATTGCTTCTGAGCTTCTGTCAAAAATCTAGGTTTTCTGTTCTATCTTATTGATCTATGTGTCTGTCCCTCTGTCAATACCACATAGCTTTGATTATTGTAACTTCACACATTCTGAAGATAGGCAAACTCATTCCTCTTGCTGCATTCTCTTTTTTCAAAATCATTTTAGCAATTGTATTTCCTTTGCCTTTCCACATAAATTTCAAAATTATTTTGTATACATCTACAAAAATCTTGCTGAAATTTTGATAGGAATTCCAATAAACCTACAGATGAATTTGGTGAGAATTCATATCTTCACTATGGTGGATCATCCAATACATAAACATGGAATGTCTTTGCATTTATTTAAATCATCTTTGATTTCTGTCTTCCACATTTTGTAGTTTTTAACACATGTTGTGTTAGCTTTATACCTAAGTATTTTGATTTTTGAATGACTGTATTATACTTTTAATTTCAATATCCACGTGTTCATTTGCTAGTATATAAAAATGTAATAGATATTTTTATGTTGATCTTGTATCTTGAGACCATGATGAACTTACTTACTAGTTCTAAGAGTTTTTATGTTCTACAAATTTTGATCTTGCATATTTTAATTTTCACTCAGTGGAACATTTTATTTAAATTATCTTGAGGGTTCCTTTTTAGCTCATGTATTATTTTCTAGTGTGTGGCTTTATATGCAAATATTTGCAGATTTTCCTATTATATTTCTATTGCTGATTTATACTTTGATTTCATTTGGTTAAGGAACATATTTTATATAGTTTAAATTATTTTAATATTTGTTTAGATTGCTTTGGACCCAGAATATGGTCTATCTTGATATACATTCCCTGGACATTTATATAATATGTGTATCATATTGTTAGGTAGAGTTTTCTGTAAATGTTTATTAGATTAACCTGTTGGCTGATGTTTTTGTTGAATTCTATATTTTTGTTGATTTTCTGTCTACTTGCACTGTCAATTTATAAGAGAGGTATAAATCATCAACTAAAATTTTGATTTTTCTATTTCTCCTTTCAGTTCCATTAATTTTTGCATCACATATTTTTACAGCTTGGTTCTTTGTGATATACTTATTTGAGATTATAGTCTTTGTGGACTGACTTTTTTATCATTATATGTAATTTTATGTGTCTGTAAATTTTTTTTGTTTTTATCTACTTTATCTGATATTAATACAGTTACTCTTGCTTCCTTTTCATAAATATGTTCATAATATATTCTTTATTTTTTGTGATGATTTTATCATTATATTTCAAGTGAGTTTCTTACAAAGAGAATAGTTGTGTCATGTTTGTTTATTCCACCCTCTCAACCTCTGTCTTTTAAATTTATGTGGTATATTTTGACCACTTAATTTTAATGAATTTATTAATAGATTAGGGTTTAAATTTGCTGCTTCATTTTTGGTTTTCACTTTGTTCTTTCTGTTTTTGTTTCTCTGTTTTCTATTTTCCTGCCTTTTTGGATTACACGAACATATTTTAGAATGTTATATTGGATTATACATAGGGTGTTTGAGTGTATCTCTTTGTATAGCTTTTTTGGTGATATTCTAGGTTATTGTATCTTATATATAATATATAATTATATTGTATATAAATATATATAAATTCTATATCCTTGTTGATTTTCTATTTGTACTGTCAATTATTAAGAGAGGGGTAAATCCCCAACTATAATTTTGATTTTTCTATTTCTCCTTTCAATTCCATTAATTTTTGCATCACATATTTTTACAGCTCGGTTGTTTGTGATATACTTATATAAATGATTATATAAGTATATGTGATATACTGATTATATATGACAATGCCATGTATAAATATAATATATGTAATATATATAAGCTATTATATATGTATGTGTATATATATATAAACTTTTACTGGTGTTATCATGATACTGGTTTTTTGCCCCATTTATAATATATTTGTCTTAGAATTTTTGTTGTACACACATTGAGAACCACATCAGAACTCTCAGGAGTTCCCACATCAGAACCATATCAAACGGTGTAATAATTTTTGTTTAAATTGTCAAATGTAATTTTAAACTATGAAGATAATTTTCTATTTTATTTACTTATATTTTTGATTGCTATTTTTTTCTTCTTTCTGATAGTCAAGATTCCTTCTTTAGTAATTTATTTTCTGATCAGATAACTCCTTTTAATCACTCTTTTAAAGTTGGACTGGTTTAAAATTCTCTTAGTTACCCTTTATCTTATAATGTTTTGATTTCCCCCTCTATTACTGAAGTAAACTTTCACTGAGTACAGAATTCTGGGTTGACATGAGTTTTTTCTTTAGCGCTTGAAAAATGTTTTGCCACTTTTTTTCTGGCATTCATAATTTCTAATAAAAAACCTGTCATTTATTGTTTTTTTACTTCTAGTTAAATTGTAATTTCTGTTTCACTGTTTCAAGATATTTTTCTGTCTTTAATTTTAAGAGTTGTGACTCTGATTCTTAGTGTGACTTTCTTTGAGTTTATCCTATTTGGGGTTTATCAACTTTTAAAATTTATAGCTGTATGTTTATCAACTTTTAAAATTTATAGCTGTATGTTTTTGCCAAATTTGGAAAGTTTTAGCAATAATTTTTTCAATTTCTTTTGCTCTATCTTATTTTGTCTCTCCTTTGGGACTCTGATGACATGAATGTTAGACCTCTTCTTACAGTCCCACAGATCTCAGAAGCTCTGCTCTTTTTTTTTTTCAGTAAATTTATCATTGTTTTTCAGTTGTAGTAGTTTCTATCAGTCTAGCCTCCACTTAATTTTGTCTTTCCTCTTTACCCTCCATTCTGCTGTTGAATCCATTCATTGCAATTCTTATTTTGGTTGCTGTTTTTTATTGCTAGAACTTCTATATATCTATCTGACTCTTCTTTATGACATTTGTTCTGTGTTGAAATTTTCTATTTGTTATTGCTTGAAGTTTTATCCCCCCACTAGGTGGGAGTTGTGACCCCCACTAGACCTCCTCTGATATCTTCTGGGTTGCAAGAGGTAGAATGCCTTGTTCCTGCTCCTTTCATGACCTCTCCCGGTACTGCAGGGAATCTGGTCTCAGTACTGCCGGGCAGTGGTGAATGTCCTGACTCTACACAAAGCCTTCTCTGATAACATTTTAGAGAGAAAGGGGCACTTTGTTATTGCCAAATAAGAACCAAAGTTAGGGATTTCTGTAATATTTTCTTTCACACACGAAGAGGAGTGCTAAATGCTGCCAAATGGTGATGAAATCCTGGTTTCCCACTCAGGGTTCTCTGATACCTCCGTGGCAGAAAATGTTGAATGCCTTGTTATAGCCTGGAGAGGGTAAAATTCTATGCTCCTCACTCAACCTCTGCTAGTATTGTGACTGTAGTTTTTTCTGTGGTATCTGGCTGTAGGAGAATGATCATTGTTTAAAAGTTTTAGGTCTAGGCCAGGCACAGTGGCTCATGCCTGTAATCCCAGCACTTTGGGAGGTCTTGGAACACCCAGGGGAGGGCAAGGTCAAAGTGCCTGGGTCAATCCCAGCACTTTGGGAGGTCCTGGACTACTCAGGGAGGGCAGTAATTTTTATTTTACTAGATTTAACCTCTTGGTGTTTTATTGTCTCTTTCTTTACACAAATGACTCTTGGAGACAAGTGAGGGATGTGAAAAGTTAGAAGGAAGTTGCTGCTCAAACCTCACAGAACTGCAAATGGACTCACACTAAAATATTTTACTGGGTCAGGTAAAAAAGAAGGGGAAAATAGATATCTAACTTGAAACTTCTCAGATTTCTTGACATATATACCAATGTAGTTGGGATATAACTTGAGAGTTACTCTAATCAGGTGTTCAAATACTCAGTACTTGGAACAACCAAATGTACAAAAAACTCAGCTTTAACTTGAACAAATGCCTGTACAGGGAGGTGAGTGGCACAAATTTAGTTAGTTAATGAAGTTTGGTCTGGTGGTTTCTGTGCAATGAAAGGCAGTATGTGCTTGTAAACTTGAGCAGCTACAGTGTTAATTGCCTGATGTTAAAAAAACAAACAGCATAAACAATAAAACAATAGCAGGGGCATAAGACAGATTTCTCATAGTAATAAGGAGTAAAGCCTGTAGATAAAAATGGAAATTTGTAGGGGAAAAAATGAAGAATAATGGATTTCACGTTCTGTGTGAATTTACCTTTATACTCCATCATAATCTATTTTGTTATGTATGTGGCATATATATATATATATATTCATGTGTATTATATATATTTGATACTTGTATGGTTTTTAGGTTGGATGGCAATTTTGAATGGAGTACTGAGAAGATCCGTAGTCAGGAAGGGCTCAAGGATGTATTATAAGTCTGTTACCTCCCATGTAGCTCAGAGAACGAATAGGCTAGGAACTGACTAACCAGAGACATCATCAACACAAAATGGATGATTCCAGATTTATTCCCTGGGCCAAATTTTTGTTTTGGAACAAGTTTTAAAGAAAATATTCAGCAATCACAGTCGATGCTTGTACTCAAAATTCTCAGAGTATTGGTCTAGGGTCTAGGAGACCTAGGAGACCTAAACCCTCATCTAGTCTATTTCATTGCCTCTTCAGATAATCCTGGGAGAGTTACTTCCCTATCTGCATCTCAGTTTCCCAAGCTGAATAAGAAGGGATTAAACTAGACTCATCCCAGACCTCTGACATTCTCTGACTTTATTTTTTAGGCAACCAATAAGCTTTAAAATGTCTAAGGATGGCAAAGTCCTGTCAAAGATGATAACAATCCCTACCTCTTAAGGCAATGGTTCTCAACATTATCTGAGTAATGGTTGTTACCCAGGACTCTCTGCTTTTAAAAAGTGATCTGATGATTCTGATGCAGTTTATCCACTGATCACATTTTGGGAAGTAGGGTTTCAAGGTCTAGATGATGAGGGTTTTGTGTGCCCATGCCTGAAGATAATCATGTGGGCTTAAACAGTAGTCATTTCCATGCACACACATGCATATGTGAACACACACACACACAAACACACAAGTTCTTTGTGTCTTTCATGTACAATTATCCTTTTTTTGTTTGTTTGTTTGCCATTTGGGCTTAAAATGATTGAAAGGAAACTCATTATCACTTATCTCCAATTCACATGCATCAAGCCTATCCCCTTCTTAGTTAATAACATAACTATAAATGAAGACACCCTAGCTAGAAATACTTAAGTTATCCTTGACTATTTTATTTCTCTGAAGCTTAGTAAATTCTGTATTCTCATTATAGTGTTCTTTACTCACATTGTCTGCCTGCCAACCCCAGTCTTTCTTTAATCCTTCAAAATTTAGTCTATATCTCACCTCGTCTGAAAATCTTTTTTTCTTACATAATGCTTCTTTCTCCCACCATAGATGCATTTACTTTCTCCAGAGTTATTCATGAGTCTTAAACCTGTCCCTATCTGCATGGTTATCAGTTTATATTATATTTTATTAAAATAATGTTTGTTTTTCCTATTAGACTGGGAGCCCCTTAGAGGCAGTTTGTTGTTCATCTCTGTCTCCCCAAGGAAATGGACAGCAAGCATTTGTTAAAATGAATGTTCATGTACTTTTATAGAAGAGACTGCTTCCAAGATCTGAAGCCCTGAATACTCTGCCCCAAGGTCTTGGATGGAGAAACCTGCTCAAGCTATCTGAAGATATTGATGAGTTAAAATATTATGGCTTCTTTCAAATATCTGAAGAACTTCTATGTAGAAGATAAAATAAAATTCACTTCATCCCTGTGGTTGCCAAAGCAAAATAAATTTGTAGAATCTACAGGGGAGACAAATTTGAGGTTAAAAGAAAGAACAGACTTTTTATCCAGCCATCCAAAGGTTCTCCAAAATCTGATCATGACCTATCCACCCAGCTGCATCTCCCCTACCTTTCTGCATGGTAGCACTGCTCTTGTCAAAACTACAATACCGACTTCTCCCAGGACAAAACTTGTGCTTCAATTTTGGCCCCTCTCCTGTCTCTGACTGTCTAAATCTGATATCTGTCCTTCAAAGACCAGATAAAATGGCATCTTTCATGAGGTTCATCATAATTTTCTTCCCCTGTCCATCACTTTCTGTAGGATTTTTCCACCTTTAAATTGCTCCTCTAAATTGTATTTAGGATTAGTGATTGCAAAGATGTGTCATTTTATAATGTCTTTATTTCAACACACACATGTTTATAGTTCAAGAAGGTTTTCTTGTAGAAGGTTTCCATTTTAAACCCAATCTGAGAATCTTTGCCTAGACCTTCTAATTTATTTGCACTTTTCTTACTATTCTTATGACTTCATGGTTGTATAGTAACAATAAAAATAGCTAACATTAATTGAGTGCTCACTATCTGTCAGCTACTATTCTAAGTGTTTTACATACATTATTTTATTTATAGCCTTACAACTACTTTATGAGATAGATACTATTATTATCCTCATCCTACAGATAAAGAACTTAAGGATTGAAAGATATCACATATTGCTCAATTATATGCAGAACACTTAAATAATTTTTCTAATAAATAATACATGTTGAAGAAAAGAGCTGCTAAGCCTAAGGCTTCTCCCTTTTGTTTATTTCCTGACCTGTGTCTGGACCACATTGCATTGGTATGGGCCAATATGTACTTAATTTCAACTCTACCTCAGAAATTTGTATAGCATCAGTCAACTCTAGGAGAACAGTGCTGGTGGGGTGGGGAATATTTGAGTCTGACTTCCTTGGTGGGTGATGGATAGAAAGAAAATGGGAATACATGAACAAGCCATGATTTATCAAAGGAAGAAACATAGGGGCTTGAGAAGCAAACAGAACAGGACTGAATTCCTGGCTCCTTTACTTCCTGGCTGTGTGATCATGGACATTTGCTAAGCCTTAGTAATTAGGCTAGGATGTTAAAGTGGAAATCTTCACAAGTCCACAGATCTTTGAAGAAAAAACTTCTCATATGTATCTGTAGCAGAATTCACATCACTTCTGACCCCATGTCTAACCTGCCGTGTAGCCTGGAGCAACCCCTTTTGTCCATCTAAGTAACATGAAAAACTTCAACTGGATTTTCCTTAAAGTTCTTTTCTACTAATACTCTGAAAAAACATGAACTAAATCAGGCAGAACTAGTCACCATAAAGGAGCCAGTTTTGGTGACTTACACCATAACTGCTGCTTACTTTGGCCTAGAAAAGAGTAAATAGTGGTATTAATCATCATTTTAATCATCATAGTACAAAAGAAACATTTATTGTGGCCTGCAGTGTGTGTCTGTTACACTGGGGAAGACTTATACTTGGGTAATGGTATACTTATAATTGGTTGCATTTATACAACTCATAAAAATTTATAAAATACTTATATGCCCATTAGTGATGTTTCATTCACATAGCAATTTATTGAGGATGATACAAGTCATCCCCATTTTACAGATAAGCAAACTAAGTTTGAAGTGATTATGTAGTATGCCCAAAGTCACACAGCTAATAAATAAAGTAGCAAACACCAACACCCAGATCTGTCTGCATCATAGTCTCTTTGCTATATGATAGATGACTTTTAAAATAACTGACATAAAATAATGATCATATTTGGGAATTTGTAAAGAGTGGTCTCATCTATTAACCAAATTCATTGAGTAGGGATACCATCTCTACACTGAAAATGTTTTACAGTCCAGATGGGGAAATCAGACATAAACACACAGATGAAAAGTTCCAAATTAGTGATATGAGCAGTGAGAGTAGAGGAGAAAGAAAGAGGCCTGGAAGGACACAAGGGAAGTTTTTTTGTTTTTGTTTGTTTGTTTTTTTGTTTGTTTGTTTTGAAGTGGGACTGTCATTGGACATTGAAGAAGATTTGCATGGAATGACAGAAAGTGGGTAGGCCTTCCAAACTCGAATAACAATGTGAGGTATGGAGAAAGAGAATGTCAAATGCATGTTTAAGGAATGAGTAAACAGATTTTGTTTGGGGCCAGATAATTCAGCAGAAAACATTCAATTGTTTAGAAGACTCTAATTGGTAGCAGGCTGGAAATACCAGGTTATTTACCTCCCATGATAGTGTAGCATTCAAATGCCCTGTAAAAAAAAGGCCTATGTGGACCATAGAAAGGCCTATGTAGACCATGGAAAGGTCCTGTAAATTTTTAAATGTCACATGTCCTATAATGGGTCCATGGAAGAGGCAAAGTTGGAACTGGCATCCTATCTTTTTAGTCAGTGCACTTTCCAACAAAATTCAAGGTCCATAGTCTTGCCTATTTCAGGGACAGTAATATGCAAGGATTCATACTAAATATCAGGATGTATAAGGAGATTTTTTCATTACCAAGTCTCTTCAAAGCACCTCATCACTAATGTTAACCTTTCCTTCTTTAAAAGGATTGTGGGTCAGCACCACCTCTCCAGTTTTTTCTCAGAATAATATACAATCAAGACACTGGGTTCCTTACTGCCTGACTACCTTGAACACTCATCAGATTTAGCAGAGTAGGGAATTCCCAAGGAAATGAGAGACTTGGGGAAATGGGCAGAATTGATGTCAACTCTAATAAGACATCAAATTGGAACATTTTCTCCTTTTTATTCTAAGGCTGCATTTTACCTTGATGGCTTTTAAAATAAATGTCAATTTGAAAAATGAAGAAAGCTTCCTTGTCTGTGGCTGAATCACTCTTTAAGTTTCAGGAATCTATCTTTGCTCATTGCCTCACTTGCTTTCTGTTTCAGCTCCCTGGGTATGTTCTCTCTCTGTTCATTCATTTTCCTCTGTTAGTCTCTCAATTCCCAGAAGCTCATTCAATGATGCTGCCATTGTTAGCAAATCACAGTCATTAACAAATCATTAAAATTTGGGGTGCAACACTATCAGAAATTTTATCTTAATTATAGAGGGTGTATGTGTGTGTGTGTGTCTACCCGTTTACTGAAGAATATTTCTCCTAAACCACTGATGAATGTTTTAGAATGAGAAAATTAAAATGGCCTCATAGAACCTGTCCTTAACTTGGAGAGAAATCAAAGAACCAAGCTGTTCTTCTGACACGGATGAAAGGGCCCATCTCAAAAATATCTGAGCCCACGCAAACTTTCCAAAGAACATGAGTTCAAGGCCCTAGCCCTGGGGGATGTCTTCTGCAGTGGCAGCTGGATTGCTACAAGGAAAATACAAAATTCTTGTTTTTATCTAATCTCATGTACATCTAATCTTATCCTTCATGAAACACATCTCTTAATCAAATTCTGTGTAGAGAGGCAGAAAAAGCACCTCAGGCATAATTTATGTTTTATTTTTAGCTCAATTAACCCCCAGAGCCATTAACTGCCTCGTAGCTTCAGGGCTTACCTAGATGAAACCTCAAAGGCTTTTGGGCCTCCTCAGTCTGACAGCCCTATCTTTCGTCAGTGCTAAAGTAGTTTAGAGCTTGAACTTTAAAAGTCAAACCCCAAGGTCCTCAGTTCCATGTTATTGAAAACACAGGCATGAGCAAAGCTTAATTTCATTGTGATAAGATCTGATTTATTTGAAGCTTAGAGCCACAGAAGACCTACTTAATTAAACTACGTATTGTAAGTCAAGTCCAACCTTTTCATGTTGCATGGTAGTTTTAAAAAAGAAATAATTTTTAGAAGTTACAATGTTGTCTTCACTTCTCCTTTGAACATTCCTTTGGTTATATTTTTGTAAACTTTAGGAAGTTATATTCCCTTTTTAGGTCTTATTCTTCCTTTATATAAAGAAGGGTAGATTAAATCAACAGTTCTCAAATTTTGTGACACATTAAAATTACTGAAGGAGTTAGTTAAAAATACACATGTCTAGTCATCAGCCATGTTGATTCTGATATAGCACACTGGGGTATAGCTCTGAAAGCTGATTTTAAAATAAACTTCCCAGACAATTTTGTTGGATACCACCAAATTCAATGCTCTCTAAATGGCTACCCACACTTAAAAAATAAAAAAATATGTAATGTCTCCTGAAGAACTGTTGACATGTTACTGGGCCATTCAGTTTCCTAAGTAGCCTCTGAATCATTACTCAATGCATTGAAACTTGACAGAACCCTAAAAATCCTGGTTGATAATAAGAATAGTGCCTAAAATAGAAAGAAGATACATACCTACACACACACACACACACACACACACACACACACACAAACACACGAGTAATGAAATGCAGAGCTGGATTTTCTGGGAAAAATCAGGATAGGTACTCTCTGAGGAAAAGGGCTTTTCTCCAATAGGGCCTTCTATTTTGAACAGTATTCACAATCTCACTGACTTAGAAGGAGGACAATATGTGACATTTTTCATCTATGTAAAAAAATAAAAATTGACTGTAGGTTGTCTGGTAGGACAGACGCAATGCTTAGATTCAAGTATTTCAACAACACCACATATTCTCACTTCGAAAATGGGAGCTAAATATTGGATACTCATGGACATAAAGATGGCAACAATGACACTGAGGACTACTAGAGGGGTTAGGGAGGAAGGGAGAAAGGGTTAAAAACCTACTTATGGAGTACTCACTACATGGGTGACAAGGTAATTTGTACTTTAAACTTCAGCATCGCACAATATACTTATGTAACAAACCTGCATATGTAACTCCTGACTCTATAATAAAACTTGAAACTATAAAAATAAAGTATTTTGAGTGGTCCAGTTAGAGCTTCTAAGTAATAAAAGATCTGCATGAGACTCCTTTACTCCCTCTTAGCACCACACACTCAGGGGCTTTCTGATAATACCTCACTACTCAAAACCCCTTGAGAATTCTTAAAATCAAGTCTGGTACATAGATTATGTCCATAAAGAATAATAGACCCCAACTTTCTCTTGTAATGCTGTTCTTGTCTAGCATGTTCTAGCCAACACAGTTCCTCTTTATGGTAAACCTTGTTTTGTCTCAGCCTAAGGATTAGGACGACTTAATTGCACACACCTGGTAAGAGGAGGCGGGATTTACTCCATGGATAAAATTCTTACTCCAAAAAGCTTCTCCCTGAGATGAAAAAACATCAAACCACACATCCAGAATCTCAACTTTTACATTGCTGCCTGAGGGACTGACTTCTATATTGCCTTTACTGGAGTGCTGATGGGACCCAACATATACTAGATACCCAGGGGATACAGAGAACAAAAACAGTAGTTTGAATTAGCACATGAGTAGTTGTCAGGAATTATCCCACTGGCTCATCACAGAATGAGTGAGTGAAAAACCCAGCTCCAAGCTTCTCCCTGGGGAGAGAAAGAATTGGACCATGTGTTAAAAGTTTTAACTTTTCCAGGAGTTATATCAGAAGCTGGCTTCTGACTCATCTGTCTCTGAGTACTGACAGGATATAGCATATTTTAGAAGCCTTAGGACACTACTAGCACAACAGTCTGAGCTACCATAAAGGTTTAAGAGCTCCACAAAATCTCTGGACAGGTTGATTGGTGAAAATTTTCTCCTATACAAGCCCAATCCACGAGGACTGGAAAATGTGGTTGTTTTTACTAACACATAAGACATTAATACACTCAAGTAAAATGAAGAAATATGGAAACACAACCCTCAAAAGGGAACAAGATAAAATTCCAAAAACTGACTCTAATAAAACAGAGATAGATGAATTACCTGAGAATTCAAAGTAACAATCAAAGGTTCAAGGATCTCAAGAGAGTAATGCATGAACAAAGTCAGAACTTCAATAAAGACATGGGAACACTTTTAGTGAACTAAATGGAGATCTTGGACGTAAAAATTATAATAAATAAATTAGAAAACACAGCAGAAGTGTTCATCAGAAAACTAGATTAAATAAAATGAAAAATTCAGCAAACTTGAAGAGAGATCATTTAAAATTATCCAGTCAGAGGAGCTCAGAGGAACAAAAAGAAGAAAGAGAAAAAATGAAACAAATGTAAAAAATTTGTAGGACACTATCAAGTGGAAGAATATAGGCATTAAGGATTTCTCAGAAGTAGGAGAGAGAGAGAGAGAAGAGAGAGAGAGAATGCATCAGAAAAGCTTGTTAAAAAATAATGGCTAAAACTTCTCAAATCTGGAGGAAAAAAAATGAACCTCCAGATCCAGGGAAGCTCAAAATGCCTAAAAATAAGATGAAACAAAATAAATTCTTGTGAAGTCATAATTAAATTGTCAAAAGTAAAGAGATACTTTTGAAAGCAGAAAGATAAAAGTGACTTGTCACATGCAAGGGAACTGTACAAGACCATCAGTGGACTTTCAACAAAAACATCGGAGGCCAGAATTGAGTGGAATCATATATTCAAAATGCTAAAAGAAAGAAAAGAAAAAGCCCTGTCAACCAACAATACTATACAAAGCAATGCTGTTTTTCAGAAATGAAGACAACATAAAGAATTTCTCAAACAAATGGAAACTGAAGAGGTTAATTTTCATGAGCCCTAACTTACAATAAGTATGAAAGGGAGTTCTTCAACTTGAAATAAAAATGCTCTACCAGCAACATGATAGCATGAGAAAGCGTAAAGCCCATTGGTAAAGATAAATATATAGAAAAAATACAGAAACTACATTACAATAATGATGGTGGGTAAGCCATTTTAATTCTGATAAAAATGTTTAAAATCAAAAATATTGAAAGTAATAACTAAAATATGTTAATGGAAAAACAAAATAGACATAAATTATGACATCAATAATATACAGTGAAAGATGTAAAAGTGTAGAGTTTCATACATGATTGAAGTTAACTTGTTATCAGTTCAAAATATATTATTATGGCAACCACAAAGCAATACTTAAAGAAATTATATAAAGGTAAAAAAGAAGGGAATCAAAGCATATGAATAAAAAAAAAAAAACAAGAAAATACCACAAAGACTGCAAGAGAGGAAAAGAGGAGTAAAAGGAATAAGAGACAAACAGAATGATCAAAATGGCAATAGTAAATTATTTCCTCTAAAACATTTCTTTAAATGTAAATGTATTAAATTATCGATGCAAAAGACAGAGTGACTGAATAAGATTTTAAAAGCATTATCCAACTATATATTGTCTGTAAGAAATTCACTAGATTTAAGGACACACACAGGCTGGAAGTGAAAATATAGGAAAAGGTATTTCATGCAAATGATAGCCAAAATAGAAAATGGGTGGCTGTATTTACATAAGAAAATATAGGCTTAGAGTAAAAAACTGTCACAAATGACAAAGAAGAACATTATATAATTTAAAGGGTCAATTCACAAGGAAAATATATTAATTGTAAATATATGTTAAAATAATATAGAAACATGTAAATATAGGAAGAAAACATTGACAGAACTGAAGGGAAAAATGGATAAAAATAGTATAACAGTAGGAGACTTCAATAGACCCCCTTCCTATAATGTATTAAACAACCAGAATACAACCAACAAAGAAAATTGACTTCAACAATATTACAGGTCAATGGCTCTGACAGGCATACACAAAACATTCCACTCTAAACAGCAGAATATATATTCTTCTCAAGCACACGTGAAAATTCTTTTGACAAATTACACGTTAAGGTACAAAACCAGTCTTAAAAATTGATGAAATTTGAAATCATACCAGATATCTCTTCTGACACTAATGTTATAAAAATAGAAAACAAAAGCAGAAAAAGTTGTATTCATAGGAATTTTATTCTCTTTGTGGCAATTGTGAATGGGAGTACACTCATGATTTGGTTCTCTGTTTTCCTATTATTGGTGTATAGGAATGCTTGTGATTTTTGCACACTGATTTTGTGTCTTGAAAATTTGCTGAAGTTGCTTATCAGTTTAAAAAGATTTTGGGCTAAGACGATGGGGCTTTCTAGATATACCATCATGTCATCTGCAAACAGAGACAATTTGACTTCTCTGTTTGAATATCCTTTCTTTCTTTCTCTTGCCTGATTGTCCTGGCCAAAGCTTCCAATACTATATTGAATAGGAGTGGTGAGAGAGGACATCCTTGTCTTCTGCTGGTTTTCAAAGGGAATGCTTCCAGCTTTGCCCATTCAGTATGATATTGGCTGTGGGTTTGTCATAAATAGCTGTTATTATTTTGAGATATGTTTCATCAATAGCTAGTTTATTATGAGTCTTTAGCATGAGGAGTGTTGCATTTTATCAAAGGCCTCTTTTGCATCTATCGAGCTAATCATGTGGTTTTTGTCATTGGTTCTGTTTATGTGATGGATTATTTTTATTGATTTGTGTATGTTGAACCAGCCTTGCATCCCAGGGGAAGAAGCCGACTTGATCATGGTGTCTAAGCTTTTCCATGTGCTGCAGGATTCAGTTTGCAATATTTTATTGAAAATTTGTACATCAATGTTCATCAGGGATATTGACCTGAAATTTTCTTTTTTTTTTCTTTTCTCTTCCATGATTTTGTATCAGGAGGATGCTGGCCTCATAAAATGATTTTTTTTCTATTGCTTGGAATAATTTCAGAAGGATTGGTACAGCTCCTGTTTGTACCTCTGGGAAAATTTGGCTGTGAATCCATCTGGTCGAGGTGTTTACAGTATCCTTTGGTGATAGTTTCTATTTCTGTAGTATCAGCAGTAACATCCTCTTTATTATTTTTTTATTGTACCTATTTGATACTTCTCTGGTTTCCTCTTTGTTAGTCTGGCTAGCAGTCTATCTATTTTGTTAATATTTTTTAAAAAAACAGCTCCTGGATTCATTGATTTTTTGAAGGATTTTCTTGTGTCTTTATCTCCTTCAGTTCTGCTCTGATCTTAGTTACCTCTTGTCTTCTGCTAGCTTTTGAATTGGTTGCTCATTCTTTTCCACTTATTTTAATTGTGATGTTAGGAGGTTGATTTTAGATCTTTCCTGCTTTCTCCTGTCAGCATCAACTTACAAGAAATGTGAAGGAAGTCTTCAAGGAGAACTACAAACCGCTGCTCAAAGAAATAAGAGAGAACACAAACAAATGAAGAAACATTCTATGCTTATGAATAGAAAGAATCAATATCATGAAGATGGCCATACTGCAAAAAGTAATTTATAGATTCAATGCTAATCCCATCAAGCTACCATTGACTTTCATCAGAGAGTTAGAAAAAACTACTTTAAATTTCATACGGAACCAAAAAAGAGCCCATATAACCAATACAATACTAAGCAAAAAGAACAAAGCTGGGGACATCACGCTACCTGACTTCAAACTATACTACAAGGCTACAGTAACAAACCAAAACAGATATATAGACCAATAGAACAGAACAGAGGCCTTAAAAATAACACCATACATCTACAAACATCTGATCTTTGAGAAAACTGACAAAACCAAGCAATGGGGAAGGGATTTCCTATTTAATAATTATATTGGGGAAAACTGGCTAGCCATATGCAGAAAACTAAAACTGGACCCCTTTCTTTAACCTTATACAAAAATTATCACAAGATAAATTAAAGACTTAAATGTAAGACCTAAAACCATAGAAACCTAGAAGAAAACCTAGGCATTGCCATTTAGGACATACGCACGGGCAAAGACTCCATGACTAAAACACCAAAAGCAATGTCAACAAAAGCAAAAATTGACAAATGGCATCTAATTAAACTGAAGCCGTTCTGCACAGAAAAAAACAAAACAAAACAAAACAAAAACTATTATCAGAGTGAACAGGCAACCTACAGAATGTGGAAAAAAAATATTGCAATCTATCTATCTGACAAAGGACTAATATCCAGAATCTACAAGAAACTTAATTTTACAAGAAAAAAAAACAACCCCATCAAAAAGTGGGTGAAGGATACGAAGACATTTATGTGGCCAACAAACATATTTTAAAAAGCTCATTATCACTGGGCATTACAGAAATGCAAATCAAAACCACAATGAGATACCATCTCATGCCAGTTAGAATGGTGATCATTAAACAGTCAGGAAAAACAATAGATGCTGGAGAGGATGTGGAAAAATAGGAATGCTTTTACACTATTTGTGGGAGTGTAAATTAGTTAAATCATTATAGAAGACAATGTGGCAATTTCTCAAGGATCTAAAACCAGAAATACCATTTGACCCTGCAACCCCATTACTGGGTATATACCCAAAGGATTATAAATCATTCTACTATAAAGAAACATGCACACGTACGTTTATTGTGGCACTGTTCACAATAGCGAAGACTTGCAACCAACCCAAATGCCCATCAATGATAGGCTGGATAAGAAAATATGACACATATATACCAAGAAATACTATGCAGCCATAAAAAAGGGATAAGTTCATGTCCTTTGCAGAGACATGGATGAAGCTGGAAAACATCATTCTCAGTAAACTAACAGAGGAACAGAAAACCAAACACCACATGTTCTCACTCATAAAAGGCAGTTGAACAATGACAGCACATGGATACAGGGAGGGGAACATCACACACCAAGATGTGTTGGGGTATGTGGGGCTAGGAGAGGGATAACATTAGGATAAATACCTAATATAGATGCCATTTTTGGCACATGTATACCTATGTAGCAAACCTGCACCGTTCTGCACATATATCCCAGAACTTAAAGTATAATTTTAAAAAATTAAAAAGAGAAGAAAAAAAGCTGAAGAAAACTGAAAAAAAAGTGGAAATTAAACAACACACTATGAAATAACCAATGTATCTAAAAATGAATAAAAGCAAGCATTTAAAATATCTTGAGAAAAACAAAACACGACATGTATGAAAACTTAAGAGATTCAATAAAAGCAGTACTAAGAAGTTTAGAATTATAAAAGCCTATGTCAAAAAATTAAAAATATGTGAAATAAACAACATAACTTTTGCCTCAATGAACTTGAAAAATAAAATAAAATAATTCTACATATAGAAAAAGAAAATTAAAAATAAAAATTAAGGCAGTTATACATAAAATAGAGACTAGAAATAACAGAAAAAGTAAACAAAATCTGACCTGGGTTTTTGAAAAGATAAAGATAATTAACAAAACAATACTTAAATATCGAAGAAAGAGAAAATGCCCAAATGAAATCAGAAATTTAAAATGTCACATTATGAGGGAAGTATTCCACAAAGGCACCACACAAAAAAGGAAACTTCATGTCAATATTCCTGATTAACACAAATGCAAAAATCATTAATAGATTACTTAAAAAGTGAATTCAACAGCACATTAAAAGCACCATATGCCATGAACATGTGGGATATATCCCTGTGATGCAAGAATGTTTAACACACGAAAATCAATCTATGTGATACACCACATTCATAAAATGAAAGGTAAAAACCACATAATTGTGTCAATAGATGCAGAAAAACCACTTCAAAAAAAATCGACATTCATTTATGATGAAATCATTCTCAACAAAATACATATAGAAAGAGCTTACCCTCAACAAAATAAAATCCATGTATAAAAGGCCTACAAGAACCATCATAATCAATGGGGAAAAAAACAAACTGAAAACTTTTTCTCTAAGATCAAGTGCAAGGCCAGGATGCTGACTCTTGCCACTTGTATTTAACATGGGACTGAAATTCTTTCCAGACCAATTAGCCAAAGGAAAAAAAAAAGAAAAGAAAAGTAATAAAAGGCATCCAAATTTGAAAGGAAAAGTAAAATTATCTGTTTGCAGGTGATATAACTATATATTTACAAAACCTTAAAATCTCAACAAGATAACTGTTAGAACAAGTGTATTGAGTAAAGTTGCAGAATGCAAAATCAACATAGTCAATTAGTGGAGTTTCTATACATTAACAGCAAAATATACCAAAATGAAATTAAGAAAGACATCCCATTTGTAATCTAAAGAGTAAAATACTTAGAAATAAATTTATCCAAGAAGTAAAAACAAAAAACTATAGACGTTTTAAAAGTTTTATAAGAGAAATTAAAGAAGACAGAGATAAATGGAAAGACATTCTGTATTTGTGGATTAGAGGTATTAATATCATTAAAATGTACATTCAACCTAAAGTGATCTACAGATTTAGTAAAATCGCTATGAAAATTCCAACACCATTTTGTGCATAAGTAGTAAAACAACTCCAAAATTCTTATAGAACCACAAAAGACCTCAAGTAGCCACAGCAATTTTGAGAATGTAGCACAAAGCTAGAGGCATCACACTCAAACTATATGAAAGAGCTATAGCAGTCAAAACAGTATGATCCTGGCATAAAAACAGTTATACCAATGGAACATAATTGAAATCCCAGAAATAAACACACACATATACAGTCAATTAATTGCTGACAAAGGTGATGAGAATACACAATAAGGAAAGGATATTTCCTTCAATAAATGCTGAAGGGAAAACTGGATATTCACATGGAAAAGAATGAAACTGGAGTTTCATATTACACTATATACAAAAATTAACTCAGCATGGCTTAAGGGCTTAAATATAAGACTTGAAATTATAGAACTCCTAGAAGACAACAGAGAAAAATCTCTGACAATTGTCTTTGCAGTGATATTTCTGGATGTGATATCAAAAGCAGAAACAACAAAAGTAAAACAAATAAGTGGTACTACATCAAACTAAAATGCTTCTCACAGCAAAGGAAATATTTAACATAGTGAAGAGACAACCTACAGAAAGGGAGAAAATATTTGCAAACTTATATATTCGAAAAGGGACAAATATTCAATTTATTTAAGGAACATGTGTAAGTCCATAACAAATATTCCTTAATAAACCAATTAAACATCGGCACAGGATTTGATAGAAATTTTTCCAAAGAAGATATTTAGGTAAATAGTGAACAGTTATATGGAACGGTGTTTAATATCACTAATCATCATAGATATGCAAATCAAAATCACAATGAGATATCACATCACACCTATTTCAATGGCTACTAAAACGACAAGAGATAACAAGTGTTGGTGTGAGTGTGGAGGGGGAAAAAAACACTTGTACACTCTTGGTGGAAATATAAATATGTACAAAAACTGTAGAAAATCATATGGTAGTTTTTCAAAAAATTACAAATAAAAATACCATAGGATCCAGCAATTTGGGGTATATACCCAAAAGAATTGAAATCAGGATCTTGAAAAAGTATCTACACTCTCCTGTTCATTGCTGTGTTATTCACAGTAGCCAAGATAACCTGAAGGACATTATGTTATGTGAAATAGGCCAATCACAGGTAGATAAATGCCACATGATCTCACTTATATGTAGGATATTTAAAAAGTTGAATTTATAAAAGCAGAGAGAGAAGAACAGTGGCTACGAGATTCCGGGGTGGGGGGTTTTGGGAGTATATTGGTCAAAAGATCCAAACATCACTTACACAGGAGAGGTAGTTCAAGGAATCTATTGTACAGCATTGTGACTATAGTTAATATTAATATATTGTATACTTGAAAATTGCTTATAGAGTAGATTTTGAGTTTTCTCAACACACAAAAATAATCATGTGAAAGGTAATATATACAACAATTACCTCACTTTAGCCATTTCACAATGTATAAATATGTCAAAACATCATGTTGTATCATAAATATATATTATTTTCTTTGCCAATTAAAAATAAAAATTAAATAGAAATGACTATTCATCCAGCAATCTTGCTTCAGGGTATTTATCCAGAAGAGTTAAATCAAAATCTTAAAGAGATATTAACACTCCTATGTTTGTTGAATCACTATTCCCAAAAACCAAGATATGGAAACAACCTAAATGACAATCAAGAGATGAATGGATAAATAAAATATGGTATATATACAATGGAATATTGTTAAAGTTTAAAAAGAAAGAAAACCTGACACATAGTTATCACATGGACGGCCCCTGAAGACATTATGCTAAGTAAATGAGCGAGTCACATAAAGACAAGCACTGCATGATTCCACTTACATGAGGTATCTAAAATACTTAAAATACTCAAACTTATAGAAGCAGAGAGTAAAATGACAGTTATCAAGAACTTGGGGAGGGGAAAATGGAGAGTTGTTATTTAATGGATAAGCTCTAGATACCTGCTCTAAAACATTGTGCCTATAGTTAACAACACTGTACTCTACACTCAACATTTGTTAAGAGGGTGGCTCTCATGTTAAGTTTGGTTACCACAATAAGACAAATGTTTTAAAAAGAAATGCAATTTTGTTCCACAATCATGGAAGTTGCTAGATGTAATAAAATTCTCTTTTATTTTTAAAATCAGCAAAATTATACCACAGTCACTACTATGCCAGATGATTTACAGTGGCTGTAAAAACTACTTCAGTTAATTCAGCATTTATTTGGCAGCAATGCAAAAATTAGGTACACCAAATCTGGAATCATTTTGTCTAGATTCAAACTCCAGATCTACCATATGAAACAAGTTCCTTAATCTGTAAGTGGCACAGTTTTCTCATCTGTAAATGGGATAATAATAGATAATAGGATTTATATGTTGATAACATTGATGCCTGGCACATAGCAAGCAGGCCATAAATGTTAGCTACTATTATTAGTGGTTATGCTACTGAATATATTTGGAAGGCAAAGCTCTTAACTTTTCCAATAAAATCCACAATCTTTCTCTGGCACCCACTTGGAATAATGCCTCTCCTGCTTACTCACAGCCAGTTATAACTCCACTCTAGATCCCACCAAAAGACCTGTTCCCTTCAACATTTCTCCTGATAGTATCAGGTGGAGAAATATAAATGTAACACAAACTTAAATCTGGGTGGCACATGTGTAAGAAGAGCCTCTGGCATGGCAGGTAAAATCCACTGACATGTAAATTTAAACCAATTCATGCCTATTAGAGTGTGTGTTCTGAGCTTCTGACTACAACTCAAGAAAGGGCTTTAAAAATCACGACAAGAACACTCCTTGAAGAGGTTGGCTCAGTGAGGCACTCTGAACACAAAATAAATAATAAAAAAATGTATTTTTTCCACATACAAGGCTGTATGCCTTTGTGTCCAAAATTAAACATGAAATTAGCTTCTGTGTTTCAAAAAAAAAAAAAAAAAAACACAGTTGGAGAAGATGTCCATAAAGGCAATTAAAATGATCATAGTGATGGAATTTTGAAAATAATATAAAAAATCAAGAGCTGGAAGACGCTATTAGAAATATTTCTTACGTTCTAAGAGCAATGAATAAGGTAAACAACGTAATAAATTTTAACATTTACTGAGCACTTATATATCAGGCACTTTGTCTACATTACCTCCTTTTTATTTTCCTCATGGCAATCTTATGAGGTATGAGTCATTCTTATCCTCAATGTTTCAATGAGGAAACTGGAGGTTTAGAATGGCAAAAGAACCTTGTTAAAAGAAATATTAGAAATCACATGATTTCAAACTTAATGGTTTGGTTCCAGAGCCTATAATTATAAGCAATGTGTTATACTTCATCCCATATTACTCAGGAAGAAGATAGAGCCATTTATTAACTTTAGAGTTCGCTAAGATAAATAAGAGTGTTGGAGAGAGATCCAAGATGGCCGATTAGCAGCAGCTCAGGATTTTAGCTCCCACTGAAAGTGCAGAGAGTGAGTGGATGCCACATTTTCAGATGAATTTTTATTGCCCATGGACCAAGAGATTCTTGGCGGAGGAGCCCCCCTCCCCCCCCCCCACGGGTCACCAGCTCGACTCTTTTGGAGGGCGCGGCCATTTTGCAGGCGCCCCGGTGCAGCAGTTCTCAGTCTGGAGTATACGGGACTGAGTGCCCTTTGGTTGGTGTTTGGAGCTCCAGGAAGAGCAGAGTCTCCCATTCAGCTGATTGAAAAGCGGACTGAAGTGGGGAACCAGACCGGGAGATTCCCGGGGCAGAAAAGCGCCACCGAATCTCTAATGCCGCTGTTTCAGCCGGCGTCGTGGGATGCCGCAGGGGAAGGCTGGTACCCCCCTCCCACAAAAAATAAAAATAAAAACAGCAGTTGGAACTGCTCACGACTGAGAGTTTCACAGCAAGTACAGCTGAACCCAGGAAGGTCCAGCTCTGTGGGGGAGGGGCGTCCGCCGAAGGAAAATTAAGAAATAGAAAAAACTTTATCACCAACAAGATGGACGTCCACTGAGAGACCTAGTCTGAAAGTCAGCAATTACACAGACGACAGGTGGATAAATCCACAAAGATGGGAAGAAACCAGCGCAAAAAGGCTGAGAACACCTGAAATCAGAATGCCTCTCCTCCTACAAGAGGATTGCAGTCCCTCATCACCAATTGAACAAGGCCTGATAGAAAATGAATGTGAGGATCAACAGAATCAGGCTTCAGAAGGTGGATAATGAGAAACTTCTGTGAGCTAAAAGAACATGTTCTAGCCCAATGCAAGGAAACTACAAACCTTGAAAAAAGGTTTCACGAAATGTTCATGAGAATGGACAATTTAAAGAGGAATGTAAGTGAATTAATGGAGCTGAAAAACACAATACGAGAACTTTGAGAAGTATGCACAAGTTTTAACAGTCGAATTGATCAAGCAGAAGAAAGGATTTCAGAGGTCGAAGACCAACTTAACAAAATAAAACGAGAAGACAAGATTAGAGAAAAAGGGTAAAAAGGAATGAGCAAAGTCTCCAAGAAATATGGGACTATGTGAAAAGACCTAATCTACATTTGATAGGTGTACCTGAATGTGATGAAGAGAATGAATCCAAGCTGGAAAATATTTTTCAGGATATTATCCAGGAAAAACTTTCCTAACCTAGCAAGGCAAGACAATACCCAACTCCAGGTAATACAAGAGAACACCACAAAGATATTCCTCAAAAAAAGCAACCCCAAGGCACATAATCATCAGATTCATCAGGGTTGAAACGAGGGAGAAAATACTACGGGCGGCCAGAAAGAAAGGTCAGGTTACCCACAAGGGGAAGCCTATCAGACTCACAGCTGATCTCTCAGCAGAAACCCTACAAGCCAGAAGAGAGTGGGGGCCAATATTCACATCCTTAAAGAAAAGAACTTTCAACCCAGAATTTCATATCCAGCCAAACTAAGTTTCATAAGTGAAGGAAAAATAAAATTTTTTACGAACAAGCAAGTACTTAGAGATTTCATTACCACCAGGCCTGCTTTACAAGAGCTTCTGAAAGAGGCACTATATATAGAAAGGAACAACCAGTATCAGCCACTTAAAAAAACCCATCAGTAAGCTGCATCCAGATTCATCTTACATGCAAGGATATACAGAGACTCAAAACAAAGGGATGGAGGAAGATTTGCCAACCAAATGGAGAGCAAAAAAAAAAAAAAAAAAGCAGTAGTTGCAATTCTCATCTCTGATAAAATAGACTTTAAAGTAATAGAAACCGAAGAGATAAGAAGGACATTGTATAATGGTAGAGGGGATCAATGTAACGGGGAAGAGCTAACGACCCTAAGTCTATGCACACCCAATATAGGAGCACCCAGATACATAGGGCAACTTCTTGGTGACTTACAAAGAGACTTGGACTCCACACGATAATAGTGGGAGACTTTAACATTACATTGTCAATATCTGGACAAATTAATGAGACAGAAGGTTAAGAAGGATACCCGGGACATGAACTTAAACCTCGAACAAGTAAACTTAATAAACATTTACAGAACTCTCTACTCCAAATCCACAAAACATACATTTTTTTTCAGTAACACATCACATTTATTCTAAAAGTGACCACATGGTTGGGGAGTAAATCACTCCCTAGCAATTGCATAGCATTTCATAGGTTTAAATGAAATATTGGTTGGCTGTTTGTTGTTAATTTTCTCGCTTATTCCTCCTGTCTCTATTGTATAACACAATTATTAGTATAAAAGAGCTTTTAATATCCATTTGTAGACTGCATTCTAGCCTGGGCAATAGAGCAAGATTCCCGTTCTCTCTCCCCTTTTTTTCTTCTTCTTTTTCTCTTTATTTCATTCTTTTTTTTCTTCCTTCTTTCTCTTTTTCTTTTTTCTAAAAAAACAAACAAACAAAAAAAATTATCCAGGCATGGTGGTGAATGTGGGAGGTAGAGAGCAGGTGGATCATCTGAGTCCAGAAGTCTGAGGCTGTAGTGTGAATGAAAGAAAGAAAAGAAAAAGAACATAATTCAAGATATTTATTTTAATTCCCCAGATACCATGAAAAGGGCGTATAATTTTCTTTAGAATAATTCCCCACATTATATTCTCTCTCTCTTTTTTGTTTTGCCCATTCATCTCCCTGCATTTTCTTCAGTATCTCTCTTAAAAAAAAAAAAAAAAAGTGTTAACAATTTACATATGATCACTTAAAAAGACAACAATAAAGTACACAATTTACAAACCAGTTGAAGCAAGAGAAAAATTGGAATAAAATATGTTATGAATCCAAAAGAAAGCAGGAAATGAGTTTAAAAAGTATTTAAAAAAGGAGAATAAGAGGAAGCACAAAATTAGATGGTAGAAATAAATCCAAAAAGTATGAGTAATCATGAAAATCAAGTGGATTAAACTCATAAGTTGGACAGATCATCTAAATGAGATTTTTAAATGATATTCATGATATTCATAAAACTCACAACTTACCTATAAGATGCAGAAAGCTGGACTATAAAAAAGTTGAAAATAGATATGCCAGACAAATTTCAAGCAAATATAATGAGAGATAAATTGAATGGGAGAGGGAACATATCTTTCTTAAAAACTCGACAGTTTAAGTATTCAAATATTAGTAAGATTATAGGAGAGATGAATATCACAAATAATAAATTTGATATAAGACATATTGAGAACATATGGTGGCTCTTTTATTAATTACATATGGGACATTTACACAATTGACTACATGTTAGGTGCTAAAGCAAGAATCAAAAACTTTCAAAGAATATACATCACATATGATATAAGTATCTGAGTTCAATTTACAAATGAACAGTAAACAAGCAAAAATATTAACGGTATGTTTAGGAATTCAAGTGCACATTTTATATTTCACTGTTCAAAGCAGAAATTATAATGGAAATAGGAAGATAATTCAAATTCAATTTCAGTAAACACAGATGCCAAAACTTGTGAAATGGTAGAAAAAATATTCAGGAAAGCGTACAGCCATAAATTTTTACATTACAAAAGAAGAAAGCCTAAGTGCTGAGTTAATTATTTAACTTAAAGAAAAATTAGAAGAACAGCAAAATAATCCTAAGTAATGTGGAAGGGAAACAGTTATATATTTATATATATATATAATTATAACAATTATAACAAATATAAATACAAATATAACAATTATAACAAATATAATTACAAAATAAAAATGTCGGAATAGAAAAAAATCTAATAGATCAATAGAAATAAACAGTAAGCCTTTGAATGACAAATATCTGGCAGGTTTATCAAGAAAGAAAAAAACAAAAATAAATAACAAAATAAACAATACTAAGAAATAAAAAGTGTTCATAACTACATAGGATGTGAAGATTTTTAAAATAAGAGAATACCATAAACCACTTCAAAGATGTGTTACCCTCTCTCATCCAGTTTATCTCTCATTATATTTGCTTGAAATTTATCTGGCATATCTATCATATCTGTCAAAATTGCCAATTTACTAGGAAATTATAACGTCCAGAAAAATAACTCAAGAAGAAATGAAGCCAGATTGAACCTATAATCATTAAAATAATTGAACCAATTGTTTAAAAATTCAACCAAATAAGCAATAATGAAGTAATTAAAAAATATCAGGAGCTAATTGTTTAAGGATCTTTCTATCAAGAATTCAAAGGGATGATATAATTCCAATTTTATTCAAGTGTTTTCCAGAAAATAGGAAGAAGAAACACTATCCAGCTCATTTTATGAAACTAACATAACCTTAATACTTAATACATAAGAGAAAGAGGTATTCATAATACAAGCAGGGGAGAAAAAATCAGCTAAAACTGTAAAATTCATTAAAGGTCCAATGTGGGTTAGCTTATAAGTCTGGATATATCAGTCTAGAATAACTGTAGGCCAAGACACAAGATAAATTTTGAGTCTCTGTTTTACATGTATCTCCACCAGGTGATCAGGAAGAAGATTGAGGGAAGGTCAGGAGATCAAAGAAAGACCACCTCAATGATATCGGCACTGCAGAAGGTGTGTTCCTCAGAGAACAAGTGCAAAACTTCACTTGCTTACCTAGATCCTAGTCCTGCAAGCCAAAAGCCTTAAACCACTAGGGGGGAGAGTTAATGGTGGTGCTCTCAGGAGAGAGGGAAAGATTTACTGCCACTTCAGGGGAATCAGAAGCAATACCCTTCTGCCTCTTGGGGTGAGTAGGAAATACTTTTCTCAAAGGACAAAGAAAATGATTCATTTCTATTGGAAGGAGTTAGAAGAAGCTTTATACTACTAGAAGAGAGGAAAACTGCCTTGGGCCCCAGGATCCTACACTAATACAAAGCAAATGGTTACTCACTATCGAGAGAAGCAAGAAACTCCCCACTTAAGAACAATCAGAGATACAAAGCATAGTTTGGACTATTGCAAAGTCAAAGGCAGAAATGATAATAACCCAGCCCATCCTCCGAGATACATCAGCCTGAGTAGGCTAAGACTGCACCAGGATAAAAGAATGTTTTTCTGTCTTCAATGCAAGCCTAGTAACTAGTAATAAGCAATAGCATTCTACCACTAGGCAAGGGGCAAGAGCATGGAGAGACCCATCTCTGTGGCTCAGACATACAGGAATGACTAAAAGATGTGGGGTGAGCCAGAACTAGAAAAACCCGTGGCACTCAGGTCCCCTCTTTATAAAAAGAAAATAAGATCCCACTTCTGCAAAAATTTGAAGCCTGTATCCCTCTGAAAGTCTTGGCATCAACAACAAAATCCAAATCTGGCTCAAATCCTGAGTTAACTGATCCAAAACTTCACATTAACAAGCTAACAAAGGAACAGACATGTCCATTTTTAGACATTTAATATATTAAAAGATCTAGTGGCGAATACAGACTACATGTGCAAACAGATGGGGAATTTCAGCAGAGAAGATGGACACCATAACAGTCAAATGGGACTGTGGTCCAGGAAATGTGGCCTGTCTCACTGAATGCCAGTATAAATGCAGAGAGAATGCATAGAGCAGCAATCTGAGAACATAATAATATAAATAGTAGCAGACATATTTGAGAAAAACACTGTAAGTAACACTGAATTAGTGGCACATTTTACTTATTTTTTTAATCTGACATTTGCCAGACCTGGATTAATGACAGTAAAAAACCAGAGGTGTCTATCAGGTACAGACAGGAAGAGCTCCAGAAAAGTTATCCCTTACTATTCTGAGCAGGATGAAAGAAGAGACTGCTAAGGACTAGAGACAGTAGGGGAATGCCGAGGTCTTTTTTTTTTTCAATCACTTTTTCTGCACCCTAGTCTCCTTGAATGAAGCCACACAACAAGCAATGTCTGGGAAAGTGACTTAGGACTCTAAGGAAGGGAAATTATTCTTTTCTGGAAAGGACAGCTATGGTCCTAAGGCCACTGGAAAAGACATCATAGCTCTCTCTCTCTCCCTCTCTCTCTCTCTTTCTTTCTCTTTCTCTCACTCTTTCTCCCCATCCTCCCTCCTTCTTCTCTTCCTCCTCCTTCTCCCACTGCTGCCCAGGCTCTGAATGCAAAACAGTCCCAGGAAGAATGTGAGGTGGGGTTAGGGCAAAGAGCTGGAAAGATTAATCACAGAGAAGAAGAGAAGATGAAGAGAGCAATCTCATAAATTTGTGTCTAAATTATTGGGCTCAGCTTCAAACTTTTGAGTATATGTATTTACTCATAACAACTTATAGATACCTAAGCTATAGGGTACATCATCACTAAGGTCCCATCAGGGACCTTGATGATGGTTTAAAATACAATTTCAGAAAATTTGAAAATTGAACTGATTTTTGAACCATAACACACAGAATGTGGCAGGAATTGTGGCCTACACTTAACATAGTGAATTGCCTGGTAGAAAAAATTACAAAAAAAAAAACCTTCCCCTTAGAATTTAAACAAGAGTCATAGTCTCATGACATAGGATTCAAAATGTCCACGATACAATCTAAAATTACTTGCCATGCAAAAACAGAGAAAAATAAATAGGAAAATCTAAACTCATGAAGAAAAACAAGATAATCAACAAATTCCAGACTCAGATGGCACAGATGCTGAAATTATCAGAAAAAATCTTTGAATCAATTAACACAACAATGCCTCCAAGAAGTAAGTGTAAACACACTCAGTAGAAACGTATAAAGGTGTAAAATTTCAGTAACTAAACAAAAAATACAAAGAAAAACTCAATGGAAATTTAGCTAAACAACACAATAATCAAATTGAAAAAAAATACTGGATGGGATCAATTTAAGAATGGAGATGAGAGGAAAATCTCTTCACTTAAAGATAGAGAAACCAATATAATCAAATCTAGTTATTGAAAAAGATTAATAAAATTGACAGAGTGGTACTGATGAAAGAATAGACACATATAAAATAGAAAATAGTAGAGTTCAGAAATAAACCATCATAAATAAGGCCAGTTGATTCAAAAACATATTTTTATTGTGATAAAATATATATTTGCCTGCCTGTTCCTCCAAGATTTGATTCAGTAGATGTAATGTGGAGTCTGGACATTTTTATTTTGAAGTCTTCTGATGAGCCCTCCACCCTCACCCCACATTGAGAACCATTGAGAGATGTCAAAGATGACTAAGGACTAACAACACTTAATAATAGTATGTTTGAGAAACATGGATGAAAGATTGCTAATGCGGCAATTGGAAAAATAGGGTTATGTTTATTGTGTTAGAGTGTAAGTTATACAGTTAGAGTATAAGCTATACATTCCCATCTGAGTGAGAATGAGGTTCATGAAATATTAAACTAGAAATATGAGTTGGTATAATATTTTGAACAATCCTGCATGTGATGGCATGGGATTTTGTATTCTTTAAACAGCCAGGAACCACTGGTTATCTTGCAGTAGGAATGTAACAAATTCCATTTATTTTAAATTAATTTAATAAATATTTACTCAGTCTCTATTCTAGGTATGGCAGTGTGTGCTAGGCACAGGACTGCAATACAATACTAAGCAACATAAACAGTATAAAAAATAGATTGGAAAAGAGAAATAGCAGAGTCTGGAAATAATATTAAGAGGTCATTGAAGTAGTTCTAGAAAGTTATATTGAGTAGAAAAAGAGGCAGAGGTAAAGACCTGAATTAAAGCAGTGGAAATGGAGCTGGGGAAGGAGACAATGGGCTAGAATAGAGAAAGAGTTAGAAGTCGAATTCAGAGGACTTGATGAACTATTGAACATGAGGAAGGAGAGAAAAGGAGGAGTAGAGAGGATGAAATAATTTTACTTAAACATCCTGGAGAGATAATGATGAGAGATAGACAGAGAGAGAGAAACAGAGAGAGAGAGAGAGAATCAATTATTTCCATTGTGAAACTCTCATACCAATTTAGCCTTCTTAATAACGTAGGCATCTCAGGGTTAACATTCAGTTGTCCTATACCTCTATGGTCAGGGTTTCTCAAAGGTTTTTGACCTTTGAGCTCAGATAATTATTCATTATGTGTGAGGAGAGTGGTAGGGGGAGTAGGGTAGGCTGTACTGTGCACTGTAAAATGTTCAACTGCACCATTGACCTCTAGCCACTAAGGACCAAACATACGTCCTAGTCAGAGCAGTCAAAATATCTGTAAGGAGATGGAGCAAGATGGCAGAATAGAAGGCTTCACTGATTGTTTCCCTCAAAAGAACATCAACTTAAAAAGTATATACATAGAATAAAAACAACTTCATAAAAAAATAAATATCAAGTGAGCCCTTTATAGTACCCAGTGTTAAACTCATATCCATGAAAGAGGTGCTGAAGAGGAAGATAAACATCTTGAATCACCCCTCCACCACCCTCAGCACCTTGGGCAGTGGCAGCAGCAGCAGAATACTGCACAGATCATCTTTGGGTGTTGTGGGAGGGGAGAGAGGCAACTGTGAGGCATTGACCTAAAAAATGTCCTGTTGGAGCAGAAAGGAAAACCACACCAAACTCAGCTGACGCCCATGGAAAGACTATTTAAGCCAGCCCTAGCAAAAGTGGAATTGCTAATCCCAGTAGTAAGAACTTGAGTTCCCAGAAACATCACCACCATGGGCTATGGTTCTCTGGGTCTCTAAGTAAACTTGAAAGTAAGTCTAGGCCCTAAGGACTGCAACTCTTCAGTAAGTCCTAGTGCTGAACCAGGTCAAGAGACAGTGATTTGGGGTGAAGAATGTGACCTATTGAGACACCAACTAGGACAGCTAAGAAAGTGCTGTTATTACACCAAGGCTGCACAGTTCATGACTCAAAAAGAGATGCCTTCCTTCCACTTGAGGAGAGGAGAAGTATGAGCAGGGGAGAACTTTATCTTGCATCTAAAACACCAGATCAGCCACAGCAGGAAGCAGCACTGGACAGAACTGTGAGGTCCCCATTCCATGCCCTAGCTCCCAAACGACATTTCTAAACAAACCATGGGTTAGAAGGGATCTCACTACCTTGAAGGGAAGAACCAGACCTGGCTGAATGTATCACCTACTAACTTAAGAGGCCCCGGGCCCTGAAAAACCAGCAGCAACATCCAGGTAATATGTCGAGGACCTTGGGTGAACCATAAGGACTTTCTGGCTTCAGGTGAGAATCAGCACATCACCAACTGTGTTTGCTATGAGGTGAAACTCCTGCTTGAGAGAAGCAGAAAGAATAAAAAAGGGGACTTTCTCTTGCTCCTTAGGTAGCAGCTTTGCGCAGAAGGATAGAATACCCCAAGTAGACACTTGGAGTCCTCAATTTCAAAACGTGACTATTAGACAGCATTTCTGGAGCAGTCCTGGGCCATAGGGGAACCCAAGACACGGAGGGGGTGAGTCCCAGGCCAGGCAGCATTCACAAGATGACTGAAGACTCCTGGAAAACTAGGTGATAGTTTACCATTATTCCCTGTGGCCTATGATGTCAGGGGCTATAAGGTCAGAATCTTTTGATTATGGAAATGGGAGGAAGAATGAGAAGGACTGCATCTTGTGGTTTGAGTGCCAAGTCAGCCACAATACAATAAAATACAAAGTAGACTTGTAAATTTTTGACTAGTTCCTGACTCTTGGATGGTAACTCTGTACCTACCTGGAGACTGGGGGGGGACTCACCACCCTGAAGGGAAGGACACAGAACTAGATAGCTTTGCAACCTGTTGATTATAGAGCCCTAGGGTCTTGAGCAATCATAAACAGTAGCCAGGGAGTGGTGAAACCAGGCCTTGGATGAGACCCTAAGCTGTGCTGTCTTCAGTTCTGACCCAGTGCAGTCACAGTGATGGTGGCCATAGGGGTGATTGTGTCACTATATTTCCAGCTTTAGGTGCGAAGAACATAGAGAGAAAGATTCCATTTGTTTTGGAGAAAGAAAAAGAAAAGAACAAGAGTTCTCTCTCTGATAAGCTAGAGAATTCTCCTGCATCTTGTCTAAGACAATTAAGGTGGTACCTCTATGAGTCTCCAGGAACTAATGTGTAACTAGGCTTGGGGTGTCCTCTAAAGCAGACACAGCTTAGATTACAACACTCAAGTATTTTCAAATATCAAGAAAAGCTGTCCCAAAATGAACAGATACTAATAAACCCAGACAGTAAAGACTATAATATTTGTATAACTCTTTAATGCCTAGACACCAAAGAACATCTACATCAACAACTTCCAGGATAACAAGATCTCAGCAAATGTGCTAAATAAGGTACCAGGAAACAGTTCTGGAGAAGCAGATATATGTGACTTTCCAAAATAAATGTGTTGAGAAAACTCAAAGAAATTCAAGATAGAACACATAAGGAATTCACAATTATATTAGATTAATTTATAAAGAGATTGAAATTATTAAATAGCTAAGCAGAAATTCTGGAGCTGAAAAAAAAATGCGACGGGCATACTGAAGAATGCATTAGAGCCTTTTGATATAATTTGGCTGTGTCCCCATGCAAATCTTGTTTTCATTTGTAGCTCCCATAATTCCCACGTGTTGTGAGAGGAAGCTGGTTGGAGACAAATCATGGGCACAGTTCCCCATACTGTTCCATTGGTAGTGAATAAGTCTCAAAAGGTCTAATAATTTTATAAGGGGTTTCCCTTTTTACTTGGCTGTCTTATTCTGCCTTGTCTGCTGCCATGTAAGATGTGCCTTTTGCCTTCCACCATGATTGTGAGGCCTCCCCTGCCACGTGGAACTGAGTCCATTAAACCTCTTTTTATTTATAAATTACTGAGTCTCAGGTATGTCTTTTTCAACACTGTGAAAACAGACTAATACAGCAAATTGGTACCAGAAGTGGGGTGCTGCTGTAGAGATACCTGAAAATGTGGAAGTGACTGTGGGAACTGGGTAGCAGGCAAAGGTTGGAACAGTTTGGAGGGATCAGAGGACAAAAAAATGTAGGAAACATTAGGGACTTGTTGAATGGCTTTGACCAAAATGCTGATAATGATATAGGCAGTGAAATGCAGACTTAGATTGTCTGAAATGGAGATGAGGAACTTGTTTGGAACTGGAGTAAAGGTGACTCTTGCTATGTTTTAGCATAGAGACTGGTGGATCTTGCCCCTGTCCTAGAGATTTGTGGAACTTTGAACTTGAGGAAGATGATTTAGGGTATCTAGAATAAGAAACGTCTAAGCAGCAAATCATTGCAGATGTGACTTGGGTGCTGTTAAAAGCATTCAGTTCTAAAAGGTTTGGAAAATTTGTAATCTGATGATGTGCTAGAAAGAAAAATCCATTTTATAAGGATAAATTTAAGCAGGCTGCAGATAGTTGTATAACTAACAAGGAGCCAAATGTTAATTACCAAGACAATCCAGAAAATGTTTCCAGGACATGTCAGAGACCTTTGTGGCAACCCCTCCCATCACCGGTGCAAAGGCCTAGGAAGAAAAATGGTTTTACAGGCTGGGCCCAGGGTCCCCCTTCTGTGTGCAGCCTAGGAACTTGATGCCCTGCATCCCAGCCACTCCAGCCATGGCTAAAAGTGGCCAAGGTAAGCTCAGGCCATAGCTTCAGAGGGTGCAAGCCCCAAGCCTTGGCAGCTTCCATGTGATATTGAGCCTATGGGTACACAGAAGTAAGAATTAGATTGGGGAACTTCTGCCTAGACTTCAAAGGGTGTATGAAAATACCCAGATGTCCAGGCAGAAGTTTGCTGGAGGGTCAATGCCCTCATGGAGAACCCCTGCTAGGGCAATGCAGAAGGGAAATCTGGGGTTGGACTCCCCCCCACAGAGTCCCAACTGGGGCACTGCCTAGCAGAGCTTATAAAAAAGACCACCATCCTCTGACTCCAGAATGATAGATCCACCAACAGCTTGCACCATGCACCTGGACAAACAATAGACACTCAACACCAGCCTGTGAAAGAAGCTGAGAGGGAGGCTGTACCATGCAAAGCCACAGGGTGGAGCTCCCCCAAGACCATGGGGAACCACCACTTGCATCAGCATAACCTGGATGTGAGATCTAGAGTCAGAGGAGATCATTTTGAAACTTTAAAGCTCATAAGCAGAAGGCACTAAGAGGATAAAACTTTTGTCTGATTAAACTTTTGACTGTGGACTTTTGAGTTAAGCTGAAATGAGTTAAGACACTGGGGATCTGTTGGGAAGGTATGATTGGTTTGAAGTGTGAGAACATGAGATTTGGGAGGGGCCAGGGTGTGATAGTTTGGCTGTGTCCCCACCCAAATTGCATCTTCAGTTTTAGCACCCATAATTCTCATGTGTTGTGGGAGAAACCTGGTGGGAGACAATAGAATCATGGAGCAGTTTTCCCCATACTGTTCTTATGGTAGTAAATAAGTCTCATGAGATCTAATAATTTTGTAAGTGGTTTCCCTTTTCACTTGTATCTCCCATTCTCTAATCTGCTGTCATGTAAGATGTGCCCCTTGTGCCTTCCACCATGATTATGAGGCCTCCCCAGCCACATGAAACTGTGAGTTCATTAAACCTCCTTTTCTTTACAAATTACCAAGTCTAGGTGTGTCTTTATCAGCAGTGTGAAAACAAACTAATACAATTTTTAATAGCAGAATTGATCAAGCAGAAGTATTAGTGAGCATGGAAACAGTCTATTTGAAAATACACAGCAAGAGGATACAACAACAAAAAAGAATAAACTAGAATGATGCATGCATACAGGGTCTAGAAAGTAGCCTCAAAAGGGCAAATCAAGGAGCAATTAGCCTAAAGAGGAGATAGAGAAAGACAGTGCTAGATAGTTTATACAAATAAATAATAATAGAGAATGTCTCAAACCTAGAAAAAGACATCAATATTCAAATACAATAAGATTATAAAACAAATAGATATAACACACAGAGGACTCCCTCAGGCATTTCAATGATCAAACTCCCAAAGGTGAAAGATAAAGAAAAGATTCTAAAATCAGTAAGATAAAAGAAAGAGCATGCAGTTGAGCTCCAATACATCTGGCAGCAAACTTTTTTTTTTCATTGTACTTTAGGTTCTGGGGTACATGTGCAGATCATACAGGATTGTTGCATAGGTACACATATGGCAAGGTGGTTTGCTGCCTTCGACTCCCCATCACCTATATCTGGTATTTCTCTTCTCATCTCCCCACCATCTCCACCCCCAATGTCCCTCCCTAACCGCTCCCAACTGACTGCAGTGTGTGATGCTCCCCTCCTCATGTCCACGTGTTCTAATTGTTTAACATCCACCTATGAGTTATAACATACCCTGTTTGGTTTTCTGTTCTTGTGTCAGTTTGCTGAGAATGATGGTTTCCAGGTTCATCCATGTCCCTATGAAGGACAAGAACTCATCATTTTTTATGGCTGCATAGTATTCCATGGTGTATATATGCCACATTTTCTTTATCCAGTCTATTATCGATGGGCATTTGGGATGGTTCCGAGATCTTTGCTATTATAAACAGTGCCACTATGAACACATGTGTGCACGTCTTTATTATAGAATAATTTATAATTCTTTGGGTATATACCCAGTGATGGGATTGCTGGGTGAAATGCAATTTCTATTTCTAGATCCTTGAGGAATTGCCACACTGTCTTCCACAATGGTTGAACTAATTTACACTCCCAACAGTGTAAAAGTGTTCCTACTTCTCCACATCCTCTCCAGCATCTGTTGTCTGCAGATTTTTAATGATCACCATTCTAACTGGTGTGAGATGGTATCTCAATGTGGTTTTGATTTGCATTTCTCTAATAATCAGGGATGATGAGCATTTTTTCATCTTTTTTGTTGGCTCTCATTGATGTCTTCTTTTTGTAAAGTGTCTGTTCATGTCCTTCACACCCACTTTTGAATGGGTTTGTTTGTTTTTTCTTGTAAATCTGTTTTAGTTATTTGTAGATTCTGGATATTAGCCCTTTGTCAGGTGGGTAGATTGCAAAATTTTTTTCCCATTCTGTTAGTTGCCAGTTATTCTAATGATTGTTCCTTTGCTGTGCAGAAGCTCTGCAGTTTAATTAGATCCCATTTGTCTATTTTGGCTCTTGTTGCCATTGCTTTTGGTGTTTTAGCCATGAAGGCCTTGTCTATGCCTATGTCCTGAATGGTTTTGCCTAGGTTTTCTTCTAGGGCTTTTATGGTATTAGGTCTTATGTTTAGATCTTTAATCTATCTGGAGTTAATTTTAGTGTAAGTTGTCAGGAGCAGGTCCAGTTTCTGCTTTCTGCACATTGCTGGCCAGTTTTCTGAACACCATTTATTAAACAGGAAATCCTTTCCCCCACTGCTTATTTTTCTCAGGTTTGTCAAAGATCAGATGACTGTAGATGTGTGGTGTCGCTTTTGAGGCCGCTGTTCTGTTCCATTGGTATATGTCTCTGTTTTGGTACCAGTACTATGCTGTTTTGATTCCTGTGGCCTTGTAGTATATTTTGAAGGCAGGCAGTGTGATAACTCCAGCTTTTTCTTTTGCTTAGGATTGTTTTTGCTTAGGATTGTTTGGGCTCTCTTTTGGTTCCATATGATGTTTGAAGTGTTTTTGTCCAGTTCTGTGAGGAAGGTCATTGGTAGCTTGATGGGGATAGCGTTAAATCCATAAATTACTTTGGGCAGTATGGCCTTTTTCACGATGTTGATTCTTCCAAACCATGAGCATGGGATGTTTTTCCATCTGTTTGTGTCCTCTCTTATTTCTTTGAGCAGTGGTTTGTAGTCCTCCTTGAAGAGATCCTTTATATCCTTTGTTAGTTGTATTCCTAGCTATTTTATTCTCTTTGTTGCAATTGTGAATGGGAGTTCACTTTTCATTTGGTTCTCTGTTTGTCTGTTGTTCATGTATAGAAATGCTTGTGATTTCTGCACATTGATTTTGTATCCTGAGACTTTGCTGAAGTTGTTTATCAGTTTCAGGAGATTTGGGGCTGAGACAATGTGGTCTTCTAAACATACAATCATGTCATCTGCAAATAGAGACAATTTGACTTTCTCTTTTCCTAATTGAATACCCTTTATTTCTTTTTCTTGCCGGATTGCTCTGGCTAGAAATCCCAATACTATATTGAATAGGAGTGGTGAGAGAGGACATCCTTGTCTTGTGCTGGATTTCAAAGGGAATGCTTCCAGTATATGCCTGTTCAGTATGATATTGGCTGTGGGTTTGTCGTAAATAGCTTTTATTATTTTGTGATACATACCATCGATAACTAGTTTATTGAGGGTTTTTAGCATAAAGGGCTGTTGCATTTTGTCAAAGGCCTTTTCTGCATTTATTGAGATAATCATGTGATTTTTGTCTTTGGTTCTGTTTATGTGATGGATTACATTTACAGACTTGTGTATGTTGCACCAGCCTTGCATTCCAGGGATGAAGCCTACTTGATCATGATGAATAAGCTTTTTGATTTGCTGTTGCATTCTGTTTGCCAGCATTTTATTGAAGATTTTTGTGTCGATGTTCATCATGGATACTGGCTTGAAGTTTTCTTTTTCAGTTGCTTCTCTGCCTGGTTTTGGTATTAGCATGATGTTGGTCTCATAAAATGAGTTGAGGAGGATTCTCTCTTTTGTATTGTTTGGAAAAGTTTCAGAAGGAATGGTATCATCTCCTCTTTGTACGTCTGGTAGAATTCATCTGTAAACCCCTCTGGACCTGAGCTTTTTTAGATGGTAGGCTATTAATTGCTGGCAGCCAACTGTTAAGTGGAAACCTTACAGGCAAGGACAGAATGAAATGACATATTTAAAATGTTGAAGGGAAAAAAATGTTTATCCTAGAATAGTGTATCTGGAAAAATATCTATCAAACATGAATAAAAAACAAATAGTTTTTCATACAAATGAAAGCTGAGAACTTTCATAAACATTAACCTATCTGATAAGAAATGTTAAAGGAATTACTTCAGTCAGAAATAAAAGGGCATTAATGAGCAATAAGTAACCATCTGAAGGCAAAATAACCACTAGTAATAGTAAGTACACATAAAAACACAGAACATTATATTACTATAATTGTGGTGGGTAAACTATTCATATCTTAAATAAAAAGAACAAGCAAGAAACCACTCAAAAATAGCAAGTATAAGTTTCTTGACATATAGATAGTACAAAAAATATAAATAGAAAAAAAAGAAAAATAAAAAGCAGGAGGACAAAGTTAATGCATGGAGTTTTCATTAATTTTATTTAGCTTGTTTGTTTGTTTACATAAAAAGTATCAGTCCTTACTTCATAAAATAATTAATTCTAAAATAGTATTTGCAAGCCTTGTGGTAACCTAAAACAATATATATATATATATATATATATATATACACACATACACACATGCACACAATAAATACACAAAAATAAAAAGCAAGATACAGAGAGTCAAATCAGAAAGCTAACTCTCATTCACAATTGCTACAAAGAGAATAAAATACCTAGGAATACAACTAACAAAGGATGTAAAGGACCTCTTCAAGGAGAACTACAAATCACTGCTCAATGAAATAAGAGAGGACACAAACAGATGGAAAAACATTCCATGCTCATGGTTAGGAAGAATCAATATCGTGAAAATGGCCATACTGCCCAAAGTAATTGATAGATTCAATGCTATCTCCATCAAGCTACCAAGAACCTTCTTCACAGAACTGGCAAAAAAAAAAAAAAAAAAAACTGTAAATTCATATGAAACCAAAAGAGAGTCTGCATAACCAAGACAAACCTAAACAAAAACAACAAAGCTGCAGGCATCATGCTACCTGACTTCAAACTATATTACAAGTATACAGTAATCAAAACAGCATGGTACTGGTACCAAAACAGAGATATAGACCAATGGAATAGAAAAGAGGCCTCGGAGGCAATGCCACACATCTACAAACATCTGATCTTTGACAAATTTGACAAAAACAAGCAATGGGGAAAGGATTCCTGTTTAATAAATGGTGTTTGGAAAACTGTCTAGCCATGTGCAGAAAGCAGAAACTGGGCCCCTCCTGAAACCTTACACTAAAATTAACTCCGGATGGATTAAAGACTTAAACATAAGACCTAACACCATAAAAACCCTAGAAGAAAACCTAGGCAAAACCATTCAGGACATAGGCATAGATAAGGACTTCATTACTGAAACACCAAAAGCATTGGCAACAAAAGCGAAAATAGACAAAATGGGATCTAACTAAACTCCAGAGCTTCTGCACAGCAAAAGAAATAATCATTAGAGTGAACCAGCAACCAACAGAATGGGTAAAATTTTTGCAATCTACCCATCTGACAAAGGGCTAATGTCCAGAATCTACAAAGAATTACAACAGATTTACAAGAAAAAAAACAAACCCATTCAAAAGTGGGTGAGAACTATGAACAGACGCTTTTCTTTTATTCTTTTCTTTTTTTCTTTAAATTGTACTTTAGGTTCTGGGGTACACGTGCAGATCATGCAGGATTGTTGCATAGGTATACACATGGCAACGTGGCTTGCTGCCTCCATCCCCCCATCACCTACATCTGGCATTTCTCCCCATGTTATCCCTCCCCTATCTCCCCCACACCCTTGCTGTCCCTCCATTGGCCATGACCAACAGAACCCAGTGTGTGATGCTCCCCCTCCCTGTGTCCCTGCGTGCTCATTGTTCAACACCCACCTATGAGTAAGAACATGCAGTGTTTGATTTTCTGTTCTTGTGTCAGTTTGCTGAGAATTATGGTTTCCAGATTCAACCACGTTCCTACCAAGGATACAAACTCATCATTTTTTATGGCTGCATAGTATTCCATGGTGTATATGTGCCACATTTTCCTTGTCCAGTCTATTGTCAATGGGCATTTCGGTTGGTTGCAGGTCTTTGCTATTGTAAACAGTGCAGCTATGAATATACGTGTGCATGCGTCTTTATAATAGAACGATTTATAATCTTTTGGGTATATATCCAGTAATGGAATTGCTGGGGTCAAATGGAATTTCTATTTCTATGTCCTTGAGGAAGCACCACACTGTCTTTCACAATGGATGAACTAGTTTATACTCCCACCAACAGTGTAAAAGTGATCCTATTTCTCCACATCCTCTCCAGCATCTGTTGTCTCCAGATTTTTTAATGATCACCATTCTAACTGGGGTGAGGTGGTATCTCAATGTGGTTTTGATTTGTATTTCTCTAATGACCAGTGATGATGAGCATTTTTTCATATGTTTGTTGGCCTCCATATATTTCGTCTGTTGAAAAGTATCTGTTCATATCCTTTGCCTACTTTTGAATGGGCTTGTTTTTTTCTTGTAAATCTGTTTTAGTTCTTTGTAGATTCTGGATATTAGCCCTTTGTCAGATGGGTAGATTGCAAAAATTTTTTTCCTTTCTGTTGATTGCTGGTTAACTCTAATGATTGTTTCTTTTGCTGTACAGAAGCTCTGGAGTTTAATTAGGTCCCATTTGTCTAGTTTGGCTTTTGTTGCCAATGCTTTTGGTGTTTTAGTCATGAAGTCCTTGCCTATGCCTATGTCCTGAATGGTTTTGCCTAGATTTTCTTCTAGGGTTTTTATGGTGTTAGGTCTTATGTTTAAGTCTTTAATCCATCTGGAGTTAATTTTAGTGTAAGGTGTCAGGAAGGGGTCCAGTTTCTGCTTTCTGCACATGGCTACCCAGTTTTCCCAACACCATTTATTAAACAGCGAATACTTTCCCCATTGCTTGTTTTTGTCAAGTTTGTCAGAGATCAGATGGTTGTAGATGTGTGGTGTTGCCTCCAAGGCCTCTGTTCTATGAACAGACACTATTCAAAAGAAGACATATATGAGGCCAATAAACATATGAAAAAATGCTCATCATCACTGGTCATTAGAGAAATACAAATCAATACCACATTGAGATACCATCTCATGCCAGTTAGATTGGTGATCATTAAAAAATCTGGAGACATTAGATTCTAGAAAGGATGTGGAGAAATGGAACACTTTTACACTGTTGGTAGGAGTGTAAATTAGTTCAATCATTGTGGAAGACAGAGTGGCAATTCTTCAAAGTTCTAGAAATAGAAATTCCATTTGACCCAACAATCCCATTACTGGGTATATACACAAAGGATTACAGGTCGTTCTATTATAAAGACACATGCACATGTATGTTCATTGAGGCACTGTTCCCAATAGCATAGACCTGGAACCAACCCAAATGCCCATTGATTTTAGACTGGACAAGGGAAATGTGGCAAGTATGCACCACGGAATACCATAAAAAATGATGAGTTTGTGTCCTTTGTCAGGATATGGATGAATCTGGAAACCATCATTCTCAGCAAACTGACATGAGAACAGAACATCAAACACTGCATGTTCTCACTCATAGGTAAGTGTTGAACAATGAGAACACATGGATACAGGGAGGAGAGCATAACACACTAGGGTCTGTTGAGGGGTCTAGAGGAGGGACAGCAGGGGGTGGGAAGGCTGGGGAGGGGATAACACGAGGAGAAATGCCAGATATAGCTGATGGGGGGATGGAGGCAGCCAACCATGTTGCCATGTATGTACCTATGCAACAATCCTGCATGATCTGCACATGTATCCCAGAACCTAAAGTACAATAAAAATAAAAATAAAAAAATAAAAAGCAAGAAACTAAATCATATCATCTGAGAAAGTCACCTTCATTAAAAGATAACAGGAAGAAAAGAAAAATGAGAAGACCACAAAACAACTAGAAAAAAACTAATCACAAAATGACAGGAGTAAGCCTTCACTTTCAATAATAGTATGGAATGTAAGTATGTTAAACTCTCCAATCAAATACATAGATTGGCTGACTGAATGAAAACAACAAGACCCATTGATGTGTTGCCTACAAGAAACATGCTTTATTTATAAAGGGACACATATACTAACAATAAAGGAATGCAAAAAGATATTCCATGTTACCAGAAGCCAAGGAAGTGCCAGAGTATCTACACTTATGTCTGACATAATAGATTTCAAGATAAAAATTGTAAGACTACTAAAAAGTCATTATATAATGATAAATAGGTCAATTCAGCAAGAAGATATAACAATTTAAAATATACATTAACCCAACATTGCAGCACCCAGATATATAAAGCAATTATTATTAGAACTAAAAGGAGTGGTAGGTTCCAATGCAAAAATAGCTGGAGGTTTCAAACCCTTATATTAAAAATTGAACAGAATCTATAGCAGAAAATTAACAAAGAAACATTAATATTAATCTGCACTTAACTGAGTACAGTGGCTGATGCTTGTAATCTTAGTATTTTGGGAGGCTGAGGAGAGTGACTTGCATGAGCTTAGGAGTTTGAGGTCAGCCTGGGCAACATGGTGAGACATCATCTTTACTAAAATACAAAATATTAGCCAGGCAAGGTGGCACACACCTGTACTATCAGCTAATCAGGAGGCTGAAGCAAAAGAATTGTTTAAACCCACAAAGCAGAGGTTACAGTGAGCTGAGATCACACCTCTGCACTCTAGCCAAGGTGACAGAGTGAGACTCTATCTCAAAGTAATAATAGTAATAATAATGTACATTATAGACTAAATGCATCTAATAGATATTTACAAGAACATTTTATGCAATAGCTGCAGAATACACATTATTTTTTTTCCCAGCACACAAATTATTCTCAAAGATAGACCATATGTTGGGTCTGAAACAAGTCTTAAAACATTCAAAAAATTGAAATAGTAAAATGCATCTTATTTGACCAAAATGAAGTAAAAGTAAAAATTAAGCACACAAAAAGTAGAAATTATACAAACACATGAAAATTAAATGATGTGGTCCTGAATGACTACTGGGTAAATGAGGAAATTAAGAAAGAAGTTGAAAAATTTTTGAAACAAACGACAAAAGAAAGACAACACACCAAAATCTATGGGATACAACAAAGACAGTACTAGTAGGGAATTTTATAGCTATAAGTGCCTACATCAAAAAGGGGAGAAAGCTTTAAATAAACAACTTAATGATGCATCTTAAAGAAATAGAAAAGCAAGAGCAAACACAACTCAAAATTAGTAGAAGAAAAGAAACAATAAGTGCCCATTGCAGAAATCAATGGAATTGAAATAAAGAAAACAATACAAAAGATCAATAAAATGATAACCTGATTTTCTGAAAAGTTAAACAAAATTGACAAATTTTTTTGCCTGAGTAAGACAGAAGAGAGACACAAATAAATAATATCAGAAATGAAAAAAGGAGACATTACAGCCTATGCTACATGTGTTCAAAGGCCCATTAGTGGATACTGTGAGCAGCTATATGCCAATAAATTTAAAAATATAGATGAAATAGACGCATTCCTAGACACTTAAATCCTCCCAAGATTAAAACAGAAATTCAAAACCTCAAAAGACCAATAGCCAGTAATAAGATTGAAGCCTTAATAGAAATTCTCCCAGTGAAGAAGAAGTCCGGGACCTGATGGCTTCACTGCTGAATTCTATGAAACATTAAAAGAACTAATATCAATCTTACTCAAACTATTCCAAAAATAGAAAAGAAGGAAACACTTCGAAATTCATTCTACAAGGCCACTATTACCCTGATACTAAACCAGAAAAGGACACATCAATTAAACAAAAACACATGCCAGTATCTCTGATTAATACTTAGGCAAAAATTTTAACAAAATTCTAGCAAGCTGAATTCAACAATACATTAGAAAAATTATTCATCATGACTGAGGAAAGATGGGGAATAGGAGACAGAGCTGAACTGTCACTCTCACTTGGATGAACAGAAAATGTGTGGAGACTCATATCATGGACTTTTGCTTCGGGAACCATGGAAGGAGCATACCAGAAAAAGCAAAATAAATCACAGGTCCTTTGAAAGAAGCAGCAGGCCACTGCAAATTCCATAAGACAGGAGAAAAATTGTGAGTTCCCATAGAGCAAGGGGGAAAAACCTGCTTCCGAATACATGTCCCCACTAGGAGACCTGAAAATACAGATTATGGGGGAAAGATTTAATATTACATAGTGCTGAAACAGATTTAGCATGAAATATAAAGAAGAAGCAATGGGAAGAGCCTTGTAGGCACTCCCATTCTCCAGCTCAAGCCCAGAGAAGCCACCCCTGACTATATCTCACAGGGGCCTTCAGGGAAAGCAACTGGCAGAATTGAGGGGGGGAGTCACAGGGCGAAACATGCTTCCAACTAAACTTTGTAACAATTTTGACTGGGCAAAAACTGTTGAGTAGAATGCAGAGGCAAATGGGAACTGTTACAGAAATGAGAGCAGGAGTCACTGTTGAGAGTGTGGCCGGATGGAGAGGGGCATGGCCTGAAACAATGCTTGCTTTCTCAGTAGGAAAACTTATAGCCTGAAGTTAGGTCTAAGTCCCACTCACAGGGCGACTGGAGATAAACTTGATGCTGTTGGCAGGGCACAGCAAGAGCGAGATTTTCCAGGTAAACTGGGTGGGGAGCTGGCTGAGGCCTATTGCTACCAGTTTTCACCCACTTCCCTGGAGACATAGGCAGCTATGATTCCCTCTGGAACATAACCCCATTGATCTCAGAACCACCACCATCCCCCACAGTGGCTGTGGTAAGCCCCATCCAAGAAGAGTCTGAGCTTAGACCCACCTAACACTGCCCCCACCTGATGGTATTTATTTACTCGCTCCAGAAGCCAATCACAAAAGACATAAACTCTAGGGTGCTTTATGACCCCACCCATTGCCTGAGAAACCCAAATACTTATCCTGACGAATGTAGGGCAAACTCCTATCCATCTATTATCACACCTTCCACTCTCTTAAAAGTGCTACCTCTGGCTGAAGGCCAACCAGCTCAAGATACTACAGCAACTCATGACAAAATAACCTTGCTCCCAAGAAGGAGAAAACAACAGCTAATTTTACTTCTTACAACATCCTGGCTAACAAATGGTCCTGAGTCTGTCCACATGACAATTCACTGCTAGCATAACCAGTATTCGAGAAAGCCAGCACACTAAAAATATCTACAACCAAAGACTCTCACAGAATCTACTTCACTCCCCTGCCACCTCCACCTGAGCAGGCACTGGTATGCACACCTGGGAGACCTGAAGATGGATCAAGTCACAGAACTATTTGCAGACATTCTCCAGCACAAGTCCAGAGCCTGGTAGCCCTGCTGGGTGGTTAGACCTAGAAGAACAATAACAATCACTGCACTCTGGCTATCAGGAAATCCCATCCCTAGGGGAAGGGGGAGTGCACCACATCAAGTGGTCACACTTTAGAAAAAAAATATCTGAAAAACAGGCCTTGAGTTCTATATTTTCAACTAAAATAATCTACCCAAATGAGCAAAAATCAGAAAAGTAATTCCAGTAATATGACAGAACAAGATTGTATAACACCCCTCAAAAACCACACTAGCTCTACAGCAATGGACTCAAACCAAGAAGAAATCTGAATTTCCAGATAAAGAATTCAGAAGGTTGATTATAATGTTACTAAAGGAGATACCAGAGAGATGTGAAAATCAACTTAAAGAAATTTGTAAAAAAAAAAAAAAAAAAAAAAAACAGAATATGTATGAAAAATGCTCCAGAGAATTAGATATCCTAAAGAAAACACAATCACAACTTCCATAAATGAGAGACACACTTAGAGAAATACAAAATGCACTGGAAAGTTTCAACAATAAAATTAAACAAGTGGAAAAAAGAACTTCATAGCTCAAAAACAAGGCTTTCAAATTAACCCAATCAGGCAAAAACAAACAAGAAAGTATCACATAAATTGAACAAAGCCTCAAAAAATTCTGGAATTAAGTTATTCAGAAAAACCTAAGAATAAATGGCATTCCTGAGGAAAAAGAGTAATCTAAAAGTTTGGAAACCACATTTGAGATAAAACTTGAGGAAAATGTCTTGGGCCTCACTAGAGATCTAGACATTCAAATACAAGAAGCTCAAGGAACACCTGGGAAATTCTTCACAAAAACATCATCACCTAAGCACGCAGTCATCGGGTTATCTAAAGTAAAGGCAAAGGTATAAATTTTAAGAGTTGTGAGGCAAAAAATATCATGTACCCTATAAAGAAAAACTTATCATATTAGCAGTAGATTTCTCAGGAGAAATCTTACAACAAAAAAAGGGACTGGGGTTCTATCTTTAGCCTCCTAAACAAAATAATTGCCAATCAAGAATTTTGTATCCAGCAAAACTAAGATTCATAAATGAAGGAGTGATAAAGTCTTTTTCAGAAAACAAATGCTAGAGAATTCATCAATACCATGACAGCACTACAAAAAAAAAAAATGCTAAAGAGTTCTAAATCTTGAAACAAAACTTCAATTCACGCCAAAATAGAACTTCCTTAAAGCATGAATCTTATGGGGCCTTTTTAACAATAACCAAATGAAACACACACACACACACACACACACACGATACTCAAACAATAAGTAGCGTTATGGATAAAATAGTACCTCACATCTTAATAATAACATTGAATGCAAATGGCCCAAATGCTCCTCTTAAGAGATACAAAATGATGCAATGAATAAAATCCACCAAGCAACTATCTTGCTGTCTTTAAGAGACTCAACTAATACATAAGGGCTCACATCAACTTGAGGTAAAGGGGTGGAAAAAGACATTCCATGCAAATAAAAAACAAAAGCAAGCAGGAATAGCTATTGTTATATTATACAAAATAGATGTTAAAGAAAAAAGTTTGAAAAGACAAAGAGAGCAATTGTATAATGAAAAAAGAATCACCACGCCTATTCAATATAGTATTGGAAGTTCTAGCCAGAGCAATCAGGCAAGAAAAATAAATAAAGTGTATTCAATTAGGAAAGGAGGAAGCCAAATTTTCTCTATTTGCAGATGACGTGATAGTATATTTAGAAGACCGCATCATCTCAGCCCAAAATGTCCTTAAACTGATAAGCAACTTCAGCAAAGTCTCAGGATACAAAATCAGTGTGCAAAAATCACAAGCATTCCTATACACCAGTAACAGACTTATAGAGAGCGAAATCAAAACCGAGCTATCATTCACAATTGCTACAAAGAGAATAAAATACCTAGGAATCCAACTAACAAAAAATGTAAAAGATCTCTTCAAGGAGAACTACAACCAACTGCTCAATGAAATAAGAGAGGACACAAACAGATGGAGAAACATTCCATGCTCATTGTTAGGAAGAATCAATATTGTGAAAATGGCCATACTGCCCAAAGTAATTGATAGATTCAATGCTATCCCCATCAAGCTACCAAGAACCTTCTTCACAGAACTGGCAAAAAAAAACACCTTAAACTTCATATGGAACCAAAGAGAGCCCACATAGCCAAGACAATCCTAAGCAAAAAGAGCAAAGCTAGAGGCATCACACAACCTTACTTCAAACTATACTATAAGGTTACAGTAATCAAAACAGCATAGTACTGGTACCAAAACAGAGATATAGACAAACGGAACAGAACAGAGGCCTCCGAGGCAACACCACACATCTACAACCATCTGATCTTTGACAAACCTGACGAAAACAAGCAATGAGGAAAAGACTCCCTGTTTAATAAATGGTGTTGGAGAAACTGGCTAACCATGTACAGAAAGCAGACACTGAACCCCTTACTGACACCTTACACTAAAATTAACTCCAGATGGATTAAAGACTTAAACATAAGACCTAACACCATAAAAACCCTAGAAGAAAACCTAGGTGAAACCATCCAAGACATAGGCATAGGCAAGGACTTCATGACTAAAACACCAAAAGCATTGGCAACAAAAGCCAAAATAGAAAAATGGGATCTAATTAAACTCCAGAGCATTTGCACACCAAAAGAAACAGTCATTAGAGTGAATCAGAAACCAAGAGAATGGAAAAAAATTTTTGTAATCTACCCATCTGACAAAGGGCTAATATCCAGAATCTACAAAGACACTAAAACAGATTTAGGAGAAAAAAACAAACAAGCCCATTCAAAAGTGGGCGAAAAATATGAACAGACACTTTACAAAAGAAGACATATAGAAGGCCAACAAACATATGAAAAAATGATCATTGTCACTGGTCATTAGAGAAATACAAGTCAAAACTTACATTGAGATACCATCTCACGCCAGTTAGAATGGTGATCATTAAAAAATCTGGAGACAGCAGATGCTGGAGAGGATGTGGAGAAATAGGAACACTTTTACACTGTTGGTGGGAGTGTAAATTAGTTCAACCATTGTGGGAGACAGTGTGGCCATTCTTCCAGGACCTAGAAATAGAAATTCCATTTGACCCAGCAATCCCATTACTGGGTATATATCCAAAGGATTATATATCATTCTATTATAAGGACCCATGCACACAAATGTTCATTGTACCACTGTTTACAATAGCAAATACTTGAAACCAACCCAGATGCCCATCAATGATAGACTGGACAGGAAAAATGTGGCACATATACATCATGGAATATTATGGAGCCATAAAAATGATGAGTTCATGTCCTTTGTAGGGACATAGATGAACCTGGAAACCATCATTCTCAGCAAAATGACACAAGAACAGAAAATCGAACACTGCATATTCTCACTCATAGGCAGGTGTTGAACAATGAGAACACATGGACACAGGGGAGGGGGGAGCATCACACACTGGGGTCTGTGGGGGGGGGGGTCTAGGGGAGGGACAGTGGGGGGTGGGGGAGTTTTGGAGGGATAACATGGGGGAGGAATGTCAGATATAGGTGATGGGGAAGATGGTAGCAAACCACGTTGCCATGTATGTACCTATGCAACAATCTTTCATGTTCTTCACATGTACCCCAAAACCTAAAACACAATAAAATATATATTTAAAAAAAGAATCAGTCCAGGATAAAAATATCATGACTCTAAATATATATGCACCTATCACAGAAGGTCCCAAATTTATAAAACAATTATTACAATCAGTGGCTGGCAAGATGGCCTAATAGGAACAGCTCTGGTCTACATCTCCAAGTGAGATCAATGCAGAACATGGATGATTTTTGCATTTTCAACTGAGGTACCCTGTTCATCTCATTGGGACTGGTTAGACAGTGGGAGTAGCCTATGGAGGGTGAGCCAAACAGGATGGGTGTCTCCACACCTGGAAAGTGCAGGGGATGGGGGAACTCCCTAACCTAGCTAAGGGAAGCCCTGAGGGACTGTGCCATGAGAAACAGTGCACTCTATCCCAGATACTATGCTTTTCACCTCCTCTTTGCAGCCCACAGACCAGGAGATTTCCTTAGGTGCCTGTGCCACGAGGGCCCTGGGTTTCAACCACAAAACTAGGCAGCCAATTAGGCAGACACCAAGCTTACTACAGCAGTATTTTTACACCCCAGTGGCACCTGGAATGCCAATGACAGAACTGTTCACTCCCCCTGGAAAGGGGGCTGAATTCAGGGAGCCAAGTGGTCTAGCTCAGCCAGCAGATCCCACTCTCACTGAGACCGGCAATCTAAGATCCACTGGCTTAAAATTATTGCTGCCAGCACTGCACTCTGAAGTCGACCTGAGATGCTGGAGCTTAGTAAGGGGAGGGGCATCACAATTACTAAGGCTTGAATAGGAGGATTTTTCCTCACAGTGTAAACAAGTCTGCTGGGAAGTCTGAACTGGGCTGAACCCATCCCCAGTGCAGCAAAGCTGCTGTAGTCAGACTGGCCCTCTACATTCCTCCTATCTGGGAAGGACATCTCTGAAAGAATGAAAAAGCCCCAGTAAGGGGCTTATAGATAAAACTCCCATCTCCCTAGGATAGAGCACCTGGGGTGGCCGTGGGGTGCAGCTTCCACAGACTTAAACATTTCCACCTGTTAGCTCTGAAGAGAGCAGTGGATCTCCCAGAACAGTGCTGGAGCTCTGCTAAGGGACATATTGCCTCCTCAAGTGGGTCCTTGACCCCCATGCCCCCTGACTGGGGGACACCTCCTGACAGGGGTCAACAGACACCTCATACAGAAGAGCTCTGACTGGCATCTGGTGGGTGTCCCTCTAAAATGAAGCTTCCAGAGAAAGAAACAGGCAGCATACTTTGCTGTTCTGCTGCCTCTGCTGCCTCTGCTGGTGATACCCAGACAAACAGGGTCTGGAGTGCACCTCCAGCAAACTCCAGCAGACCTGCAGCAAAGGGGCCTGATTGTTAGAAGGAAAACAGACAGAAAAAAATAGCATCAACATCAACTAAAAGGAGGTCCACACAGAAATCCCATTCAAAGGTCACCAACATAAAAGGCCAAAGGTAGATAAATCCATGAAGATGAGAAAAAAACAGTGCAAAAAGGCTGAATATTCTCAAAACCAGAATGAGTCTTCTCCTCCAAAGTATCACAACTACTCACCAGCAAAGGAACAAAACTGGATGGAGAATGAGTTTGATGAATTGACAGAACCAGGCTTCAGAAGATGGGTAATAACAAACTTCAAACTTCTCTGAGCTAAAGAAGCATGTTCTAAACCAATGCAAAGAAACCAAGAACCTTGAAACAAGGTTAGACAAAATGCTAACTAGAATAACCAGTTTAGAGAAGAACATCAATGATTTGATGGAGCTGAAAACACAGAACGAGAACTTTGTGAAGCATACGAAAGTTTCAATAGCTGAATTGATCAAGCAGAAGAAAGGATATCAGAGATTGAAGATCAATTCAATGAAATAAAATGAGAAGGCAAAATTAGAGAAAAAAGAGTGAAAAGAAATGAACAAAGCCTCCAAGAAATATGGGATTATGTGAAAATATATAACCTACATTTGATTGGTGTACCTGAATGTGATGGGGAGAATGAATCCAAGCTGGAAAACACTCTTCAGGGTACTATCCAGGAAAACTTCCCCAACCCAGCAAGGCAGGCCAACATTCAAATTCAGGAAATACAGAGAACACCACAGAGATATTCCTCAAGAAGAGCAACCCCAAGGCACAAAATTGTCAGATTCACCAGAGCTGAAATGAAGGAAAAATGCTGAGGGCAGCCAGAGAGAAAGGTAGGGTTACCCCAAAGGGAAGCCCATCAGACTCACAGCGGATCTCTTGGCAGAAAACCTACAAGCAAGAAGGGAATGGGGGCCAATATTCAATATTCTTAAAGAAAAGAACTTTCAGCCCAGAATTTGATATCCAGCCAAACTAAGCTTCATAAGTGGAGGAGGAATAAAATCCTTTATGGACAAGCAATTGCTGAGAGATTTCATCACCACCAGGTCTGCCTTACAAGAGCTCCTGAAGAAAGCACTAAACATGGAAAGGAACAATCAGTACTAGCCAGTGCAAAAATGTACCAAATGATAAAGACCATGGACACAATGAAGAAACTGTATCAACTAGCAGACAAAATAACCACCTAGTATCAAAATGGCAGAATCAAATTCACACATAACAATATTAACCTTAAACATAAACAGGCTAAATGTCCCAATCAAAAGACACAGACTGACAAATCAGATAAAAAGTCACGTCCCATTGGTGTGCTGTATTCAGGAGACCCATCTCATGTGCAAAGACACATGTAGACTCAATATAAAGAAATGGAGGAAGATTCACCAAGCAAATAGAAATCTAAAAAAAGCAGGGGTTGCAATCCTAGTCTCTGATAAAACGGATTTTAAACCAACAAACATCAAAAGAGACAAAGAAGGGCATTACATAATGGTAAGGGGATCAATGTAACAAAGAGCTAACTATTTTAAATATATATGCACCCAATACAGGAGCACCCAGATACATAAAGCAAGTTTTTAAATGACCTACAAAGAGATGTAGACTTCCACACAATAATAGTGAGAGACTTTAACACTCCACTGTAAATATTAGACAGATCAACAAGACAGAAAATTAGCAAGGATACAAAGGACTTGAACTCAGATTGGAACCAAGCAAACCTAATAGACATCTACAGAACTCTCCACCCCAAATCCACAGAATATATGTTCTTCTCGGCACCACATCACACTTCCTCTAAAACTGACCACATAATTGGAAGTAAAGCACTCCTCAGCAAAGGCAAAATAACAGAAATCATAACAAACAGCCTCTCAGACCACAGTTAAATCAAATTAGAACTCAAGATTAAGAAACTTAATCAAAACTGCACAACTACATGGAAACTGAACAACCTGCTTCTGAATGACTACTGGATCAATAGTAGAATGAAGGCAAAAATAAAGATGTTCTTCAAAACCAATGAGAATGAAGACACAATGTACCAAAATCACTAGGACACATTTAAAACAGTGTCTAGAGGCAAATTTATAGCACTAATTGCCCACATCAGAAGTGAGAAAGGATCTAAAATCAACACCATATCATCAAAATTAAAAGAGCTAGAGGAGCAAGATCAAACAAATTCAAAGCTAGCCGAAGACAAGAAGTAAAATAATAAAAGCTATTATGACAAACCCACAACCAATATCATACTGAATGGGGAAAAAATGGAAGCATTCCTATGAAAACTGGCACTAGACAAGGGTGACCCCTCTTACCATTCCTATTCATCATGGTATTGGAAGTTCTAGCCAGAGCAATCAGGCAAGAAAAAGAAATAAAGCGTATTCAATTAGGAAAAGAGGAAGTCAAACTGTTTCTATTTGCAGGCAACAGGTTTGTATATTTGGAAGACTCCATCCTCTCAATCAAATATCTCCTTAAGATGATAAGCAACTTCAGCAAACTCTAGGGTACAAAATCAATGTGCAAAAAATCACAAGGATTTCTATACCCCAAAAACAGGCAAACAGAAAGCCAAATCATGAGTGGACTCCCATGCACAGTTGCTACAAAGAGAATAAAATACCTAGGAATAAAACTAAAAAAGGATGTAAAGGACTTCTTCAAGGAGAAATACAAACCACTGCTCAAGGAAATAAGAGAAGACACAAACAGATGGAAGAACATTCCATGCTCATAGTTAGGAATAATCAATATCATGAAAATGGCCATACTATCCCCATAAAGCTACCATTGACCTTCTTCACAGAACTGGGAAAAACCACCTTAAACTTTATATGGAACCAGAAAAGATCCCACATAGCCAAGACAATCCTAAGTAAAAAGAACAAAGCTGGAGGCATTATACTGCATGGCTTCAAACTATACTAAAAGGCTACAGTAATCAAAACAGCATGGTACTGGTACCAAAACAGAGATATAGACCAATGGAACAGAACAGAGGCCTCAGAAATAATGCCACACATCTACAACCATCTGATCTTTGACAAAGCTCACAAAAACAAGCAATGGGGAAATGATTCCCTGTTTAATAAATGGTGTTGGGAAAACTGGCTAGCCATGTGGAGAAAGCTGAAATTGGACCCCTTCCTTACACCGTACACAAAAATTAACTCCAGATGGATTTAAGATTTAATCATAAGACCTAACAGCATAAAAATTCTAGAAAAGATATAGGCAATACATTTCAGGACATAGGCATTGGCAATGACTTCATGACTAAAACACCAAAAATAATGGCAACAAAAGACAAAATTGACAAATGGGATCTAATTAAGCTCCAGAGCTTCTGCACAGCAAAAAGAAACAATCATTAGAGTGAACCAGCAACCAACAGAATGGGAAAAAAGTTTTGCAAGCTACCCATCTGACAAAGGGCTAATATCCAGAATCTACAAACAACTAAAACAAATTTACAAGAAACAAATACAAACAACCCCATCAAAAAGTGGGTGAAGGATATGAACAGACATTTTTCAAAAGAAGACATTTATGTGGCCAACAGACATTTGAAAAAATGTTTGTCATCACTGGTCATTTGAGAAACGCAAATCAAAACCACACTGAGATACCATCTCATGCCTGTTAGAATGGCAATCATTAAAAAATGTGGAGACAATAGATGCTGGAGAGGATGTGGAGAAATAGGAATGCTTTTATACTGTTGGTGGGAGTATAAATTAGTTCAACCATTGTGGAAGACAATATGGCGATTCCTCAAGGATCTAGAAATAGGAATACCATTTGACCCAGCCATCCCTTTACTGATTATATAGCCAAAGGATTATAAATTGTTCTATTATAAAGACACATGCACATGTATGTTCATTGTGGCACTGTTTACAATAGCAAAGACTTGGAACCAACCCAAATGCCCATCAATGATAGACCAGATAAAGAAAATGTGGCACATATACACCATGGAATACTATGCAGTCATAAAAAGAATGAGTTCATGTCCTTTGCAGGGACATGGATGAAGCTTAAAACCATCATTGTCAGCAAACTGATACAAGAACAGAAAACCAAACATTGCATGTTCTCACTCATAAATGTGTGTTAAACAATGAGAACACATGGACACAGGGGAGGGGAACATCAAACACTGGGGTCTGTTGGGGCAAGTGGGGGGGGGTTGGGGGATAGCAGGGAGTAAAAGATTGGGGAGGGGATAACATTAGGAGAAATACCTAACATAGGTGACGGGGGAGATAGAGGCAGTAAACCATCTTGGCATGTGTGTAACTATGAAACAATCCTGTATGATCTGCACATGTACCCCAGAAGTTAAAGTGTAATAGTATTAAAAAAAGCAAAGATAAAAATTGCTTATGAATTCCATATTCCAAGTGTTCTCTAAACAGACAAATTTACATGCATCAGTTGACTTCATCTGGGCTTAGACTCAGAGATTATCTTAACTACGACAGAATAAAATTTTTAGTCATGCATGGAATTACTCTGAAACATTTGAAGTGTGTAATCTTGGTGTTCATGTGCAATGAAGTTTGTTCATTTGTTTGAATGATTTGATGTCATGGTCTATATAGTTTTATTGTATCATCTTCACTCTACCTAAAATTTTTCTGTTCCACTTGCAAATATGACTCTTTCCATTGTACTTAAGAAATATCTTTCCCTTTAAAAAATTGCATCATAAGCATTAAACTGCAGATAAGTGAAAAGAAAAAAGAAATTAAGGCAGTAATTAATAGCCTACCAACCAAAAAAAAAAAAAAAAAAAAAAAATCTAGGACCAGGCAGATTCACAGCTGAATTCTATCAGAGGTGCAAGATGGTTTACAGATTTAAACCTAAGACCTAAAGCCCTAAAAAAAAAAAAAAAAAAAAAAAAGAAGAAAAGAAAACCTAGGCAATACTATTCAGAATATAGCCATGGGCAAATACTTCATGACTAACACACCAAAAGCAATGACAACAGAAGCTAAAATTGACAAATAGGATCTATTTAAACTAAAGAGTGTCTGCACAGAAAAAGAAATTATCATCAGAGTTAGCAGACAACCTACAGAACAGGAGAAAATTTTGCAATTTATTCATCTGACAAGGGCTAATATCCAGAATCTACAAAGAAGTAGAACAAATTTACAAGAAAAAACAAACAACCCCATCAATAAGTGGGCAAAGGATATGAACAGACTCTTCTCAAAAGACGACATTTATGCGGCCAACAAGCATGTGAAAAAGAGCTCATTATCATTGGTCATTAGAGAAATGCAAATCAAAACCACAATGAGATACAATCTCACACCAGTTAGAATGGCAATCATTCAAAAGTCATGAAACAACTCATGCTGGAGAGAATGTGGAGAAATAGGAACACTTTGACACTGTTGGTGGGGAGTGTAAATTAGTTCAACCATTGTGAAAGATGGTTTGATAATTTCTCAAGGGTCTATAACCAGAAATAACATTTGACACAGCAATCCCATTACTAGGTATATACCCCCAAAATAATAAGTCATTCTGTTACAAAGACACATGCACATGTATGTTTATTGTGGCACTGTTCACAATAGCAGAGACTTGAAATCAACCTAAATGCCCCTCCATAATAGACTGGATAAAGAAAATGTGGCACATATACACCATAGAATACTATGCAGACATAAAAAAGGATGAGTTTATGTCATTTGCAGGGACATGGATGAAGCTGGAAACTATCATTCTCAGCAAACTAACACAGGAACAGAATACCAAATACCTCATATTCTCATTCATAAGTGGGAGTTGAACAATGAGAACCCATGGACACAGGGAGAAAAACACCACATACTGGGGCCTGTTGTGGGGAGGGGGTCTAGGGGAGGGATATCATTAGAAGAAACATCTAATATAGATGACGGGTTAATGGGTGCAGCAAACCACCATGGCACATTTATATCTATGTAACAAACCTGCAAGTTCTGCACATGTATTCCAGAACTTAAAGTATAATAGAAAAATTATTACTAGAGGTAAGAAATGAGATAGATGACAATACGATATAGTGGGGGAATTCATTACTCCACAGGCAGCACTTGATAGGTTATCAGAAAAGAAATCAAAATGAAACAATAGCTTTAATCTATAACCTAGAACAAAGAAACTTAACAGATACTCAGAATATTCTACCCAACAACTGCTGAGTATACATTTTTTTCATCGGCACATAGAACACTCTTCAAGATAGATCATTTTATAAGCCAGAAAACAAATCTCAATAAATTGAAGAAAATCAAAATTATATAAAGTACCTCTCAGACCACAGTGGGAAAAAAAATGGAAATTAACTCTATAAGAAACCCTCAAAACTACAGAAGTAAATGGAATTTAATTAATCTGCTCCTGAATTATCTTTGTGTCAAAAATGAAAGTATGATGGAAATTAAAATATTCTATGAACAGACAAATAATAATGACACAACGTATCAAAACCTCTGGGACAAAGAAAAAGCATTGCTAAGAGGACAGTTTATAGCACTAACTGCCTACATCAAAAAGTCTGAAGGAGGAAAACAGATAATATAAGATCACACATCAAGGAACTAGAGCAAAAAGAGCCAACAAACAAAACTCACACTCAACAGAAGAGGAAGAAGAGGAAAGGAAGAAGAAGAAGGAGGAGGAGGAGGAGGAGAAGATCAGAGCAGAACTAAATAAAAAATGAAAGCAAAAATCTACCAAAGATTAATAAAAAGCTGGTTCTTAGAAAATATAAACACAATTGATAGACCACTAGCAATCTTAACCACAAAAAGAAGACAGAAGACCCAAATAAGCTCAATTAGAAACAAAATGGGAGATATTACAACTGATACTACAGATATACAAAAGAGTATTCAAGGCTACTATGAACACCTTTATGCAAACAATCTAGAAAATCTAGAGGAGATGGATAAATTCCTGGAAATATACAACCCACCTAGATTAAATCAAAAATAAATCAGAACACTGAACAGGTTAATAAAAAGTAGTGAGATTAAAACAGTAATAAATAATTGCCAAAAATATTTAGAACCAGATGGATTTACAGCTGAATTCTATCAGACATTCAAGGAAGAAATTGGTGCCAATCCTCCTGAAAGTACTCCAAAAGATACAGAAAGAAGCAATCTTCCCTAAATCACTCCATGAAGTCAGTTTCATTCTAATGCAAAAAGCAGGAAAGGACATTACCAAAAAAAAAAAAAAAAAAAAACCCTGCAGATCAATATCCTTGATGAACATATATACAAAAATCCTCAACAAAATGATAACTCACCAAATCCAACAGCATATTAAAAAGATAATACACCACAATGAGGGTGGGTTTCATACCAGGGATACAGGGGTGATTTAACATATGCAACTCAATAAAAATGATACATCAGATAAACAGAATTAAAAACAAAAATTATATGGTTATCTCAGCAGATGCTGAAAAAGCACTTGACAAAATCCAGCATTCCTTTATGATTAAAAGCCTTAGAAAAATCAACAAAGACGGGACATACCTCAAGTTAATAAAAGCCATCAATAACAAACGCACAGCCAACATTACACTGAACAGGGAAAAATTAAAAGCATTCCCCCCCTAGAAGTTGAACAATGCAATGATGCCCACTTTTACTACTTCTATTCAACACAATACTGGAAATCTTAGCCAGAGAAATCAGGCAAGAGAAAGAAATAAAGGGCATCCAAGTCAGTAAAGAGGAAGTCAAAATATTGGTGTTCACCGATGATATGATTGTATACCTAGAAATCCACAAGACACATCCAAAAAGCTTATAGGTCTGATGAATTCATTAAGTAAATTTTCAGGATGCAAAATCAAGGTACACAGATCAGTAGAACCTCTATACACCAACAACCACCAACCTGAGAATCAAATAAAAAACTCAACCAATTTTACAACAGCTGCAAAAAAATAAAGTAAAATCTTTAATATACCTAATTAAGGAGGTAAAAGATCTCTACAAGGAAAATTGCAAAACACTGCTGAAAGAAATCATAGATGACAGAAACAAATGGAAACACATCCCATGCTCGTGTGTGGGTAGAATCAATATTGTAAAAATGACCATACCACCAGAAGCAATGAAAAATTTCAATGAAATTCCCATAAACATACCATTATCATTCTTCACAAAACTAGAAAAATTCTAAAGTTCAGAGGGAATCAAAAAATGAGACTGAATAGTCATAGCAAGACTAAACAAAAAGAACAAATCTGGAGGCATCACATTGCCTGATTTTCAAACTACACAAAGCTATAGTTACCTATAGAACATGGTACTGGTATACATAGACCAATGGAACAGATACAGAACCCAGAAATAAAGCCAAATACTTATAGCCAACTGATCTTCGACAAAGCAAACAAAAACACAAAGTGGGGGAAAGGACACCCTTTTCAACAAATGGTGCTGGAATGATTGGCAAGCCACATGTGGAAGAATGAAGCTGTATTATCATCTCTTTCCTTATACAAAAATCAATCAAAAAATCTCAGAAATCACAACTTAAAGAACTTATTCATTTAACCAAACACCACCTGTTCCCCAAAACCTAATGAAATAAAAAATTAAAAGCTCCAGAATCAAAAATCAACTCGAGATAAATCAAAGACTTAAGTGTAAGACCTGAAAACATAAAAACGTGTAGAAGATAACATTAAAAACTCTCATACCCATTGGCTTAGGCAAAGACTTCATGACCAAAAACCCAAAGCAAATGCAACAAAAACAAAGATACATGGATGGGACCTAATTAAGTAAAAAAGCTTCTGCACAGCAAAACAAATAATCAGCAGAGTAAACAGACAACCCATGGACTTGGAGAAAATGTTCACAAACTATGCATCTGACAAAAGAACTAACATCCAGAATCTAAAATGAACTAAACAAATCATCAACAATAACAATAACAAAAATAATTACATCTTAAAGTGGGCAAAGAACATGAATAGACAATTCTCAAAAGAAGATATACAAATGGCCAACCAACACATGAGAAAATGCTCAACATCACTAATGATCAGGAGAAAAACAAATCAAAACTACAGTGAGATGCCTCCCCCTACTCCTGCAAGAATGTCCATAATTTACAAATAAAAAAATAACAACTGTTTGCATGGATGTGGTGAAAGGGAACACTTTTACACTGCCTGATGGGAATATAAATCAGTAAAACCACTATGAAAAACAGTATGGAAATTCTTTGAAGAACTAAAAGTAGAACTACAGTTTGATCTTACAATTCGACTACTGAAGATATATACCCAGAGAAAAATAAGTCATTATGTGAAAAAGACACTTGTATATGCATGTTATAAGCAGCACAATTTACAATTGCAAAAATATGAGAACCAGACTAAATGCCCATCAACCAATAAGTGAATAATGAAATGTAGGACAGATAGATAGATAGACCATGGAATACTACTCAGCCATAAAAAGAAATAAAGTAATGGCATTTGCAGCAACCTGGATGGAGTTGTAGACCATTATTCTAAGTGAAGCAATTTAGGAGTGGAAAACCAAATATAGCAAGTTCTCCCTTATAAGTGGAAGCTAAGCTATGATGATGCTATGGCATAAGAATAATACAATGACTTTGGGGACTCAAGGAGAAGGTTGTGAGGGTGGTAAGGGATGAAAAAATACACACTGGTTTCAGTGTACACTGCTCAAGTGATTAGTGCACCAAATTCTAAGAAATAACTATTAAAGAACAGTTTCATGCAACCACCCACCACCTGTTTCCCCAAAACTGTTAAAATAAAAATTAATTTTAAAATTATTCATTATGACCATCGGGTTTATCCTTGGATGCCAGGATGGTTCAGCATATGAAAAGCAAACAGTGTGATATCTCATATAAACAGAATGAAAAATAAAAACCATATTATCATTTCAATTAATCCTAAAAAGCATGTGATAACATTCAACATCTCTACATGATAAAACCATAGAAAAACTAGGAAGAGAAGGAACATAACACAACATAATAAAAGCCCCGTATGACAGACCCACTACTAGTATCATATTGAATGGGGAATAACAGAAAGCTGTTTTTGTAAGATCTGGAACATGATATAAATGCCTAGTACAACCATTGTTATTCAACATAGTACTTGAAATCTTAGCTGCAGTCATCAGACAAGAAAACAAAATTAAAGGAATCAAAATTGAAATGGAAGAATTCAAATTATTCTTGTTTGCAGATAATATAATCCTATATTTGGAAAAACCTAAAGACACCACCATGAAACTTTTAGAACTGATGAACAAACTCAGTAAAGTTGTAGGATACCATATTGACATACAAAAATTAGTTACATTTCTAACGAGCCAACAATGAACAATCCGAAAAAGAAGTCAAACAAGTTATTTCATTTACAACAGCCATAAATAAAAATAAATATCTAGAAATTAACTCAACCAAAGAGGCAAAAGATCTCTATAATGAAAACTGCAAAACACTAATGAAAGGAATTTGGGGGAAGAATACCCTAAAATAAAAAAAAAATCCATGTTCATAAATTTGAAAAATCAGTAATGTTAAAATGTCCATATTGCTCAAAGCAATCTATAAATTCAGTGCATTTTCTATCAAAATACCAATGACATTTTTCACAAAAAGAGAAAAAATATACTAAAATTAACATGGAATAAAAAAAAAAGCTACCCTGAGCAGAAATAACAAAACTAGAAGAAATCATATTACCTGATTTCAAATTATACGACAGAACCATAGTATATAAAACAGCATAGTACTAGCATAAAAATAGAAACTTGAAGGAATGGAATAGAATACAAAAACCCAGGGCCAGTGTGGTGGCTCATGCAAGCATTTTGCAAGGCTAAGCCAGGTAGATTACTTGAGGTCAGAAATTTGAGATATGAACCTGGCCAAAAAAGGTGAAATTATGTCTTTACTAAAAATACAAAAATTAGCCAGGCATGGTGGGGTAAGCCTGTAATCCCAGGTACTCAGGAAGCTGAGACAGGAAAAATCGCTTGAACCTGGGAGGTGGAGGTTGCAGTGAGCTGAGATGGTGCCACTGCACTCCAGCATGGGCAACAGAGTGAGATGACATATTAAAAAGAAAAAATACAGAACCCAGAAAAAAATCCACGTACCTATAGTGAACTCCTTTATGACAGAAGGTGCCGAGAACATATGCTGGAAAAAAAGAGTCTCCTCAAAAAAAAAAAAAAAAAAAAAAAAAAAGTGGTGCTGGGAAACTAAATATCCATAGGTAGAATAATTAAAAATAGACCCCTCTGTCTCAGCATATAAAAAACATTTATAAAATATCTTAAATCTAAGACCTCAAATTATGAAACGACTACATGAAAATATTGGGGAAAAACTTCAGGGCATTTTTTCTGGGCAAGAATTTCTTGAGCAATAAACCACAAGCACAGGCAACCAAAGCAATAAAATGGACAAATGGCATTACATTAAATTAAAAACCTCTTGCACAATAAAAATAACAATTGACAAAGTAAAGAGACAGTCCATATAACAGAAGAGAAAATATTCCAAACTTCCCATCTGACAAGCGATTAATAACTAGAATATATTAGGAGCTCAAACAACTGTATACCAAAAACATCTTATAATCTGTTCAAAAGATGGGTACAAGATTTTAAGAGATATTTTTCAAGAGAAGACATACTGATGGCAAACAGGCATATGAAAAGGTGATCAACATCACTGATCATCAGAGATGTGTAAATCAAAACTAAAATGAGATATCATCTCATGCCAGTTAAAGTGGTTTTTATCTAAAATACGGCCAATAACAAATGCTTGTGAGGTTGTTGAATAAAGGGAAACACTCGTACACTGTTGGTGGGCATGTAAATTTATGTAAATTAGTACAACCACTATGGAGAACAGTTTAAAGGTTTTCCAAAAAAAAAAAAACAAAAACAAAACAAAACAAAAAACCTAAAAATTGTAGGCTATCGTATAATCCAGGAATCTCACTGATAGGTATATACTCCAAAGAAAGAAAATCAGTATCCTAAAGACATATTTGAACTCCCTGTGTTTGTTGCAGTGCTGTTCACAATCGCTAAAATTTAGCAGCAATCTTACTGTCCATCAACAGCAATACCTCCAACAAATGAATGGATAAAGAAAATGTGGTACTTGTACACAATGGAGTAATGTTCAGCCATGAAAAAAAGAGATCCTGTCATTTTCAACAACATGAATAGAACTAATGATCATCGTTAGGTAAAATAAGCCAGTCACAAAATACAAAATTGCATATTCTTATTTAATTGTGGGATCTAAAAACTCATGGAGATAGAGAGTGAAAGGATGGTTAATAGAGGCTGGAAAGTGTAATGGGGGTTTTGGGGGAGGTGATGATGGCTATTGGGTACAAAATATAGAAATAATAAAAATTACTATTTTATAACACAATAGAGTGACAATAGTCAATAATAATTTAATTGTAGATTTAAAAATAACTAAAAGTGTAATTGGATTGTTTTAAATTTTGAATATAAATGCTTAGGAAATGGATTACCCATTCTCCATGATGTGATTATTATGCATTGCATGCCTGTATAAAAGCATTTTATGTACCACCCCATAAATATATTCGCTTATGATGTACCCAGAAAAATTTTTAAAAAACAAAATTAATGAAACCGCAGATATTTCTAAATATAACCCAGAGAGCAAAACCACCCTCAGTTGAAAACCTCTGTTGTATGGCCTCTGTTTAACTGTTTTAAAACATTAAAACAATTTTTTACTTGTTGATAATTAGCTACCTCATGCCTCTCAAGTTTATCCTACATCTGTCGTGGCTTTCCCAGTACCACTCACAGGTTTCCTAACAACAAGTATTGCCTGGAACAGAAGCAAACCTTAAAAACCTTGAACCAGAACCATGGGACAGTGTCCCTTGTCGTTTATTATTGTCCTTGCTATATATGTTGCCAACATTTAAAAATCACTTTTTAGCAGTCTCAGGGGAAACCAGTTCTTTTAAATATCTTCCTTTACTCTCATCTATGAATCCTAGCTATCCCATCCTACTCCACTCCAGAAAAAACATTTTCTTCCAATAGTCTTAATATCTTTCAGATATTTATAGAGAAATATGTGGCCTATCCTCTATGCCTCCTCATTAAGTGATAGCATAGCTTCTTTAATCTTTCACTGCCAATTATGTCTTCCCACTTCATCAATCAAGTCTATAGCTCCTCTCTGACTTGTCTCCCTGTGTCCTCATCATTTGGATCCTCTGATGGCCCCACACTGACTCAGACATCCTAGGTGCCATCTCATCAAAGTCACATTGTTCCATGACACAGTGTCTCTCAGAACACTTGGGAAATAGCATTCACTTCTTTCAGTTACCTTATCATATTGCAAAACCATATCTAATATAATAAAAACTCATCCTCACACACACCCTGTTACTCAGTCCCATAGAGAACCACATGTTCATGTGTCTGAAGCCAAAAATAATATATGATGATGGACAGTGGTAATGTTTCCCGGAAATATTCCCAAATCGACCAGAAGACCTGACCATTTCTCTTCACCTTGCCCTGCCTGGAAGTGAACCGCAATTAGCTTTTCTTCTCTAGTCCTCTACTCATTATACAGTGCTGCCGCAACACACATATACCACCACCCTTAAGATCTTTCTTCTTATTTTTTATGATTTAAAGATCTTCCTATTTATGAATTTTATTTATGTTTGAATTCACCTAAGTATCTCTTACTTCAGGGTTTCCATTAGTTTTACTTAAACTCTAAGGACAGAAATTTAACCTATATAATAGCCTTTGTAGAACAACAATGAGAACTCACTTTGCTTATGTATATGAGTCTTTAAGAATAAAGAGAAATGGGTTTTGCTGAATATGATACCTTATGAATATAGTCAGAAAAATATTTGGAAGGGAGTGATTGTGCTGGTCAAAAAGTTCAGGTGGCCTGGTGTCAATCAGTGTTTGTTTGTAATATTGAAGAAAAAGATGCAAGAAAACATAGGATACGAGGAATCTCATAGCAATGCCCACAAATAAGGACATTAATAGTATGATGCAGTCATAAAAATAATGGTTGTGAAAGAGTATATAATAATAGAAAAATATCTATAAAGTAAGGTAAAAATGAGAAAACAGGGTAAGAAAATATACAAAAAAAAGTTTATTTGCATTTTAAATAATGTACACATATAAATGTGTTTTAAAACCCTGGATAACAATACCCCAAAATCTCAACAACATTAATGTTACAATAGTGAAACTCTGAGTGAATATACATATTTTTCTCCTTTATTCAATTTCAAATAGTTTTTGTACTATTCTAGTGATAAATACATGCAGAATTTGTGAATTAAAAAAGAAGACAAAGAGATAAGTATCCCTCCAAAAACGTACTCAACAAATATACTGACGAATCTACGATAAGTCAAGAACTCTAATACTAGGCACCAGAGCACAAGAAAGAGGAAACGCAAGAATAATGTGTCAAGATAAGTAAAAAGGGGTCATCACAAGAAAACAAGTCCCGGATTTGTTGATTTTTTTACCATTAGCCAGACTAATAAAAAAGAAAAGAGAGAAGAATCGAATAGATGCAGCAAAAATGATAAAAGTGATATCACCACCAATTTCATAGAAACACAAACTACTATCAGAGATTACAACAAACAACTCTATGCACATAATTCAGTAAATCCAGAAAAATTGATTAAATTCCTGGAAACTTATACTCTCCCAAGACTAAACCAGAAAGAATTTGAATCCTGAATAGATCAATAACAAAGTCTAAAGTTGAGGAAGCAATTAATAGCCTACCAACAAAAGAAAGTCCAGGTTCAGACAGGTTCACAGCCAAATTCTACCAGCCATACAAAGAGATCTGGTACCATTCCTTCCTAAATTATTCCAAACAATACAAATAGAGGGAATCCTCCCTAACTCATTTTATGAGACCAACATCATCCTGATACCAAACCTGGCATAGATACAACTAAAGAAGAACATTTTAGGCCAATATCCATGATGAACATTAATGCAAAAGCCTTCACTAAAATACTGGCAAACAAATGCAACAGCACATCAAAAAGTTTATCCATCATGATCAAGTACACTTTATCCCAGAATGCAAGACTGGTTCAACATATGCAAATCCATAAACATAATCCAGCACATAAACAGAACCAAAGATAAAAACAACATGATTATCTTAATAGATTCAGGGAAGGCCTTCACAAAATTCAACAGCCCTTTATGTTAAAAACTCTTAATAAACTAGGTGAAACATATCTCAAAATGATAAAAATTATTTATGACAAACCCACAGCCAATATCATACTGAATGGACAAAAACAGGAAGCATTCCCTTTCGAAAACTGGCACTACACCAGGGTGCCCTCTCACCATTCCTGTCCAACATAATATTGGAAGTTCTAGCTGGAGCAATCAGGCAAGAAAAAGAAGTAAAGCGTATTCAATTAGGAAAAGAGGAAGTTGAATTGTCTCTATTTATAGATGACATGATTGTACATTTAGAACAACCTATTGTCTCAATTTAAAATCTTAAGATAGTAAGCAACTTCAGAAAGTTTCAGGATACAAAGTTAGCATGCAAAAATCACAAGCATTCCTATACATCAATAACAGACAAACAGAGAGCCAAATAATGAGCGAACACCACGCACAATTGCTACAAAGAGAATAAAATATCTGGGAATACAACTAACAAAGAACATGAAGAACCTCTTCAAGGAGAACTACAAACCACTGCTCAAGAAAGTAGGAGAGGACACAAACAGATGGAAAAACATTCCATACTCATGGTTAGAAAAAATCAATGTCGTGGAAAATAGTCACAATGCCCAAAGTAATTTATAGATTCAGTGCAATAACCATCAAAATTACCATTGACTTTCTCCACAGAACTGGAAAAAAAACACCTTAAACTTTATATAAAACCAAAAAGAGCCCACATAGCCAAGACAATCCTAAGCAAAAAGAACAAAGCTGGAGACATCATGCTACCTGACTTCAAACTATATTACAAGGCTACAGTAATCAAAACAACATGGTACTGATACCAAAACAGAGATATAGACCAATGGGAACAGAACAGAGGCCTAGGAAATAATGCCACACATCTACAACCATCTGATCTTTGACAAACCTGATGAAAACAAGCAATGGGGAAAGGATTCCCTGTTTAATAAATGGTGTTCAGAAAACTGGCTGGCCATGCCCAGAAAGCTGAAACTGGACCTTTTCTGACACCTTACACTAAAATTAACTCCAGATAAATTAAAGACTTAAACATAACATCTAATACCATAAAAACCCTAGAAGAAAACCTAGGCAATACCATTCAGGACATAGGCATAGGCAAGGACTTCATCACTAAAACACCAAAAGCAATGGCAACAAAAGCCAAAACTGACCAATGAGATCTAATTAAATTTAAGAGCTTCTGCACAGCAAAAGAAACAATCATTAGAGTGAATTGCAACGAACAAAATGGGAAAAAAATTTTGCAAGCTATCCATCCTGACAAAGGGCTAATATCCAGAATCTACAAACAACTAAACAAATTTACAAGACTAAACAAACGACCCCATCAAAAAGTGGGTGAAGAATACAAACAGACACTTTTAAAAAGAAGATATTTATGTGGCCGAACAAACATATGAAAGAATGCCCATCATTAATGATCATTTGAGAAATGCAAATCAAAACCACATTGAGATATCATCTCACACCAGTTAGAATGACAATCATTTAAAAATGTGGACACAACAGATGCTGGAGAGGATGTGGAGAATAGGCAATGCTTTTATACTGTTGGTGGGAGTGTAAATTAGTTCAACCATTGTGGAAGACAGTGTGGCAATTCCTCAAAACCTAGAAATAGGAATACCATTCGTACCTAAGCAATCCCTTTAAGCTGGTTATATAGCCAAAGCATTATAAATCGGATTATTATAAAGACACATGCACATGTATGTTCATCGTGCACTCGTTTACAATAGCAAAGACTTGGAACCAACCTAAATGCCCATCAACTATATAATGTATAAAGAAAATGTGACACATATACACCATGGAATACTATGAAGTATAAATAGGATGAGTTCATATCCTTTGCAGGGACTATGGATTAAGCCTGGAACGCATCAGATTCTAGCAAACTACACAAGAATACAAAACCAAACATGGCATGTTTTCACTCATAAGTGTGTGTGAACAATGCATAACACATGGACACAGGGAGGGAACATCACACACTGGGGTCTGTTGTGGGGGCTAGGGAGGGATAGCAGGGGGTAGAATGATTGGGGCAGGGATTACATTAGGAGAAATACCTAATGTAGGTGACAGGGGGACGCATGATGTATAGTCATGGCATGTGGATATCTATGGAACGAGCCTGCAAGATCTTTACATGTACCCCAGAACTTAAAATAAAAAAAGTGTCATCTTTTAAAATGTTAAGAGTAAGTTAACTTATCTACTTATGTGATTTGGGTTTATTCTGCTGGCTCAAATAATTTATGATTTTACTTTAGATCTTCTGGAAACCTAAATCCATTGGTAAGTATCTAGAATCTTAATTATAACTACCACAGATAAATAAAAATACTTTTTGGTTATTAGAGATGGTTGGGAAATTATACATCATCTCACAAGAGGTCAAATTCTTGGCCTCTCTTTTATCTATTAAAATGAAAGTTTAAATAGGTGTTCTTTAAAGGCCACTTAGCTATGAAGTACATGTAGTCATGAGTTTCAAAAACTAAACAATCTGGGAAGAAAAAGTTTTATTAGAGAAGCAAACTATGAATGAAACTGAACTATATAAAGCTTTTCACATACTTTGGGAGAGAAATACTCCCACAATAAATTGTTCAGATGACCTTCAAAACATGAGATTTCTTTAAATTTTATTATTCTTATTTTCTGTGGGTACATAGTAAGTGTATGTTGTTACAGGGTACATGAGCTTATTCTGATACAATGCATACAAATGCATTATAAGCATATTGGGGTATGGGTATACATCTCTTCAAGCGTTTATCCTTTCCTAGTGTTACAAAGAATCGAATTATACTCTAACAGATAGCCTTAAAATTCTCAGTAAATTATCATTGACCGGACTCACCCCTGTTGTAAAAAAGATTAGTACGTTATTTATTCTACTATATTTTGTATTCATTATTTATCTGTACTCCTTGCCACCATATACCTTTCTCAGACTTGGTAACCAATATTCTATAGGCTTATCTTCATGAGCTCAATTGACATAAGAAAACATGCCAACTTCTGTGCCCTGGCTCATTTCACTTAACATAATGACCTCAGTTCCATCTGCATTGTTACAAATGACTTAATTTTATTCTTTATTTATGACTTGATAGTACTACATCATGTACATGGACTATGTTTTGCTTCATCCATTCATATGTTGAAGGACACTTAGGTTAGCTTCCTAAACAATGACTATTCTGAACAGTGCTGCAACAAACATGGAGAGCAGATAGTCGCTTTTATATACTCATTTCCTTTTCTTTGGTTAAATACTGAGCAATAAAACTGTTGGATCTAATGTAGATCTATCCTCTAGCTTTTTGAGGCACCTCCAAACTGTCTCTTCACAGTGATTGTACTAATTTACCTTTCCAACAACAGTATATAAGAATTTCCTTTCTACTCCATCCTCGCCTAGCATTCATTATTGCCTATCTTTTCGAATAACAACTATTTCAATCTTAAGTAAGAAAATATCTCATTTGGTTTTGATTTTCGTTTCTCTGATGATCAATGATACTGAGAATCTTTTTATATATCTGTTTGCTATTTGTATGTCTTCCTTTGAGAAATGTATATTCAAATATTTTGCCCATTTTTAATCAAATTATTAGATTTTTTCCTATGGAGTTGTTTGAGTTCCTTATATATTTTTGTTATTAATCTCTTGTCATAGGTATAGTTTGAGACATTTGTCCCATTCTTTTAGGATTTTCCTTTCCTTTATTTATTATATCTTTACGGTGAGGCTTTTTTTTTTTTTTTTTTTTTTACTGTTTGTGATCCTATTTGTTCATTTCTGCTTTGGTTTCCTATGCTCCTGGGTATTGCTCAAGAAATCCTTGCCCAGTTTAATGTTCTGAGAGTTCCCCCCATATTCTTTCAGTAGCTTAATAGAATAAGGTCTTAGATTTAAGTCTTTCATTGATTTTTATTTGATTTTTGTATATGATGTGACATAGGGATCTAGTTTTATTCTTTTGCATATTCATATTCAGTTTTCTCAGCACCACTTATTGAAAAAACAGTCTATTCCCTAATGTATGTTTTTAAAATCTTTATCAAAATTGAGTTCACTGTACATGGAAGGATTTGTTTTGGGGTTCTCTAATATATTTCAGTGGTATTTGTGTCCTTTTTTATGCCAGTACCATGTTATTTTGGTTATTGTAGCTCTGTAGTATAATTTGAAGTCAGGTAATGTGATTTCACAAGTTTTGTTCTTTTTGCTTGGGATAGCTTTGGCTATTACTGGTCTTTTGTGGTACTATATATATTTTAGGATTTTATTTCTATTTTGGTAAAAAAAGTCACTGGTATTTTGATAGGGAATGCATTGAATCTGTAGATTGCTTTGTGTAGTATAGACGTTTTAACTATATTGACTCTTCCAATCCATGAACATGAACTATCTTTCCATTTTTTGTGTCCTCTTAAATTTCTTGCATCAATATTTTATAGTTTTTTTTAACATGCATCATCAGGTTTTTTATTTGAAGTTTTTCTGCTTTATTGATTTAAGCACTTATTGCTATGAAAATTATTGTGATTACTACTTCTCACTGTATCCCACCCACTTTTTCTATTTTTATTTGTTTCAAGACATTTTTCAATTTCCTTCTTGATTTCCACATTGACCTATTGATTATTCAGGAGTGTATTGTTTAATTTCCATGTGTTTCTTAAGTTCCCAAATTCTTCATTATTGATTTCTAGTTTTGTTCCATTGTGGTCATAGAAGATACGTGTTATAATTTCAATTGTTTATATTTTTGGAGACTCGCTTTGCAGCCTAACATACTATCTATCCATGAGAATGATCTATGCGTGTGCTGCAGATATTGGATACAATATTCTGTAAATGTCTATTAGGTCCACTTGGTCTATATTGCAGACTAAATGCAATGTGTTTTTGCTGATTTTTTTTTTTTTTTTTTTTTTTGTCTAGATAACCTGTCCAATACTGACAATGCTATGTTGAAGTATTTATCTTTTGTTGTATTGGGATCTATTTCTTTCTTTGACTCTAATAATATCTACTTTATATATCTGAGTTCTCCAGTGTTGGGTGCATACATATTGCAAATTGTTATATGTATTTGCAGAATTGATTATAATATTTAAAAACTTTTAAAATCTGTTTTATAATTTTTGTTTTGAAATTTAATATGTCTATAGCTACTTCCCCCTCTCTTTGCTTTTCATTTGCATAGAATATCTTTCTCTATCCGTTTATTTCCAGTCTATGTGTGTCTTTATAGGGAAAGTGTGTTTCTTGTAGGCAGCAGGTCATTGGATTATTTTTATTATTTTTAACTCACCCACTCTACATCTTCTGATTGGAGAGTTATATCCCTCTTACATTCAATGTTATTATTCATAAGAAAGGATTTCCTCCTGCCATTTTTTGGTTGTTGTTGTTTGTTTTTCTTGTTGTTTTGTGGTCTTCTTTTCCTTTTTTCCATTTTTCCCATCTTTCATTTGTTGAAAGTGATATTTTCAGATGGTACACTTTAATTCCTTGTTTTTTACTATTTGTAGATTTGTTGCATCTTTTGAATATTTAATATTTTTGTTGGTACATACTAGGTGTATATTCTTATAAAGTACCTGAGGTTTTGATACAGGCATGCAATACAAACTAAGCACATCATGAAGAATGTGTTATTCATCCCCTCAAGTATTTATCCTTTGTTTTACAAAATAAGCAGTCACACTTTTCAAATTATTTTAAAATGTACAATTCAGTTATTATTGAATATAGTCACCTTGTTGTGCTATCAAATACTAGATCATATTATTTCTATTTTTTATACCTATTAACCATTCTCACTGCCTCCCCCCAAGCCTCACACTATCTTTAACAATCTCTTCTAATCATTCTTCTACTTTCCATGTCCATGAGTTCAATTGTTTTGATTTTTAGGTTCCCCAAATAAGATAAAATATGTGATGTTTGTCTTTCTGTGTCTGGCTTACTTCACATAACATAATAATCTCTAGTTCTATTCAGGTTGTTGCAAATGACTGGATCTCATACATTTTTATGGCTTAATAGTACTCCATTATGTATGTGTACCACATATTCCTTATCCATGCATCTGCTGATGAACACTTAGGCTCTTCCAAATCTTAGCTATTGTAAACAGTGCTGCAACAAACATAAAAACACAGATATGTCTTCAATTTACTAATTTTCTTTTCTTTTGGGAATATACTGTGCAGTGGGATTGATAGATCATATAGTAGCTCTATTTTTAGTTTCTTGAGGAATCTCAAAACTATTATCTATAGTGGCTGTAAAATTTACATTTGCACCAACAGTGTATAAGGGTTCCCTTTTCTCCACATCCTTGCCAACATTTGTTATTACCTGTCCTTTGAATATAAGCCATTTAACTTGGGTGAGATAATATTGTATTGTAGTTTCAATTTGCATTTCTCTGATGATCAATGATGTTGAGCACCTTTTCATAGGTACATTTGCCTTTTGTATGTTTTCTTTTGAGAAATATCTATTCAAATCTTGTGCCCATCTTTCAATTGAATAATGATTTTTTTTCTATAGAGTTGTTTGAACTCCTTATACATTCTGGCTATTAAATCCTTGTCAGATGGGTAGTCTAGAAATATTTTCTCCCATTCTGTGGGTTATCTCTTCACTTTTTTAATTTTATCCTTTTCTGTGCTGACATTTTTCAACTGGATATGATCACATTTGTCCACTTGTGCTTTGGTTGCCTGTGCTTGTAGAGTATTACTTAGAAATTCTTGCCCAGTCTAATGTCTTTAAGAGTTTCTCAAATATTTTCTTGTAGTAGTTTTATAGTTTGAGGTCTCATACTTGTGTTTAATCCATTTTGACTTGGTGAGAGATAGGAGTCCAGTTTCATTTTCTGCATATGTATATCTAGTTTTTCCAATATCATTTATTGAAGAGACTCTCTCTTCCCCAGTGTATGTTCTTTGCACCTTTGTCAAAGGAGCTCACTGTAGGTTTGTGGATTTGTTTCTCGGGTTTTTTATCTGTTCCACTGGTCTATATATTAGTTTATATGCCAGTATCATCCTGTTTTTGTTACTATAACACTGTAGTATAATTTGCAGTCAGGTAATCTGATTCTTCCCATTGTGTTTTGTTTTGTTTTCTTCCCCAAACCCCTTAGGATGGCTTTGGCTATTCTGAGTTTTCTTTGGATTCATTTACATTTTAAGATTTTTTATTACTGTGATGAATGTCATTGGTACTTTGACAGAGATTACATTGAATGAATAGATTGCTTTGTGTGGTTAGAGACATTATATCAATACTTATTTTTTGAATCCATGAAGGTAGAATGCTTTTTCCATTATTTTGGAAATTGTAAAATAATTTCAATTGTATTGTTTTTAATTTATTTTATCTGTATTTTATAGTTTTTATTATAGAGATAGTTTACTTTTTTGAGTAAGTTAATTTCTAAGAATTTAATTTTATTTGTGGCTATTGTGGATTACATTTTTAATTTCTTTTTCACATTGTTCACTGTTAGCATATAGAAATGCTACTGAATTTTGTAGGTTGATTTTGTATCCTGCCACTTCGCAGAATTTCTTTATCAGTTGCAATAATTTTCTTGTGAATTCTACAAGTGTTTCCAATATGAAATCATATCATCTGCAAACAATGATAACTTGATTTCTTCTATTCCAGTGTGGGTGCCCTTTATATTTTTCTCTTGTCTGATGGCTGTAGCTAAGACTTCAAGTACCTATGTTGAATAGCAATGTTTACAGTAGGCACTTATGTCATGTTCCTGATCTTAGAGAAAACGTTTTCAGGTTTTTTGTTTTTTTGTTTTGTATTCAGTATGATACTAGTAGTGGCTCTGTCATATAGGGCTTTTATTATGCTAGGGTATGTTCCTTTATCCCCACTTACGTTAGGGTTTTTCTCATGAAGGGATGTCTGAATTTTATAAATTGCTTTTTTATTATCAATTGAAATAATAATATGGATTTTATTCTTGATTCTGGTGATACTATGTATCCCATTGATTGGTTTGTATACGTTGAAATCGGCCTTCCATCCCAGGAATAAGTTCCACTTCATCTTGATTGATGTTCTTTCTAATGTATTGTTTAATTTTATTTGCTAGTGTTTTGTTGAGAATTTTTGAATAAATATTCATCAGAGATACTTGGCCTATAGTTTCCTTTTATCGCTGTGTCTTTGTTTGGTTTGGATATCAGGGTAACACTGGCCTCATAGGAGTTTGTAAATATGCCTTCCTTCTCTACTTTTTTGAAGTAATTTCCATAGAGTATGAGTTCTTTTTTAAATGTTTGGTAGACTTCAGCAATAGAGCCATCAGTTCCTGGAATTTTCTTTAGTGGAAAAAGAAAAAGGCTACCAGACTTCTTTCATTTATTGCAGTTTTGATCTTTTCTTCTTTGTTCAATTTTGGTAAGCTCCATATGTCTAGAAATTAATTTGTTTATTATCAATTTTCCAATCTATTGGTATATAGTTGCCCATACATTCCACTAATAATTTTTTAAATGACTTCTTTGATATTTCTGATTTCATTTATTTGTATATTCTTTCTTTTTTGTTGGTCTGGCTAAAGCTTTATCAATTTTATTTAACTTCTCAGAAGACCAACTTTTTGTTTCACTATTTTTTAAATTTTTAAAAAAATTTTTGATTTTTTTTTTTTTTTTTTGGTTTTGCTCTGATATTTATTATTTCTTTTTGTCACCTAATTTTGTGATTGGTTTGCTTTTGCTTTTCTATTCTAATTATACAACACTAGATTCTTCATTTGAGGTTTTTCCTCTTTTTAATGTAGGCACTTATACCTATAAACTTACCTGGTACAACTGCTTTTGCTGTATCTCATAGGTTTTGATATGGTGTGGTCCAATTATTACTTGTTTCAAGAATTTTTTTAATTTTCTTTTTACTTTTTGTTGACCCACTGGTCATTCAGGACCATACTGCTTAATTTTTGTGCATTTGTATTTCTTTCAGAATTATATCTGTTATTAATGTATAGTTTTATTTTCTTGTGGTCAGACATGATGCCTGATACCATTTTAATTTTCTAAATGTTTTAACGTTTGTTTTGTGACCTAAGATATCATGGGTCTATCCTTAAGAATAACCAATGTTCTGAGAAAAATATTGTGTATTATGCAGCCATTTGGCAAAATGTTCTGCAAATGTCTATTAAGTCCATTTGGTCTAAACTGCAGGTTATGACTAATGTTTTTTGTTGACTTTCTGTCTGGATGATCTGTCCAATGCTAAAAGTGGGATATTAGAGTTTCACACTATTATTGTACTGTACTCAGTCTCTCTTTTAGGTCTAATAATATTTGCTTTATATAGCTGAGTGTTCCAGTGTTGGGTGCATATATATTTAAAATTGTTGTGTATATATATTTTCTTAATTCATTTATCATTGTATAGTGATCTTCTTTGTCTCATCTTTTACATTTTGTTTTGAAATATATTTTGTATGATATAAGCCTAATGACTCCTGCTATACTTTTTGATATGTTTAGTGACTCCTGCTGGTATTTTTTATTTCCATTGACCTGAAATAATTTTTCATGTTTATTTAAGTCTATGTGTGTCTTTGTAAGTGAAGTGTGTTTCTTGTAGGCAACAGATCAATGGGTCGTGTTTTTTATCCACTCAGACACTCTATGTCTTTTGATTGCAGAGTTTAGTCTATTTGCATTCAATATTATTATTGATAAATAATAATTTTCTTCTGCCATTTTCTTATTTGTTTTCTAACTGGTTTGTAGTCTTCGTTTTCTTCTTTCCTTTCTGTCTTTTTTAGTGAAGGTGATTTTCTCCGGTGATATAATTTAGCTTCTTCCTTTCTATGTTTTCTGTCTCCATTGCGTAGATTTTTGGTTTGAAGTTACCATGAGGCTTGCAAATATTATTGTATAATCTATTGTTTTAACCAGAGAACAACTTAACACTCTTTGCATGAAAAACAAACAAGCAGAAAGAAAACCAATACAAACTCTACGCCTGAACTCTATCAACCTGTTTTTTAAATTTTTGTTTTTTCTATTTATATTTCCTTGTACTGACTATCTATTAAAATGTTGCTGTGGCTATATTTTTGATTTGTTCATCATTTAGTCTTTCTACTTAGGATGACAGTAGTTTACACACTGTGGTTACAGTATTATATTATTCTGTGTTTTTTCTGTGTACTTGCTATTATCAATGAGTTTTGTACCTTCAGGTGATTATTTGTCACTCATTAATTTCCTTCTCTTTCTTAGTGAAGTACTCCCTTGAGCATTTCCTTTAAGATTGGTCTGTTGTTGATGAAATTCTTCAGCTTTTGTTTGTCTGGAAAAGGCTTGTTACCAGATACTCTAAGATAAAAGGTTTTTTTTTTTTTAATTCAGCCCTTTAAATATGTAATACCACTCTCTCCTAGCCTGTAAGTTTTCCACTAACAAGTAGGCTGTCAGATGTATTGAAACTCCGTTGTACAGTGTTTTTTTTTTTTTTTTTCCTTTGCTCTTGCTGATTTTAGGATCTTTTCTTTATCCTTGACCTTTGGGAGTTTGTTAAATGTCTTGAAGTAGTCTTGTTTGGGTTAAATGTGCTTAGTGTTCTATAACCTTCTTGTACTTGAATATAAATATTTCTATCTAGGTCAGAAGTTCTCTGGTGTCATCCCTTTGAATAAACTTCCTGCCATACTTTCTCTCTCTACTTTCTCTTTATGGCCATTACTTCTTAGATTTGTCCTTTTGAGGTTATATCTTACCGTGTAAAACACCTACAAAATAGATGAATTAGAGGAGTAGCTAAGAAGGCCAACTGGAAGCAGTTATTGTGTGTTGCTCTAATGGAGAGAAATGGAAGGAGCAAGTAAACACAGCACCTTCAACTGAAACAACCAGGTACTCATATTGGTACTAATCAAAGAAATGACTTGACCCCTGAAAAAGCAAGTAAAAGCAAGGCAAGATGGTGGCCCACCTAGGAGTGACACAGAGCCAAGAGAACTTCCCCCTGCCCAGGGAAGCAATGGATAAATTTGCGTCTATGGTAATCCACGCTTCTCCAATGGATATTTGTAACCCTTGGGTCAGAACATCCCTTTGTGAATTTACTCCACTAGGGCCTTCAGTCTGACACACAGAGTGATGTGGAGTGTCAGAAGAGTAGCCACTCAAGCATGTGCTAAGACCTAGGAGCCTTAGATATTCTGGCCTCTTGAGCTTCCCAGAAAAAAAGTAGTTACAACTGTGACAAAGTGGGGTGTTACAGCCCCATGCATTCCCCTAGGAAAGAGGCTAAATTCAGGTGACTGAGCAGTGACAGTCTATGGACCCCACTTCCATGGCACCACACATGATAAAACCCACTCATTTGAAATCCCAGCCAAGGAACTCTAACAGTGTTGTGCCTCCCTGGGATGAAGATCACAGGAGGATGGGCAGGCTTACATCTTTGCTGTTAGGGCACTATAGCCATTCTAGTCTTTGGACTTTGAAAAATCCAAACTGTTTGGAAGTAAAAGGGATCTCCAACACATCACAGGTGCTCTATGAAAATGTGTCAAGACTGCTTTTCAAAGTGGGTTCCCAATCCTGTTTCTCATTACTGAACAGGACCTCCCAACCAGGGTCTCCATCCAGCCACACCTGTCAGTGATCTCTAAATGACAGAGTTTTTAAACCTCCCTGGGATATGGGATAAAGCTTTCAGAGAGAGGGGTGAGACACCATTTTTGCTATTTGGGTGACTTAGCTGTTCCAGCCTCTGGGCTTTGGAAAGTTCAAGCTAACCAGGGGTGGAAACAGTGCCCCATACAGCATAGCTGCTCTACCAAAATGTGTCCAGACTGCTTTTTTAAGCAGGTACCTGATCGTATTTTTTCCTCCCTGGAAAGCACCTCCCAACCAAGGCCTCCAGCCACCCCTGATGGTGTTTGCCAGCTAACAAAAATTTGAAAAGTCCATACGAAAGAGCCCCCAGAGAGAGGAATGGACCACCATCTTTGCTGTTTGGGAAACAGCCAGTCAAGCCTTTGGGCTTTGGAGAATCCAAGCCAACTGGGAGCAGGGGCAGTCCCTCAACACAGCACACCTACCTTATGAAAACATAGCCAGACTGCTTTAAGCGGGTTTTCAATCCCATTCGTTATCAGGTGGAGTCTCTCAACTGGGGTTTCTGCAGACCCTTGCCAATGATCTTTGGCTAACAGAGGTTTCGGCATTCCCTAGGATGGAGCTACCATGGGGGAGGGGCAGGCCCAATAGGTGGAGAGCTCCAGTAAGGCAGCCCCTATGGCTACACACCAGCTGGCACATTCTCTCCCTATATTGCAGGGTCCACTGAGCCCACAGCAACTACCCACATCACTTTGCTGGTTTCTGTATGCATGGGAAGGTTTTGCTTTACTTGCCACACCAGCATGCAGTACAGCATGTACCCCCACCCCTGCTGACCACCATTGCAGATGAAGCCTTGGTGGGCACAGAGCCAGCAAGCCCTACCCCTTCAAGCACTCCACCCTTGCACTAAAGCTGCACTGAGAACAGAAGATCTTTGCACACCCTGAGTGATTAATCCTGCTTGTGAGGCACACAAAAGGCACCCAGACCTGTGCTGGCTAGCACTCCACCTACACCACATCCAGTGCAATCATTCACACAGTCCCCAGCAGAGACCCCCACTCTCTCCTCTAGCTTTATTGCTCCTGCCACTGTGGAGCCCACATGGAGGCAGGCACAGCAGGCACCATTGCATCCACTATCACTCTGCTACAGTTGCCACAACTCAGTCACCCCAGAGCAATAGACCAAAAACCTCAAGCAGCCAGAGAACAAAGTCAGAGCACAATAAAAAAGTCTCCTAGAGTTAGAGCACACAGTCCAGGAGTTGGTAGCTGAGTGTTGGCCCCATAAAATCTACCAGAAATGAAGCCAGCTTGCCCAGCTTATGCCACAATCAAACCCTTAAGAACATCAAATAGGATAATAGAAAAAAAAATCTAAAGAATAGCAACCTCAAAGATTGATGGCAGATAAGCCCACAAGATGAGAAAGAATAAGGACTAGAACACTGAAAACTCAAAAAGCCAGCATGCATTCTTTCCTTCAAATGACCATATCACATCTCCAGCAAGAATCTGGTACTGAGGTGAGGCTGAGATGACTGAAATGAAGGAAGTAGAATTCAGAATACAAATGGAAACGAAGTTAATGGAGCTACAGGAGCAAATTAAAACCCAATGCAAGGAAGGTAAAAATCATGATAAAACATTTCGGGAGATGACAGGAAAAAAAGATAGCCAGTATAGACAAGCATGTAATCTACCTGATAGAGCAGAAATCACACTTTAAGAATTTCATAATGCAAACAAAAGTATTAATAGCAGAATAGACAAAGCAGAGGAAAGAATCCCAGAGCTTAAGACTGGATTTCTGAAATAAGACAGGCAGACTAGAATAGAGAGAAAAAAATAAAAAGGAAGAAACAAAACTTCAGAGAAATATGGGATTATGTAAAGAGATCAAATATACAACTCATTGGTGTCCCTGAAAAAGATAGGAAGAGTAAAACCAACTTGAAAAACATGTTTCAGGATGTCATCCATGAAAACTTCCCCCAATCTAGCTAGAGAGGTCAACATTCACATTCAGGACAGGCAGAGAAACTCAGTAAGATGTTTCACAAGAAGATCATCCCAAAGACACATAACTATTAGATTCTCCAAGGTAGAAATAAAAAAAAAAAATTAAAGGCAGATAGAAAGATCAAGTAAGCTACAAAGGGAAGCCCATCAGACTAACAGTGGACCTCTCAGCTGAAACCCTCAAAGCCAGAAGAGATTGGGGACAAATATTCAACATTCTTAAAGAGAAGAAATTGTAACCTAGAATTTTCTTTCTGGCCATATTAAGCATAAATGAAGGAGAAATAAGATTCTTTTCAGACAAGAAAATGCTAAGGGAATTCATTACCTCCAGGCCTTCTTTACAAGAACTAGTAAAGGGAGTACTAAATATTAAAATGAAAGACTATTACAAGCTGCTACAAAACACACTGAAGTACACGGATCAGTGACACTATAAAGCAACCACATAAAGAAGTCTGCAAAATAACCAGCTAACATCATAATGGCAGGATCAAATCCACTTATATCAATACGATTACTGAATGTAAACGGGTGAAATGCCCCAGTCTAAAATAAACAGAGTGGCAAGGTGGATAAAGAACCAAGACACATTTGTATGCTGCCTTCAAGAGACTCATCTCATATGCAATGACACACATAGGCTCAAAATAAATGTATGGGGAAATTTTACCAAGCAAATAGAAAAAGAGCAAAAAGCAGAAGTTGCAATCTTAGTTGCTGGCAAAACAGATTGCTCAAAAAAGACAAATAAGGTCATTGTAAAATGGCAAAGGGTTCAACTCAACAAGAAGAGCTAACTATTTGAATACATATACAACTAACTCAGGAGATTCATAAAGAAAGTTTTCAGAGACCTTCAAAGAGACTTAGACTTCCACAAAATATTAGTGGGAGACTATAATATCTCACTGACAATATTGGATATATTATGGAGACAGAAAATTAACCAAGCTATTCAGGACCTGAATGCAGCAGTGGATCAAGTGGACTTGATACATATCTTCGCTTGATACAGAACTTCACTCAAAAAACATCAGAATATACATTTTTCTCATTGCCACATGGCACATACTCTAAAATTGATTACATATTCATAAATAAAATACTGCACAACAAATGCGAAAGAACTAAAATCATAGGAAACAGTCTCCTGGACCACAACACAATTAAACTAGAAATCAAGACTAAGAAATTCACTCAGAACCATACAGTTACATGGAAATTGAATATGAGCACATGAACTTGCTTCTGAGTTAATTTTGGATAAGTAATTGAAATAAGGCAGTAATGGGGAAGTTCTTTGAAACTAATTAGAGCACAGATACAACATACCAGAATCTCTGAGCCACAGCTAAGGTAATTTTAGAGGAGGGAAATTTATAACACCAAATGCCCACATCAAAAAGTTAGAAACGTCTCAAGTTAGCAACATAACAACATCACAACTGAAAGAACTAGAGAACCAACAGAAAACAAATCCTAAAGCTAGCAGAGGACGATAAATACAACATTAGAGTTGAACTGAAGGAAACAGAGACACACACACACATACACAAACAATGAAAATATGAATTAGTTCAGGAACCTGTTTTTGGAAAAATTAATGAAATAGATAGATCTTTAGTTAGACTAATAAAGAAGAAAAGAGAAAATACAAATGAATACAATCAGAAACAACAAGGAGGTATATTACTGACCTCTCAGAAATATAACAATCAGAGAATATTATGAACATCTCTATGCACATAAACTAGAAAATCTAGAAGAAATGAATACATTCCTGGACAGATACAACCTTCCAAGACTGAACCAGAAAGAAATTGAATTCCTAAACAGACAAATAAGGAGCTCTAAATTTGAGACATTAATAAATACCATACCAACAACAACAACAAAAAGCCCAGAAGCAGAGGGATTCATAGCTGAATTCTACCAAGTGTACGAAGACGAGCTTGTACCATTCCTACTAAAATTATTTTTAAAACTTGAGGAGTAAGGCTCTGCCCTAACTCATTCTATGAGGCCAGAATCATCATGACATCAAAATCTGGCAGAGATATGGTAAAACAAGAAAACTTAAGACCAATATCCTTGATTAAATTGATGCAAAAAAACTCCACAACAAAATACTGGCAAACCAAATTCAGCAGCACATCAAAAAAATAATTTACCAAAATCAAGTAGGCTTTATCCCTGGTATGCAAGCTTGGTTTAATATATACAAATAAGCAAATGTGATTCATCATATAAACAGAACTAAAGACAAAAACCACATAATTATGTCAATAGATGCAGAAAAGGCTTTTTATAAAATTCAACACTTCTTCATGTTTAAAACTCTCAATAAACTAGATATTGAAGAAACAAACCTCAACATAATGAGAGCCAGCTATAACTTCACAGCCAACATCATACTGAATGGTCAAAAACTTAAAGCATTCCCCTTTGAAACTAGCACAAGACAGGGTTACCCTCTGCCACCGCTCCTATTCAACATAGTATAGGATGTCCTAGACAGAGCAGTCAGACAAGAAAAAGAAATAAAGAGCATCCAAATAGGAAGAGGAAGCCAAACTATCCCTGGTTGCAGAACACATAATCCTATATTTAGAAAACCCCACAGTCTCAGCTCAAAAGCTCCTTGATCCAACAAACAACTTCAGCAAAGTCTCAGGATCTGAAATTAATATGCAAAAATCACTAGCATTCTCTACATCAAAAACACTCAAGCTGAGAGCAAAATTAGAAACAAACTCTCATTCATAATTTTCACAGAAAGAATAAAATACCTAGGAATACAGCTAACTAGGGAGGTGAAAAATCACTACAAGGGGTATTAAAAACTACTAATCAAATAAATCAGACATGACGCAAACAAATGGAAAAACATATCATGCTTATGGATAAAAATAATAATTAACATTAAAATGGCCATACTTCCAAAAGCAATGCACAGATCCAATGCTATTTCTATTAAACTACCATCAGGATTTTTCAAAGTACTAGAAAAAGATATTTTAAAATTCACATGGATTCAAAAAGAGCCTGAATAGCCAAGGCAATAAGCAATACATAATAAGAACAAGCTGGAGTCATCACCCTAACTGATTTCAAGCTAAACTGCAGGACTATAGAAACCAAAAGAGCATTAGTGCTAGTACCAAAACAGACACAAAGATCAATGGAATAGAATAGAGAATCCAGAAATAAGACCACACACCTACAACTATCTGATCTTTGACACACACGATAAAACAAGCAATGGGGAAAGGACTCCCTATTCAATAACTGGTTTTGGGATAACTGGCTAGCCATAGGCAGAAGATTAAAACTGGACTTCCCTCCTTACACCATATATAAAAATTAACTCGAGATGGACTAAAGACTTAAATGTAAAATTCAAAACTATAAAAACCCTGAAAGAAAACCCAGGCAATACCGTTCAGGCCATAGGCACTGGCAACAACTTTATGATGAAGATGCCCAAAGCAGTTGCAATAAAAGCAAAAATTAACAAATGGGATAAAATTATACTGAAGAGCTTTTGCACAGAAAAAGAACTACCAACAGAGTAAACAGACAACCCATAGAATGGAGGAAATTTTTGCAAACTATGTATCTGACAAAGGTCTAATATCCAGTATCTATAAAGAACTTAAACAAATTTACAATAAAAAAAAAGAACATGAAAAAGTTGGCAAAGAACATGAGCTTTTCACAGGAAGACATACATGCAGCCAACATTCACATAAAAAAAAAAAGCTCAACATCACTGATTATTAGAGAATTGTAAATCAGAATCACAATTAGATACCATCTCACACCAGTCGGAATGGCTATGATTAAAAAGACAAAAAACAACAGATGCTGGCAAGGTTGTGGAATAAAAGGAATGCCTTTACATGACTGCTGGGAGTGTAAATGAGTTCAACCATTGTTAAATACAATGTGATGATTCCTCAAAGATCTGAAGACGGAAGTACTATTTAACCCAACAATCCCATTAGTGAGTACATACTCAAATGAACATAAATTGTTCTATTATAAAGAATAATGCACATTAATTTCCCCATTGCTTGCTTTTATCAGGTGTACTTTAATTACAGCATTATTTACAATAGGAAAGTCATGGAATTAACCAAAATACCCATCAGTTATAGACTGGATAAAGAAAATGTGGTACATACACACTCTTGGGATTTTGTTGAGCCTCCATAAAGAAGCTATTTTAAATTCTCTGTCTAAAGGTCACATTTCTCTGTCTTTCCAGGATGGGCCACTAATGTCTTATTTATTTCACCTGGTAAGTTCATGTTTTCCTGGATGGTCTTAACTCTTGTGGATGCTTTTAAGTGTTTGGGCATTAAAGGGCTATGTGTTTATTCTCATCTTTACAGTCTGAGCTTGTTTGTACCTGTCCTTCTTAGAAAGGCTTTTCGGATATTCAAAGGAACTTTGGTGTTGTGATCTAAATTTTTGCTTACTGAAGACATATCTGCATCAGGGGGGACCCCAAGTCCAGTAATACTTTGGTTCTTTCAGACTTATAGAGATTTTGTTGTCAAATCGTTGGTTGATTTGAACTGGAGCTATTGATAATATAGGGAATGGGGAATACCCTCTGTTCTCTACTAAGCTTTCTGGCTCAACTTGCTGAATTACTCAAGTCTTAAGTTCTAGATGAAGTCTGGCTATAAGATGTCAGAAAAGCAAAAAAAATAATGCAATCATATAATGGTAATAACAGCCATTCATTTTTTAAATACACCAAGGTGTTAAAACATGTGCTCTTAATGAAGACGTCCCTAAAACAGGTTTTGTGTGAGCAACATGGCTGTTTATTTACCCGGGTGTGGGCAGGCTGAGTCTGAAAAGAGAGTTTGTGGAGGGCAGTGGGATAGGAGTTGGTTTTATAGGTTTGGGGTATGCAGTGGAAAGCTACAGAAGTTATAGTTTAGGGAGTTTTTTTTGCAAGCTGGGAGGGGATCGCAGGTTTGCAAGCTGAGAGAGGGTCATAGGGTGTGGAGTCATGAGGTTCACCAAGGTCAGTCACAAAGTCCAATGGCCTTGTCAATTGAGGCTGGAATAAGAAACAATAGAAGAATGTCTCAAGTTAGTTAAGCGCCACAGGGGTTGATCGTTCTTCCACTTTTCATGGTCTTCCAGTTACTTCAGATTTTCTAATTCGGGAAGGCCCCCCAAAGGTGTACATGTGGGTCACGGGGGTTGCCACAGCATCCATGGTGCCATCAGTCAGCTTAAAAGACCTCACATTCCTATATTTTCATATTGGTAATATAAAGGAAAAATAAATGAAGAGTGGTGGGTAGTGGAACACTAGGAAGGCTGCCACAGAGGGGCCACGGGGGGATGTTTCTCAGGGCTTCTTTGAGTAGGATTGGGAGTGGCATGGAAACCTAAAAATTGGAAAGAATTTAGACTGCGGGGGAGATCTCTGGGCAAGGGGTGATATTGTGGGTTGTTAGAAGGAGCATTTTTCATATTGACTGATTGGTTATCGCTTGTATAGGATTTTGTAGGAATTGTGAGATTAATCAGAAAACACAGGGTCCAAATAAGAGAAGGAGAAAGATAGGTCTCAGAGGACTAAGGATTGGAAGGAGCTATGACACCCAGTTAGAGATTGTCCAGGCAGTCCAGCCAGGTCCAGAATAACTATTTGCCTGATTAGCAAGCTTTTGGGCTCTGTCTTTTAATTTATCGATGGCATCATATATGAGGCTGGACTGGTTTACATAAAAACAACATTCTTCATTTAGGAATAGGCAAAGACCTCCTTTTCAGCAGTCAGTAAATCAAGACCTCTGTGGTTTTGCAGGGCAACTGCAGCTAGGGAATTTACTTGAACTTGAAGAAGGGATAGTGATTGAATTAATTCTGCAATGCTAGCAAAGAAATCATTAGAGAGGCTATGGAAGGTGATGACTGAAGTGGTAAGGCCTGCTGTGCCTGTGCCTAGTGCAGCAGTAATTCCTAACCCTATGAAGAAGGGGATCGATGGAATAATCTGATTGTGTCATGTTGGGACCACAAGGGGAATAGGGAGGCTTTTGTCTCCACTGGCAACCTGAATTTTGGGAATAAGAAAACTAGGGTACAAGTGTCTGTCCAGTTGGTAGGAAGGCAGATGTAAGAAGAAGAATGACAGAGAAAAAAAAGTCCTTGGCTTAGATAGAACTGGAAGTACAAACTGAAAAGGTGAGAAAGTGTTCTGAGGGAGCTGTGGCTTTGGACCCAAATACCAAGGGAACTAGCAAGGGGCTGCGGCTGTTATCAGGGCAGCAGCAGCTGCTGTGCGTAGGCATGAAGGTCAGCCCAGGACTGTGAGGTTAGGTTGTTTGGATAAAAGGCCAGTGCCAGTGTGGGGAGCTGTTTCTAGGGCTTTTTTCAGAGAACAAAAAGAAGAATGAGGGACGGATTTAGGGTCTATGGGGTCAGCTAAGTCGCCTTTCAAAAGCTTATAGAGTGGTTTTACAAGTAAGGCAAAGCCTGGTATCCAGAGGTAGAAGTATCCTACAGTGCCTAGGAAGGAGAGGAGCTGTTGTTTAGTGGATGGGGTTGGTATTTGGGAGATAAGCTGGATACAGTTGGCAGGGAGATCACATGTATGCTGGTGAAGGATTATACCGAGATAGGTAACAGATGAGGAAGAAATTTGGGCTTTGGAAAAGAGCGTTTTTGAAGTCAAGAACAGAATAGTGAGCTGTAGAAGGTGGTATGGAAGATAGGAGGGTATAAGGATTGTGTACAACAGGTTGGATGGGAAGTACAATCTGATTGATGAGGCAAAGGTCTTGGACTAGCCTATAAGATTTGTCTGGTTTTTGGACAGGTAGGATATGGGAATTGTAAGGAGAGTTAGTAGGAATTAAAAGGCCATATTGTAGTAAGTGAGTATGGGGAGGTGGTGTCCCACACCCTAGATTTAAGGTAGAGAGACATAAGGGGAGCTATTGAGGGAGGTACGGGTTTGGGGAGGAGGGCAGCAATGAGGTGTGGCTGTAGCCCAGGAATAGTTAAGGAAGCAGGCAATTTTGCTAGGATATCTCTGCCTAACAGGGGAACTGGACAAGTGTGGATGATTAGGAAAGAATGTGGAAAGGAGTGCTGGCCTAATTGACACCGGACTTGGGGAGTTTTGAGAGGTCTGGAGGCCTTGCCGTCAATTCCCACAACAGTTATGGAGGCCAAGGAGACAGGTCCTTGAAAAGAGGCAGCGTGGGGTGGGTGGCCCCCATGTTAAGAAGGGGATGGACTTACCCTCCACCATAAGAGTTGCCCAAAGCTTGGAGTCCATGACCATCCAGGGGGTGTCCGAGATGTTCAGGCAGTGTCAGTCTTCAATCACCAAGCTGAGAAGATCTGGGACGGATTCAGTCCAGGAGCTTTGGGTTGAAGCTCCAGGAGCTCTGGGAGTAGTGATGTGAGTCAGACAGTCCAACTTTCAGTGTGGTCCCACACCGACAGGACACGGCTTACAGGGGATCTTGGGCTATAAGCATTTGTTACCCCAATGTCCAAGCTTTTGACATTTGAAGCAGGATGGAGCCCCAGGCTGTGGGTACTCCCTGGCCTATGGCCAGTTTTCTGGCATTTGAAGCAAAGTTTTGAGGGAGGAGGACCTGAAGAGAAGCCTGGATGCTGTGGATTTGGTGGTCTGAAACTTCTGTGAGTTGATGGAGTGGCTGGGCTCTGTCTTACAGTGGAGGCAAGCATTTGCAGCTCTGAAATGCATTGCTGCTTGGCTGCTTCCTCCCTATTATTAAACACCTTGAAGACAAAGTTAATTAAATCCTGTTGTGGGGCTTGAGGGCCTGTGTCTAGTTTTTGAAGTTTTCTCCTAATGTCTGGGGGCAGATTGGGTAGTAAAATGCACATTGAGAATAAGGCAACCCTCTGGCCTTTCTGGGTCCAGCGCTGTGAAGCATCTAAGCATTTCTGCTAGGCAAACCATGAATTGGGCAGGATTTTTGTTTGCCCTGCATTGTTTCTTTAAGCTTGTCATAATTAACTGCTTTGTAAGCTGCCCACTTAAGTCCCTCAACTAAGCAAGAGACCATATAGTCATGCTTGGTGATGTCAGGTGAGCCCACCTGGTATTGCCATTGGAGTTCTTCCCTAGGTACTGCCCTGACACCATCTTGGAGGATTGGCTCATGGCATCTGCAGAAGTCAGCATAAGATAGAGCCAGAGTATAAACCCTATTTTGTTAATATGGAGAAAGAGTAGAGGTTAGAATGACATGTAAGTCATTTCAGGTTAAATTGTAGGACTGAGTTAGATATTGGAATTCTTGGATATATTTAGTGGGACCCAATGAAAAGGATTCTAAGCACTGACTAATTTGGGACAGATCAGACAGAGAAAAAGGAACATGTACCCTGACTATGCCCTCAGCTCTAGCCACCTCCCCGAAGGGGAAACTATTGGGTGGGGGGAGGAAAAGCTAGTTTTAGGACTGAATTGTGTCCCAGAGTGAGTGTGGGATGGAGGAGTGACAGAGGAGGTATAATAGGGAGGGGATGGGACAGTGGAAAGATTAGGGTCCAGTTCGGTCTGATGAGGGGCAGCCTGAGGGGGAAGGGAAAGGTCAGAAGTGTCTATTGAGAGTAAATAATCTGCATTGGCAGTAGGGATGGGGGCACGGGTGGGGAGGGAAAGGAGAATTTGAGAGGGGTCAAATTGGGAGCAGAGGCTGAGAAGGGAGTGAAGTGTGAAAAATGCCTGGGCATAGGGGACTTCAGACCATTTGCCCATTTTACGACAAAATGTAGTCTCAATCCTGCAGGATAGAAAACCAAAGGTACCGTTTTCTGGCAATTTAGAGCCATTGTCCAATTTATATTGGGGCCAAGCGATATTGCGGAAGAAATAAGATGCTTAAGTTTTAGGTCAGGTGAGAGCTGGAGAGGCTCCGGATTTTTAGAAAGCAGGCTAAGGGAGAGGGGGAGAAATGGAGGGTGGGAGGTTTCCCATAGTTTAAGAAGAGCGGCGGAGAAAAGGACAGTGAATGTGTGACCAAGCAGTTTAGCAGGCGTCCCAGATTAAACCTTGTTCTCAACTTGGGGTGAATCGATCCAAGGGGGCATCCCTCACATTGATTCATCACCTATGAACGTGAGTGAGTGACCAGAGCAGGCGTCTCTGCAATGATCATAGAGGGAAGACTGTCTTTCTGGTTCTGTGACCTATGTAGGATGCTTTTCCGTCATAAACCTCACAGAAAGTCCTGTCTTTCTTGTTTCTGCTGAAAGGGAGATGAAAATGAAACTGAAAGGAGAAGAAGATTGACAGGTAGCGAGAAGGGCTAAGAAGAGAGTTGAGGCAAACTACTTACCTGATCTGAGGATGGTGCATGGATGCGCAGGCTGCTCTGATGAGCCTAGGTCATAGGGTAGGTCTCTCACAGAGGGAGCACAAGGAGAACAGGGACAGGGGGTTTGGTCTCCCATAGGAGTTCCTCCTTCCCAGGTTTCCAGCACCAAATGTTAAAACATGCGCTCTCAATGAAGAGACCCCCCCCTAAACAGGCTTTGTGTGAGCAATATGACTTTTTATTTACGCGGATGCAGGTGGCTGAGTCCAAAAAGACAGTTAGTGGAGGGTGGTGGGGGATAGGAGTTGGCTTTACAGGTTTAGGGTATGCAGTGGAAAGTTACAGAAGTTTACAGTTTAGGGCGTTTTTTTGCAAGCTGGGAGGGAGTCATAGGTTCAAAAGCTGGGAGGGAGTCATAAGGTCTGGAGTCACGAGATTGGCCAAGGACAGTTACAAAGTCCAATGGCCTTATGAGTTGAGGCCGGAATAAGAAACAATAAAAAAATGTCTTAGGTTAGTTAGGTGCCACAGGGTTGATCCACTCTTCGCTTTTCATGGTCTTTCAGTTACTTTAGGTTTTCTAATTCTTGGATGCCCCTGCAGAGGTGTACGTGCGGGTCACGGGAGTTGCCACAGCATCCATGGCACTGTCAGCTCAGCCTAAAGATCTTACACAAGGTACTATACATTAGAATAAATAACATCTCTAGAACTTAAAGCTCAACTCTCACCTTATCTCCTTTGTGTCTGTTTTACTGTTACTCACCCCTTAAGATTTGTCTCTGGCCCTACCTCCTCCAAGGATTCTTTTCTAATCTCACCTATGTGAGTTAGGGCCCCCTCTAGCCTTTGCACATATCTTATTCATAACGTTAACCCTATGTCTTGTTATTATCAGTTAAATTTTGTCTCACCCACTATATTTTGTGTTTCTTGTGAATAGCAAAAATGTCTTATTTATTCAAGAGCCTGGCACAGATGTGCTCAGTAAGCATTTGTTACATGGAAGAAAATATATATATACATAGGTAAATGGGAGCTTCATTTTTATCTTTATACTCATTCCATGAGAAGTAACAGAAATTATATTTGCCTAGGACAGTGAGTTTCAAACTTCACAGTGCATTAGAACACCTGAGGTTACTTACTAAACCTGGGCCCTTTTTGACCCGGGCCAGGGGAACTTGAATCCAAGGTATGTTACTTCTGGTATCAGATGAATCTCCAGCTTTCATTGACAGTTCTCATTCCATTTTTAAAATACGTGAGGCAATAAGTACCAGCAAAACATTGTTCCTGGTTCCATCTGGACAAGTGAAGGTGGTGGGTGGGGTGGGGGTGGGGCATCTTGAAGACAGGCTTATTATGAAAAGTGATACTTCAATTAACCACTACCTGGCAGGAAGCTTCCTTATACTCCCAATATGTCCTTCATTTTCTGGAGAAGACAGTCTAGCATTGGCTTACTATCTTTAAAGAATTGCAAGATTTTAGCGAATGAAGAGGCCTAACGAATTTATATTTTCCATTACACAGATGGAAAAGCTAGGCATCAGGTGAAGGAATAATTTGTCTAAATTTACACAGTTGCTCAGTGGTAAGGCTGGTATTAAAACACAGGATTCCTAACTCCTAGTCCAATTTAATTTCCACTAGAAAACAACAAGTCTAATTGTGAATTTTCAGGCACTATAAAGACATGATATGTTGAATATTTGCAGGTTATGGAGAAGGAATGCTTTTTCACACCTCTCAGCTAACATCACAAAGGGAAAAGGCTATTCTTCACAGCAACTCTTATTGTAGTGAAAATAACCTGGGCACTGGTTCAGAGACCCACATTCAAATGTTGTGTCAAATATTTAGTAACTATGTAAATATGGACAAGTTACTTAACCTCTCTGAGGGTTGGTTTCTTCATCTAAAAAAATGGTACTAATAATAACTCTCTCTCAGTGTCATTTTAAGGATTAAGTAAAATGATATTTATAAAGCACCTAACATGGTCCCTGGCATATTTTAAACACTCAGTAAAATGGTAGCTATTACTGTATCCCAGGAAGTGGTCTATTCTGTCTACCCAAATCTTAAGGAGTTTTAGTATGCTGGAGGCACAAGAGTTCCTGGTGCCTGAGAAAAGATTACAATTCCAGCTTCCCTCATCAGCCTTGCATATTTCTTAGGAAAAGGAGAAACATTCCAACTCATTTCTATGCCAACCCAATGTCCATCTTTTCTGCTACTGATTAGCACAGTTCCTCCTCAGAGAACTGGGAAGGACTAAAGAGTTGGAAATAAGTCACTGGAATAAAAAATATTTCTAATCCCTTGATTTAGCCTAAGAAAGAAAAGGTCAAGCAGTGACATCATAGCATATCAGTGCAAATATTAAGGATGCAGTGAAATGCTCTTCCCAAGTCCTAAGAGAGGAAAAGAGTCAGTGAGAATGGTGAAAATAACACTACAATTCACCCAGAAAACTTGCATTTGAGGCCTGGAGCTGTCTCTTATGAGCTGCGTAACTTTTGGCAAATCACTGTATCCCAAAGGGCCTTAGTTACCTCATTTTTCAAATGTGGAGACTGGGCTAGATAGCAATAATAATCAATTACATCTGTGCAGCTATTTACTGATTGAAAAGATTCTCATATAATACTAACAGCCCCTTCTAGTTCTAACGTTTCTAAGACCTGAAAAGTAATGACACTAATTGAGAGCCAGAAGAATCAAGATGCATGCAAGGAAGGCATTCAAAGTGTGGACATTATTGGATTTATCAAAAGAAGCTATAGAATCAGTTCCTGATAGGATCTTTGTGAGCAGAATAAAGATATGTAAGTCTGAATACTCAAAGGGAATCATGCTCTGAGCAGGTTATTTTGACCCAAAGACTACATGATTCTACAAATTGTAAAGTTTAAAGTAAAAAGGCCAAAGGACTAAGAAGGAAGAGATTGCCCAGTTGGTGAAAGTAAAGGCAAGTAAGCAAGCTGAACTGAAAAATGTCATTTCCCCAATTCTGTCATCCCCGAGGTCTGGCCACTACCAGAGAAAATGTCAGCAAGAGACTGACCCTCAGGTCTTCTTCACAAAGAAAAAGAGAAGCTTTTCAACAGAACCAAACTTCATGCCCTTGAGAGGCACAATCTTGTGATGAGCGAACCTCTCTTACACACCCTCTTGTCTTTCTCAACCCCCTCCTCTTAACAATGCCGGCCAGGCCTGAGGAATGAGAAGCAGCAGCTGGAATAGCCAGCAGAGTCTTGAGCATCAGAACTAGGCCAGGCCTCAGAGGACTGCTGCAGAAGACCCTTTTCATCCATTTGTGACCTAGACAGGGAGGGCATTAGTCCTCTGGGAGACCCAAGAATATAGCCCAAGGATTAAGCCTCATTTACTCTCTCCTCACTAACCTGGCTGCTTTCTGGCTTGCTGTTTATGGTTCTGCTGAAAGACCTAAGGCAGCAGCACAGGATAAATGAAAAGATGTGTTCATGTTGGCTTCAGCATTCCTAGGAATGTTTTCAGCAGAGTCTGCCAGAGGGATGTTCCAGTGCTGCAGCTGAAGTCTGACATGGAGCTCTAGAGAGGAAAAAAGGAGCCAGATCAAACTGGGGTATGCCTTACTTCTCAGCTTTCTTATTTGAAAATGAAGATTCAAATCACAAACTTTCAGGGTCAGCAGAAGGATTCAAAACAACAAAAGTGTAAATAAAATTCCTATACTGGTCATGATGGGGGGATCAACAAATGCTTGTTCTTTTCCCTAATCATGGGACCTAGGTGATCATTCTGAATGGCTTCCAAGATAGCAGAGTGAATATATTTTCCACGGCACTGATTTTGATGTCAGACATTCTTAAAATTGTGCCTAGAACAATGCCTGGTACCTAATAAGTGTTTAATAAGTATATGGGGCTTACTGACTTACATTCTGCTGTTAATCTTGGTCAAGTCATTTACTCTCTCTGGGCTTCAATTGTCCTATTTGCAAAATGATATGACAATATTTCCTGCTAAACTTACCCTACAGAATTGTGAAGGGACACATGACACATGAGAGAATATATATGCAAGTTCTATGCACCTGCTAGAGGTAATTATTATTGCGTTTAGAGAGTCTAATGAAAGAAATTATCCAAGGAATGTAATTGCTTGCCCAGCTCGTGTTGTATGAAAGGAAGGGGAGGAAGAAGAAACAGGGAAAAGCCAGTGAATGAAGACTGATGGAGGAGAATTGGACCTAATCAGGCATTAAAAAGTACCCTGAAACAGAAATACCCTATCCTTTGCCCAAACCTAAAAGGCAATGTAGCACAGTGGCAATAGCATGTATTCTAGAACCAGATATTCCAGGTTCAAATCTAGACTCAGTAACTTACATTATATATAACCCAGGAAAAAATCACTAGATCTTTTAGTTTCTTCATCTGAATACGCAATTGATCTACCCCATAGGTTATTATGAGGTTTAAAAGTTACTGTGGGGAATATGTTTAGAATAGTGACTAGAACAGAGAAAGCACTATAGAAATTTAGTATTGGCTATTATTAGTATTACGTTGCAATGTCATCCTTTCTCAGAGTATGCATAAGAATGCTGACTCTTTTTTAGCTTTTGATCTTCTGACCCATTGAAAACCCTTGTAATGAGCATTAATTCACAATATTCAATTTCACCAATTTTACAATGGCTCTCTAAGCCACTGCCTGCTTGCAGCTATAAAGCAAACAATTTCAAAATCAAATCATTCACTCTTTCCTGACCTCTCCTCCTTCTCCTCTTCCTAGAATTAATATCATAGTTAGTATTCAATGCAACTACCCAATCAAACCTCCCGAGAGGCTTTGAAACACTAACCAATTCACTTTTTACAAGAAATTACTCAGACTGTAATCAAAATAACAGAAAAGGAAATATTCCATCTTTTGCTGATTCCATTGTCTCTTCTCCTGCCTTGTAAAACTCCTTCTGCCTGCTTTCAAAAAAAAAAAAAAAAAAATGTGTCATCTCAGGCAGAATGGAGAGCAAGGACAAAGAACAAGGAGATAGGAAAAGTTGAGGGCAATGCATCAAATCAGAACTCATTGGCAACCTTACATGGTGACAAGATGATGGCGTACTTAAAAACAAAAACAACCCTTGCAATGAGCCTGTCATCAAAGCGTGTTCCACAGTCCACAACACAGGACTGAGATCTGGATCACAGCAATAGTCTGAAACACACTTCAAAAGTCATCCTGCTGATGCCTCCTTACATCAGTAGACAGAGGAACTGAGAAACATAGAGGCTCAATTATTAAAGAGCAGAACTGGGATGACAGAGTTGTTGTCATTTCACTCCCACTCACTGAGCCCCCCATACCGTGCCAGGCACTGTGTTAGCTTTTTGATCTATTTCATTTCATTTTCTTTGCAAGATATCCCTGTGAGGTAGGTACTACATTAAAAACAAAACAATAGATCCCTTTTTGTCAGATGCATAACTGAGACTCAAAGACCACGAGAGACATGCATCAGGTTACCCAGTCATCACTCACATGGCCTTACTTCCAGAGCAATATGCTCTCCACCACACCCTGATGTCTCAAAGGGGGAAGAATATTGAGGGTGGTGAACAGGTGAGCCTCTTTCATGAGTGTCTGCAGCAGTCAATCTTCTAGATAGCCTCTGAAATTCACAGCTGCAAACCACAACACTGGGCAGAGTTGTCACTCCACCCTCGCTTATTTATTCAGGTCCACCAAACTGCCAGAACTATTTCCACGGATAGGACAACTAACAATTTCACCTTGGTCCAGGGGTTCTCAAAATATGTTCCCAGAACTGCCTGCATTAGAATCACTTGAGAAAAATAAATTCCTGTCCACAGCCTACACCTACTGAATCTGAATCTCCCTGGTGGTGAGGGGAAGAGACACTGGAAATCTTATGCTGAAAAGGCATGCTAAGTGCTCTAATGTACATTAAAGTGTGAGGCCCATTGTCTCAGAAAAATAATCCCTGCTACTTTTCCCAAGGAGTGAAGATGAAGATCAAATGAAGATTTAATCATTTATTTATGCATGAAATATTTGCTGATGACATAAGTTGGTCTCTGTGAGTAAATAAAGCATGATCCCTAGTAGCCTCATGGTCGAAGTAGATAAAATAAATAATGACAATATAGTGGGAGAAGTGCTAGGACAGAGTTTGTACAAAGGTCAAAGTGATAACCCTACATAGATAGGATTAGGGAAAGTTTCGTAGAGAAAATTACCTCAAACTCCCTTTTAAAATGAGTAGAAGGAAAACAAGACAAATAGAGATGTATTCTAGACAGAACGATCAGCTGTAAGATTCTAAAGATGTTACTTTGTTTTGTTGAATAATGTATTATACCTGGTACGCCAATAACAACTGGTATCAATTATTGTTATTGTTCCTACTATTACCATATAGTAACTGGCAGAAAGAGCCGTGACCTGGCTAGAAATCAGGAGACATGAGTTAGAGACCTTTGCTCTGCCACTTTGATGCTATTTGACCATAGGCGATACATTTCTCCTCTCTTGTTCTTTATTTGTACATCTGTAAGACAGAAACTAATTTCTTAATTCAACAAATATATACTGAGTCCAAGTGCAGTAGCTCATGCCTGTAATTCCAGCACTTTGGGATACCAAGATGGGCAGATCACTTGAGGTTAGGAGTTTGAGACCAGCCTGGCCAACATGAGGAAACCCCTCTATACTAAAAATATAAAAAAATTAGCTGGGTGTGGTGGTGTGTGCCTGTAATTTCAGCTACTCAGGAGGCTGAGGCAGAAGAATAGCTTGAACCCAGGAGGTGGAGGTTGCAGTGAGTGGCGATGATGCCACTGCACTCTAGCCTGGACAACAGAGCAAGATTCTGTCTCAAAAAAAAAATTTATATATATGTGTGTGTGTGTGTGTGTGTGTGTGTGTGTATTATATATGTATTACACATACTGAAAGCCTATTAAGTGCCAGGCACTGTGCTAGATGCTGGTGAAATAGTTATAAACAGTAAAGGCCAGTAGAGGTGAAGAAAGACAAACTATAGTAATAAACTGTGATGATTATTTTGAAAGAAGGTTATAGGAATAAACACCAGTGTATGGCAAGGGGCAAAATATTGCCTGCTTTGATGATCAAATGAGAAAATTCAATATGAAAATCCTCTAAAAGCTATTACTATACAAATAAAAATTATTCTGTTAGATATAGCTATTAGAAGTAAGGGGGGGGAGTTGAATTACCATGTATTTCAACTTTTTAACTCATGTACTACAACTTTTTAACTCATGTACTACAACTTTTTAACTCATGTACTCTATATGCATTCTCACTCTAGCTTCTGGGTAGTTTCCACTTTCAGACAATTTTGTCCAAATTTCTTTTTAGTAAGCCTTTCAAATATGTTTCTTCAAACTACACACCTCCTTTCCATTCTCAACATCAGATTCATCCCACTACATACACACTTAAAAGAAGTTCTGAAAACATGAGGACTATTTTTGTAGAGAATACAAATTAGATCCTGCCACTGGACCAGGGTGAGGCATTACAAATCTAATCCTGGTGTTTCTAAAGAAAATTCATTCTCCTCCTTGGGCCTCAAGTCTCCCCTATCAATAAACGGGGACCATGGTTTCCTGCATGATGTCCTATTTCTTACAACACTGCCATTTGGTGAAAGCCCTTCTGCTTCTTCTGTCATGGTAAATACCTAAAGGTGACAGCTGCATGTATGAAAGGGTGAGGATATGCCCTTAGTATATACTCTTAGTCAATGCATATTCCTCTGTACTAAGAGTGGCATCGTTCAAGAGCTAGGATTCTTTTGAGAATCTTCAGGCAAGCCCAGACTATTTAGCACTGATGAGTCAGTGAGCCCCATGCCAGAGAGGCTCCCCCACAATAAGCTCAGAAAAGAGAATAGGATAGAAGACCTGTCTCTTGGCAAGTCCTTCAGCCTCCAGACCATCAGAACTTAGGTATTTGGGCCTAACAGAAAACCTCAAGGAACTATGGCACCCAGGACAAATCAGTTCAAAAAGGCTGAGTTTGCATACCAAACCCAAGAACACAGAGAAATGAAAACTATGGTTATTTGGTTTCACTCTATACTAAGTGCTTCACAGAAACCCAGGCATGAATATCTTATTTCATAGATTATATTTAGAAGCAATTCATTTATTCAATAGCTATTTATTCAGCATTTGCTTTGGTGCAAGCACTGTTTGGAGTTTTGAAAATACAACAGTGAATGACTCAGAAAAGTCCCTGCTGTCATAAACATACAATAGAAACAGAAAATAACTAAACACATAAACAGATAATAAAATGTCAAAATAGCAATATACACTTTGGAGAAAACAATGAAGTAATGAACATGAAGTAATGGGAGAGAGGCCAGGAGTGAACTAGATAATTTGGTTGAGGAAAGCCTCATTAAATAGATGTTGAAGCTGAGACATGACCATAGAAGACAAAGCCAGTCACATTAAGAGTGCTAAAAAGGGGAAATTTTAAATGCAAAGATCCTGAGGTTGGGATGAGTTTGTTGTATTTGGAGAATACACGTGTGCCTTGAGAACTCTCAGCAAAGGGGAGAATGATATGAAGTCAGAAAGGCCTAAACCATGCAATACCTTGTGGACTAATACAAGACTGTTGATTTTATTACAAAAGCAATGGAAAAGAAGATGCTGTGCGGCTTTAAACCTAGAAGTGTTAGATTCTGAATTTCATTTGTACAAAGTCACATAGGAAATAAGTGAGCTAGCTAGAACTCAAATTCATGCTTGTCTGAACTTAAATATTCCCAAGCCCTGTCTCACACAGGAATTGCACACCCTAAAAGCCGTGAGTCAATTGAGGTCCCCCAAGCAGAATGTTTGGTAGGCAGAAGATTAGGGGTAACAATCCTACCTTTTAGTCATCTAAATTAATAAGTCTTCTTGAACTGTGTATTTATGTGTTTTTGAGTGTAGGGAAGAGGAACACTAGGAGGCTCTTAATTTAAACAAAAAGGTCTGGAGAGACTGTGATTAGCATAAGGAGCAGTTTGAGAGGCAAGAATTATCCTTCAAATTCCAGCTCTATGGATCACTAGCTATTTGACCTCAGGCAAGTCACTTGCTCTCTCTGGACTAAACTTGTCTGAAATTAAATACAAATAATAATGACTACCTATAGGTCAGAGAACTCTGAGGATTACATGAGAAAATATAAAATAAATAATTTCAGTACAGAGCTTTGCATACAATAGGCATGTAGTGTCTCTTAGCTAGATTGGATTAAAACTATTTAGAAGAAGAAGGAAGATAAGACTGAAAGATAAGCTACAGATTAGTGAGTGTGCTTTCATTTCCAGACCAATCAAACCTAGCTTCCTGTTTGTAGGCAAGCTTTCAACACTCATCTTTCTAATAGGTCTAAGGCACTAGTTCAGGAGATATGGTTCTCTTAATTTGGATATAGTCCCTTCTGGGCCATTTCTCTTGATGTTAAAATAGACCTATATAACAGAAGCTTTCCCCTGGTTTTAAAGGACGAGATGCAGAGGCTGGGTGGGATCCAACGCCTGGGTAATAATCCTCGTTATAGTAACCTTTGTAAAAATTACTATATTTTGAACATCTACTCTGGAACAGGTGCTTTACATTTATTATTATTATTACATTTAATCCTTCAATTGCTCTATGAGGAGGCAAGGTAGAGATTCTCATTCAATAGATAAAGAAGCTGAGACTCACAAAAAGAATGCAACTTGCCCAAGGTCACTCATGTAGCAAGTAGCAGAGCTAGCGTTTGGCTCCACTCTGCTTGGTCCCAAAGTTCGTGTTTTTTGTATTGGAATCACACTGCATCCTTTCACTCTTTTGGCTTCTAAGTGTATGACCTTAGGCAAGGGACTTGCCTCTCTAAATATCAATTATCTTATCTCTAAACTGAAGTTAGTAATTTATAATTCACAGGGTTGTTATGAGGACTGGGAAAGAAAATACATGACAGGTTTCAGTACAGTAGGTACTCAGAAAATTTTAGCTATATCATTAGTTGTTATTAAATATTAACTGTTTGTTTTCAAGATACATGATCGAAGTCTCATTCCACACTTACAATGACAGAGAAGACCTACCAGAATCTTCTAATTCCTAGACTTTTTTGGGTAGGAGATTTCAGGGTTATCTCAGGATAACCTGAAACATCCAGCAGCAATTTCTGGATAACTTAGAGTAGAAACGGACCAAGAGCCAGCATCCCACATAACAAGGTAGGTCATGATGTAGGCTGAGAAGCATGGTCCTGGACATTGACTGCACCCTGGCTATGAGCTACCCTGTCACATGAGCTTTATACTGAAAATACAAGTCTCCTTGCAGCATAGTAAACAGAAAGAAAAATGAGCTTTCCTCTACATTCATCAAAGGACTCCTGGAAGGACAAATTAGTGATAGAAGATGAGGACACATCTAGTAGTTGTCAATTACCAGACAATTCATAAGCAGCCTAGACTACGTGGTATGATGCTGGGATGAACAGACCTAGGAAAAAGCTGTGGACTGCTCTGATCCTACTTCACTGCACTGCTAAAAATTCAAGTGTTCACTGAAGGAAAGAAAAGCAGAGAATGGGAGAATCTAAATATATTATTCAAAACCACCTAGGCCAAGGATTTCCAAACCTGACTGTTCCAGAATCATGGAGCCCACTCAAGACCATGACACATGAGAACTGAAACTTTTGCAAAAGCATCCCAGTTGATTTGGATGACTAGTAAGATTTAGAAGTCACCAAAGTAGTGCTAAGAGATATAAACACACAGAGAGGAGAATAGAGATCAGAAGCCAGTTTATGTATATATGAAAATTTACTTAGTGATAAAGGCAATATTCCAAATGAGTGTAAAGAAGGATGGATAGATTATACAATAAATGATGTTTGAACATTTACCTATTCTTTTGTTTAAATAAGTGAACACTTACATTACAGTATACACTAAAATGACTACTGTTGGTTAAAAATAAGAATTTAGAAAACTAAAAAGCAAAATGTAGTAGAAGAAAAATAAAGGAGAAGAGTATCAGCATCTTGGAGTGGGAAAGTCTTCATAAGGCTTAAACCAAGAGGCATAATTTTTTTTAATGACAGATTTGACTGCATGAAGATTAGAAACAAAATTTTAAAATGAGCAACAGACTGAGATAGTCAACTTTCAATGTTGTTAACAGAGAAGAGATTAATATATGTAAACGGCAAAGAAAGCCTCGAAACGAAAAAAAAAAGAAAACGGATAAGCAACAGAAAAAAAGCAATTCACATAAGAACAATTATAAGTGTCCAATTAACATATGAAAAGAAACTTTAACACACCAGTAATCAAAGAAATGCAAATTAGATTAACAATGAGTTATCATTTTTAATGCATCAGATTAATGAAGATTTTAAAGAATAATATTCAGTGTTGGCAAAAGTATAGAAAAGTCTATTGATAGGAGAGTAAATTGGTACAGCTGTTTTGTGATGTCACTTTGAAAAAATGACAAAATGTGAAAGGTTCATGCTATATGTCTCAATATTTTATCCCTGGAAATATATCTTATGAAAATATTTTCACATGTGCATAAAGTTGGCTCCTAGGCTACTTCCTACAATACTGTAATTACAAAATATTTTAAGCAACTTTAATATCCATCAACTTAGGATTTCTTAGATGTGTTATGGTACAGCCAAATAGTGGAATATGATACTGGCCTATAAGAAAGTGAAGAAGCTCAATATGAACCGAAAGAACAATTTCCAAGATAAGAAAAAAAAAGTATTGTAGAACAGCATGTGTCTATTTATATAAAATGTATATATATTAACAAATGTAAATATATACATGTAAAATGTAAAAATGTAGTTTTAATGTACACAAAAAAAGCCTAGAAGAATACAAGCCAATTGTAAAATAGTGCTTATCTCTGAGGAGAACAATATAATTGGTATGGGGAAAGATTGGTAAAGGAGCTTAAGAGCTTTTGCAATATTTATCCTATAGATGTCTATTTTAAATATAATCTTTATAAAGTGCTTAGAAAATATCTAACTCACTAACTCACAAATGGGCACTACATATGTGTGTGCTATCATTTTTAGTTTTTTATATCCTTTGAAATTTTCAATAATGTAGGTGACATCAGTAGAGACAGCAGAACAGGAGATTGCCTTCTCATATCCCCTGACATTAACAATAAATTGGCAGCCATTCACAGACAAAAGTGCCTTCCTGGGAACTTTGGATATAGGTAGCATGTTGTGAAGCCCTGGTTGAGTTCAAGACTAAAGAAAGCCATTTTGAAGAGGCATGTCCACACTCACGTGGCAGGCTCATTGACCATAGTCTTGTCTACAGACCTGGAATTAGCCTCACCTTCTTAACTTGGCTACAGACACATTTGGCCTTGGTCCTGCCACCTTTATGATCCTTCAAGAGACCTGGGAGGAGTCACGCCCACCTATGCCTTGGGTAAAGGCCCATTGACCACAATTTCAGCTATGAACCCTAAAGTAGCCCATGATATGGTTGTAAATCCTCTTAGCTATGGTCTAAGAGAAGTTCTGCCTGCACAGGGACCCACTCACTGTCCGTATCCCCAGAGGCAGGACAACAAACCTAGCCCACAGATTTTTAAATGACCACATAACTCAGCTCTAGCTCCTCTCAGTTGTGATCCAGGAGTGGTTCTTCCACCCAGGCACCTACCAGGAGACATGTCTATCTGTGCCCAAGGAGGCAGATCTCTTGACCTGGGCCCCCAAACAGATCCTGAAACAGCCCTGTTACCCCATTCTAACCCCTCTGAGGTGTGTTATGAGGCACTTCTGCCTGTCCAGGGACCTACTGGAAGATATGCTTTCCCATATCCCCCAGTGGCAGCCTTGCTGACATCTGTCTAACTGTAGATGCAGATGAATCCCTGTAACTCAGCTCTAGAATATTTCAGCCATGGTCCAAGGGCAGTTCTGCCCACCCAGGAAACCTACCGAGTGACTTATAAGGTGCCTTCTCAGGGACCTGATAGGAACCATATCTATTTGCACAACTGAGAACTGTCCTACTGTCTGTAGACCCCATGGTAGACCCTCAAGACAGAACTATGTCCTAGATCCAGCCCATCTGTCCCAGGTCCTAGAGGCAATCCAGTCTTCCCAGGAAACAGACAAGATCCATACTTGCCCAAACCCCTGGTAACACTCCTGCCAACCATGATCCACATTGAAGACCCAGAAGCAGCTGTGTAACCTGGCTCCAACCCTTATTTGCTTATGAGGCAATCCTTATCAGCCCAGGGACCCAACAGACTTTTTTTTCTTTACCAACATCTCTATGTAAAGACTAGAAAGGTGTTTTCCTCTTCAAATGCAGTTAGCAGTGCAAGGCTACATAAATCAGGCAATACAACACCATCAAAAGAAGCATAAAGCTCCAGTAACCAATCAAAAAATGGAGACCTAATTTCCTCAAAAAGATTCAAAATGATCATTATGAAAAGCTCAGTAAGATGCAAGAAACAGAGACAGACAACTAAATAAAATGAAGGGCACAATATGTGAGCAAAATTAGAAAAATAATAAAGAAGTAGAAGCCATAAAAAAGACCCAAACACAAATTCTGGATCTGAAGAATACAATCACAGAACTAAAAAAATAAATAAATAAATAAAGAGTACTAACAGCTTGAAAATGCAGAATAATCAGCAAATTAAAAAAACAGATCATTTGAAATTAGACAGAAGAACAAAAAGAAAAAAAAGTGTTTAATTGAAGGAAGCATATGACACTTATGGGCCACCATCAATCTAATGAATGTATACATGATGGGTATCCTAGAAGAACAGAAAAAGATAAAAGAGTAAAAAGCTTAAAGAAATAATGACAGAAATGTCCCAAATATAAAAGAAAAATGAACATCTAGATTCATGAATCCATAAGAAACCCAAATGAATTAAATACAAAGAGATCCTCACTGAAGCACATTATAATCAGTCTCTCAAAATCAAAGACAAAGAATTTTGAAAGAAGCAAGAAAGACCAACTCATGCATACAAGGGAAATTCCATAAGACTATCAGGAGTTTTCTAAGCAAAAATCTTACAGATCAACAGAAGGTGAGATAATATATTCAAAGTGCTGAAGAAAAAAAAAACTGTCAAAAATGAATACTTATATGCATCAAGTCTGCCCTTCAAAAATAAAGAATAGATAAGAATTTCATCCCCCAAAAAAGCTGTGCGAATTTATCACCACTAGACATGCCATGCAAAAAAATTTGACAGCTAGTCCTCCAAATTGAAAGAAAATAATGATTCTTTTTTTAAATTTATTTATTTTACTTTAGGTGCATAGTGTATCTGCTATTTCTCCCCATGTTATCCCCTCCCCACCCTCCCTCCCTCCCCACCCCCCTATTGTCTCTCCCCTACCCCCTCAACTGTCCCCGTGTGTGATGCTCCTCTGCCTGAGTCCATGTGTTCTCATTGTTCAGCACCCACCTATGAGTGAGAACATACGGTGCTTGGTTTTCTGTTCTTGGGTCAGTTTGCTGAGAATGATGGTTTCCAGATTCATCCAAGTCCCTACAAAGGACACAGACTCATTGTTTTTTATGGCTGCATAGTATTCCATGGTGTATATGTACCACATTTTCTTTGTCCAGTCTATCATTGATGGGCATTTGGGTTGGTTCCAGGCCTTTGCTATTGTACACAGGGCTGCAATGAACATATGTGTGCATATGTCTTTAAAGCAGAACGACTTATAGTTCTTTGGGTATATACCCAATAGTGGAATTGCTGGGGTCAAATGGAATTTCGATTTCTAGATCCTTGAGAAATCACGACACTGTCTTCCACAATGGTTGACTAATTTACACTCCCACCGACTGTGTAAGAGTGTTCCTATTTCTCCACATCCTCTCCAGCATCTGTTGTCTCCCGATTTTTTAATGATCACCGTTCTAACTGGCGTGAGATGATATCTCAGTGTGGTTTTGATTTGCATTTCTGTAATGACCAGTGATGGTGAATATTTTTTCATATGTTTGTTGGCCTCATATATGTCCTGTTTTGAAAAGTGTCTGTTCATATCCTTCACCCACTTTTGAATGGGGTTGTTTTTTTCTTGTATCTGTTTTAGTTCTTTGTAGATTCTGGATATTAGCCCTTTTTCAGATGGGTAGACTGCAAAAATTTTTGCCCATTCTGTTGCTTACTGATTCACTCTAATGATGGTTTCTTTTGCTTACAGAAGCTCTGGAGTTTAATCAGATCCCATTTGTCTATCCTGGCTTTTGTTGCCATTACTTTTGGTGTTTTAGTCATGAAGTCCTTGCCTATGCCTATGTCCTGGATGGTTTTGCCTATGTTTTCTTCTAGTGTTTTTATGGTGTTAGGTTTTATGTTTAAATCTTTGATCCACCTGGAGTTAATTTTAGTGTAAGGTGACAGGTAGGGGTCCAGTTTCTGCTTCCTGCACATTGCTAGCTGGTTTTCCCAACACCATTTATTAAACATGAAGTCCTTTCCCCATTTCTTGTTTTTGCTGGGGTTGTCAAAGATCAGATGGTTGTAGATGTGTGGTGTTTCTTCTGGGGTCTCTGTTCTGTTCCATTGGTCTATGTCTCTGTTTTGGTAGCAGTACCATGCTGTTTTGATTACTGTAGACTTGTAGTATAGTTTGAAGTCTGGCAGTGTGATGCCTCTGGCTTTGTTCTTTTTGCTTAGGATTGTCTTGGCTATGTGGGATCTCTTGTGATTCCATATGAAGTTTAAAGTGGTTTTTTCCAGTTCTGTGAAGATGGTCATTGGTAGCTTGATGGGGGATAGCATTGAATCTATACATTACTTTGGGCAATATGGCCATTTTCACGATATTGATTCTTCTTAATCATGAGCATGGAATATTTCTCCATCTGTTTGTATCCTCTCTTATTTCATTGAGCAGTGGTTTGTAGTTCTCCTTGAAGAGGTCCTTTACCTCCTTTGTTAGTTGTATTCCTAGGTATTTTATTCTCTTCGTAGCAATTGTGAATGGCAGTTTGCTCTTGATTTGGCTCTCTGTTTGTCTGTTATTGGTGTATAGGAATGCTTGTGATTTCTGCACATTGATTTTGTATTCTGAGACTTTACTGAAGTCGTTTATCAGTTTGAGAAGTTTTTGGGCTGAGACAATGGGGTCTTCTAGATATATAACCATGTCATCTGCAAATAGAGACAGTTTGACTTCCTCCTTTCCTAATCAAATACACTTTATTTCTTTTTCTTGCCTGATTGCTCTGGCTAGAACTTCCAATACTATGTTGAATAGGAGTGGTAGGAGAGGGCATCCTTGTCTAGTGTCTGATTTCAAAGGGAATTCTTCCAGCTTTTGCCCATTCAGTATGATATTGGCTGTAGGTTTGTCATATATAGCTTTTATCATTTTATGATATGTTCCATCAATACCTAGTTTATTGAGAGTTTTTAGCATGAAGCGCTGTTGAATTTTATCAAAGGCCTTCTCTTCATCTATTGAGATAATCATGGGGTTTTTGTCTTTGGTTCCATTTATGTGATGGATTACATTTATGGATTTGTGTGTGTTGAACCAGCCTTGCATCCCCGGGATGAAGCCTACTTGGTTGTGATGGATAAGCTTCTTGATGTGCTGTTGCAGTCTGTTTGCCAGTATTTTACTGAAGATTTTTGCGTCAATGTTCATCATGGATATTGGCCTGAAGTTTTCTTTTTTAGTTGAGTCTCTGCCTGGTTTTTGTATCAGGATGATGTTGGTCTCATAAAATGAATTGGGGAGGATTCCCCTCCTTTTGTATTGTTTGATACAGTTTCAGAAGGAATGGAACCAACTCCTCTTTGTATATCTGGTAGAATTCGGCTGTGAACCCGTCTAGACCTGGACTTTTTTTGGTTGGTAGGTTATTGATTGCTGCCTCTACTTCAGCCCTTGTTATTGGTCTATTCAGGGTTTCAGCTTCCTCCTGGTTTAGTTTTGGTAGAGTACAAGTGTCTAGAAATTTATCCATTTCTGCCTGGTTTACTGGTTTATGTGAGTAGAGCTGTTTGTAGTAATCTCTGATGGTAGTTTGTATTTCTGTGGGATCAGTGGTGATATCCCCTTTATCATTTTTTATTGCATCTATTTGATTCTTCTCCCTTTTCTTTTTTATTAATCTGGCTAGCAATCTGTCTATTTTGTTGATCTTTCTAAAAATATGAGTCTTTGTGTGATGTGCATTTTGCAAATATTGTATTACAATCTATACTACTACCTTAATTACTACTAAAAGGTCTTTTTCAGGGCAAAAAGTTTGAATTTTGATGATGCCCAATATTACTTTTTTCTTCTACAGATTATACTTTTATTGTCAATCTAAGAACTATTTGATTACCCCTAAGATCCCAAAGAGATTTCTCCATATGTTTTATTTTACAAGTTTTATAAGTTACTTTTTACAATTAAGTCCGTAATCCATTTAGAGTTAATGTTTATGTAAGTTGGACAATTTAGATAAAAGTTTGTTTGTTTTTCTTTATCCTGTTAATGCCCAATATCCCAGCACGATTTTTTGAAAAGGCTATTTTTTCTTTATTGAATTGGTTTTGCAGTTTGCTTAAAATCAGTTGGGCATATGTGTGTATGTCTACTTCTGGGTCTCTATTCTGATGAATTTATCCACAGTGTATGTATCTTCCCACATCTATACCAAACAGCCTTTACTGCTGTAGTTATTGTAATTCTTAATTTCTGATAAACTGATTCATCTCACTTTATTCTTCTATTTGAAAATTGTATTGACTATTCCAATTTCTTTGCATTCCAATGTAATTTTAGAATAATTGTGTTTATTTATATAAAAACTATATTGTATATATAAATATATTTGTTTATATTTGGCGAGATATATATGTAGTGTCAAATAGGTATATTTGCAGAACATTAACATCTTTACATTGTTGAATCTTCCAGCCCACGAACACAGTATTTCTTTCCATTTATTCAGATGTTCCTTTACGTCTTTCATAAACATTTTATAGTTTTCAACAAACAAAGCCTATATATGTTTTGTTAGATTTACACCCAAGTACTTTATTTTTGAGTGGCTATAGTGTCGTATTTTGCATTTTGTTGTCTACAGATTCATTGCTAGTACTGTACAAGGCTGTATAAGGAAATGTAGTTGCTTTTCACATGTTGATCCTGCATCTCTGACTTTGCTGAACTCATTATTTGTTTCTACAACATTTCATAGATTTTTGGGAGTTTTCTAAGTAGGCAATCATGCCATCTGTAAGTAGTCATGATTTTACTTTTTTCTTTCAGATCATTTTTTAAAACATATTTTCTTATTGTGTTAGCTGGAAATTTTAGTAAAATGTTCAATAGCAATACTGAGAGCAGAATTCTTACCTTTTTCTCCAACTTAGAGGAAGGCATTCAGTTTTTCACCAGTAAAGATAATGTTAGCTATAGGTTTTTTGTAGATGTTCTTTATCAGGTTGGATAAGGTCTCCTAAATTCCTAGTTTTATAAGATTTTTTAATTAGGATTGGGTACAGGATTTTGTCAAATGCTTTTTCTGCATCAAATGGTTTAATTGTAATATTTTTCTTATTTAGCCTGTGAATGTGGTTTATTGCATTAATTATTTTTTAAATATTGAACCAACCTGGCATAACCAGAAAAAAAACCATATTGGTTGTTGTATAAATTCCTTTATATATTGCTGAATTTTATTTGTTTATATTATTTTGAAAATGTTTATGCTTATATTCAAAAAGGATGTTTACCCGTAGTTTTCCTTTTTATTTTTCTATTATTGTTTCTACCTTGATTATGTATGCTCAGAAAATATAGCTTGTATTATCTCAACTCTTATATTTGTTGTGGTTGTTTTATGGTCCAAGATTTGGCGTATGTTGATGAATGTTTCATATGCACTTGAAAACAATATGTATTATTTTGTACTTTGGTGGAATGATGTATAAATGTAGAATAGATGCTGTAAGATCATAATGTTGTTTAGTTTTTCAATACCCATATATTAGTTTTATATATTAACTTATATTATTTATATATTAGCTTATATATTTTATATATTAGCTTACAGAATCTATTTAGAATAGATTCTGTAAAATCACAGTGTTGTTTAGTTTTTCTATATCCATATATTAGTTTTATATATTAGCTTATATTAGTTTTATTAGTTTTTCTCTCTAGGAGTTTTATCCACTGCTGAGAGAGGGTATTAAAGTCTTAAAGTACAATTGCAATTTTTTCCATATCTCCTTTCAGTTTTATAATTTTTGCTTCATGTACATTTCAACTCTATTTTTTTGTGGTGCTTATTGTTCAAAATTGCTAAATATTCTTGGTGCATTGATACTTTCACCGTTAAGTAATTTCCTTCTTTTTTACTAAAATATTTGTTAGTTTTAAAATTTGCTTTATCTGATATTAGTGTAGCCACCCCTGATTTTTATTATTTTTTTTCCTGGTTTACATTTTTACCTACTTTTACATTCAACCAGCTATGTCATTATGTTTGAAGTGAGTTTCTTGTATCCAGCATATAGTTGGATATTTGTCTTAATCTCTTTACTAATCTTTGTATTTAATTGCCATATGTAGCTCCCTTACATTATATATAATTTATAATATTTTATCGCTTAAGTCTCTCACTTTAGTTTCAGTTTTCTGTTTTGTATTCTGTGTGTTTTTATCATTGTTGTTGTTTCTCTGTTTCCTTTTACTGTCTTCCTGTGAATTTTTTTAACATTCTTAAAATTCCATTTTATTAATCTGGCGTTTTTGAGTATATTTCTTTGCATAGCTTTTTCATATAACCTTGTTGCTCTAAATATTACATTATATATAAATTATCTAACATAGTTTATTAACATCAACATATTACCAGTTTAAGTAAAACATAGGAACCTTATCTCCTTTTACATGCCTTTACCCTCTCTGATTTTCAATATAACTTCCAAAAATATTTACTCTACATATATTAAGAATCACATTAGAAAGCATAACAATTTTTGCTTCACCTGTCAAATAAGATTTAGACAACTCAAGAGGAGAAGAAAACTCCATTGTATTTACACATATTTTTGCACTTCCTATTATTTATTCCTTCTGCCTGATGTTGCAACACTCCTTCTTTGATTCTTTCTTCTCTGTTTAGTGATCATTCTGTTGCCAGTATTTTATTTCATTTTATTTGTTTCCATAAGTTATTGGAGTACGAGTGTTATTTGTTTACATGATTAAGTTCTTTAGTGGAGATTTGTGAGAACCCAGTGTACCTATCACCTGAGCAGTATACACTGCACCATATTTGTTGTCTTTTATCCCTTGGCCACTTCCCATGCACCCCTCAGGTCCCCAACGTCCATTGTATCATTTTGATGTCTTTGCATCCTCATAGCTTAGCTCTCATATAAGAGTGAAAACATACGTTGTTGTGTTTTCCATTCCTGAGTTACTTGCCTTAGAATAATAGTCTCTAATCTAATCTATATCATTGCAAATGCTGTTAATCCATTCCTTTTTAAGGCAGAGTAGGATTCCATCATATATATGTATATATAATATATATATACCGAGTTTCCTCTTTTTTTTTTACTGCTTTAAGATTTATTCTTCTGCATATTTCCAATACAATTTCACTTTCTATTTAATATTTATAAAAACCTAAAACATAAAACTTTATTGAAGAGTAATTTATATACAATAGGCTGTATTCATTCAAACGCTACAGATCAATAAATTTTGATAAATTATTACACTCTAACCCACCACCACACTCAACTTAAGTTACAGAACATCTTCATCATCCCTAAGAGTTTTCTCACAATGCTTTACAGTCTGTCATTCCATCTACACCAGTCCCAGGGAACTAACAGTCTGCTTTTGCCACTAATGACTTGTTTGCATTTTCTAATATTTTAATATAAATGGAATCCTACAGTATATACTCTTTATGTCCGGCTTCTTTAGCATAATATTTTACAAATTTATTCATGCTGATGTATATATAAGTAAGTTCCTTTTTATTGCTGAGCATTCTATCATATAAATACCCCTTATTTAGTTTATTCTTTCATTGATCAATAGAAATTTGTTTTTATACTTCCTACAAAATTGTAATACATTAATGTTGCTTTTAACAAGCACATTCCATAATAATTACAATGATCACACTATCCAGAAATTTTAAGTACTTAAATCTTACAGACACAGGAAATCTTAAAAGTTAAATCCAAATTCATATAGATATTCTTGCTCCAGAAGGGTTATGATAGATTAATAAATAAAAGACATCCAAGCATGAAAATATATTACATTAGTATAATAAAATTCTATGGAAGGTGTAGAATAGAAAGGTGAGAAATTTCCTAATGATAAAAAGTATGTTAACTATGGTATTTAGGATCTTATAATACACATTTGAAAAAACGATGTGACTTTTATCTTTTTAAGTCAGTATTTACAACATGCTAGAAATTTAATACTTTATGTATCTAAATGCAAAATTTTATATGTCCATTTTAAAATGTGACTTTGAAAATTAAAAAATAAAAGTAAAAACGTTTAAGGACTCCTTTTCTCAGGCCCTACTCCCTGGCTCTTTGATTGTCTGAGGTGAGCAGGAACATTGTGTTTTTTTAAAAAGTTCCTCTGGTGAGGCTGGGCACAGTAGTTCATGCCTGTAATCCCAGCACTCAGGAAGTCCAAGACAGGAGGATTGCTTGAGCCCAGAAGTTCGAGACCAGCCTGGACAACATAGCAATACCCCATCTCTAAAAAAAATAATTAGCTAAGCATGATGGTCCACAACTGTGGTTCCAGCTATATGGGAGGATCCCTTGAGCCCAGGAAGTTGAGGCTACAATGACCCTTCTTTGTGCCACCGCACTCCAGCCTGAGCAACAGAGCAAGACCCTGTCTCAAAATAAATTAATAAATAAACTCCCCCAGGTGGCTCTAATGTGCAGCAAGGTTGTGAAGAGTTAGCCTAAAGACAGTGATCTGTCTCAATAAGGCAATGTTGGACAAGAAGTAGAAAAAATGAAAGCCACATTGTTTACCATTTACCTGGGAATGTCAGTCATCTGTCAAGTTTAACTATTTGCAAGGTTTATTTTTTTTTTAAACTGAAATCAATTTCCTTTATTTGGGATACTGATATATCAGACAGCTTGAAATGTGAAGGCAATATTTATTTATTTATTTAATTTTTTTTTAAGTGAAAGTAAATTTATTGGGAAAGTAAAGGAATAAAGAATGAGTACTCTGGCCCGATGCAGTGGTTCATGTCTGTAATTCCAGCACTTTGGGAGGCCGAGGCAGGCAGATCACGAGGTCAGGAGTTTGAGACTAGCCTAAGCAACATGGAGAAACTCTATCTCTACTAAAATTACAAAAATTAGCTGGATGTGGTGGCAGGCGCCTGTAATCCCAGCTATTCTAGAGGCTGAGGAAGGATAATGACTTGAATCTTGGAGGCAGAGGTTGCAGTGAGTCAAGATTGTGTCATTGCACTCCATCCTGGGTGACAGAGCGAGATTCCTTCTCAAATAAAATAAAATAAAATAAAGAATGGGTGATCCATAAACAGAGCAGCCCCAAAGACTGCTGGTTGTCCAATTTTAAAGGTTATTTCTTGATGCTAAACAAGGGGTGGATTATACGTGCCTCCCTTTTTTTTATTTTACTTGAAGTTCTGGGGTACATGTGCAGATCTTGCAGGATTGTTACATAGATATACACATGCCATGGTGGTTTGCTGCCTCCATCCCCTCGTCACCTACATTAGGTATTTCTCCTAATGTTATCCCTTTCCAATGTCTCCACTCTCTGCTATCCCTCCTCTAGCCTCCCACACCCCAACAGGCCCCAGTGCATGTTGTTCCTCTCCCTGTGTCCATGTGTTCTCATTGCTTAACACCCATTTATGAGTGAGAACATGCAGTGTTTGGTTTTCTGTTCTTCTGTCAGTTTGCTGAGAATGATGGTTTCCAACTTCATCCCTATTTGTTTCTTTAACCATTGTTGCTTTAAAGTTGTTTTGTCTGATATAAGAATTGCTACTCCTGCTCACTTTTGGTGTTCGTTTGCATGACATGACCATTTCCACCCCTTTACTTTAAGTCTGTGTGAGTCCTTATGTGTTAGGTGAGTCTCCTGAAGACAGTAAATAGTTGGTTGGTGAGTTCTTATCCATTCTGAAGTTCTGTATCTTTTAAGTGAAGCATTTAGGCCATTTACATTCAATGTTAGTATTGAAATGTGAGGTACCATTGCATTCATCATGCTCTTTGTTGCCTGCAAACTTTGTTTTTTGCTTTTGCTTTTGAACTAGTATTTTTGTTTTATAGGTCCTGTGTGCTTTATGCTTTAAAATGATTCTGTTTTGCTATATTTTCAGGATTTGTTTCAAGATTTAGAGGTCCTTTTAGGAGTTCTTGTAGTGGTGGCTTGGTAATGGTGAATTCTCTCAGCATTTGTCTGAAAACAACTGTATCTTTCCTTCATATATGATGCTTAATTTTGCCAGATACCAAATTCTTGGCTGAAGATTGTTTTGTTTAGGGAGGTTGAGATAGGCCCCCAATCCCTTCTAGCTTATGGGGTGTCTGCTGAGAAGTCTGCAGTTAATCTGATAGATTTTCCTTTTTAAGTTAGCTGATGCTTCTGTCTCACAGCTCTTAAGATTCTTTCCTTCATCTTAACTTTGGATAACCTGAGAATAATGTGCCTAGGTGAAGATATTTTTGAAATGAATTTCCCAGGTGTTCTTTGTGCTTCTTCTATTTGCATGTCTAGGTCTCTAGCAAGGCCAGGAAAGTTTTTCTTATTTCCTGAAATATGTTTTCCAAGCTTTTAGGTTTGTCTTCTTCCTCAGACACTTTGATTATTCTTAGGTTTCGTCATTTATTATAATACCAAATTTCTTGGAGGCTTTGTTCATATTTTCTTATTCTTTTTTCTTTGTCTTTGTTAGATGGGGTTAATTCAAAGACCTTTTCTTCAAGCTCTGAATTTCTTTCTTCTATCTGTTCAATTCTATTGCTGAGACTTTCAGAGCATTTCGCATTTCTAAAAGTGTGTCCAATGTTTCCTGAAGTTTTTATTGTTTTTTCTTTTAAGCTATCTATTTCGTTGAATATTTCTCCCTTCCCTTCTGATATCATTTTTTTTTTTTTAAATTTCCTTGCATTGGTCTTTGCCTTTCTCTGGTCCTTCCCTTACTAGCTTAATAACTAACCTCCTGAATTCTTTTTCAGGTAAGTGGGGGATTTCTTCTTGGTTTGAATCCATTGCTGGTGAACTAGTGTGATTTTGGGGGAATGTTGAGGAGTCTTGTTTTTTCATATTACCAAGGTTGGTTTTCTAGTTCTTTCCCATTTGGGTCAGCTTTGTCAGAGGGAAGGTCTAAGGCTGAAGGCTGTTGTTCAGATATTTTTGTCCCACGGGGTGTTACCTTGATGTAGTACTCACCCCATTTTTCTTGTGTTTGTGGCTTCCTGTAAGCTGACTGCAGTGATTGTTGTCTCTCTTTTGGGTCTAGCCACCCAGGGATCTACCCAGCCCCTGGCTGGTGTTGGGGGTTTTGCACAGAGTCCTGTAATGTGAACCATCTGTGGGTCCCTCAGCCATGGATACCAGTGCCTGTTCCAGTGTAGGTGGTAGAGGGTGCAATGGAATCTGTGAGAGTTGTTAGCTTTAGAAGGACCATCAAGTAGGGGTGGGGCTAGGTATGTCTGAACTGAGACTATCCTCGGGCAAATCTTGCTAAAGCTGCTGTGGGGGGATGGGGTGAGATTTCCAGGTCACTGGAGTTGTGTACCTAGGAGGATTATGGCTGCCTCTGCTGAGTCATTCAGGTTGTCATGGAAGTGGGGGAAAAGCCAGCAGTCACAGGCCTCACTCAGCCCCAATGCAAACTGAAGGGCTAGTCTCACTCCCACCTTGCCAACAGCAACAGCCCCTAGTCTGTTCCCAGATGGAGCGCAAGCTTGAAAACTTGTCTATTGCTTTCTGCCTCCCAGCTATGAAACAAAAGGGCTTTGGTTCTTCCTCCACCTGTAAAATATGCAAGACGGATTCACATCCTCCCCCAAGTTCTGGCCAGGGGGCTTCTTGCCCAGCTCAAATTGTTACAAAGTTCAGCAAGGGAAGTCCTTCTCCCTGGTGGGGTTTTACCATCTGGCCTCCCTCCTTATGGATCCCTATGGTGCCAAGCAGGAATGGGCTACTTGGGGATTTAGCAAGCTTCCTGCGCCTCCCTGCTGCCTCCTGTACCCCTGCATTTCACTCAGCTTGGCTCTCTAACTTCACTTAGACCCAGGTAAAGTTGGGAACATCTACTACAAACAGGCCTTCAGCTTCTTCAGTGGGGGTATGTGTTCGGGAAAGAAGGGCCTCCCTCTTCCACTTCCGCAGTTGGAGCACTCAGAGTATTTGGGGTGTCTCCCAGGTTCTGCAGGAGCAGCCCACTTCCTTGAGAGGGTCTGTGGGTCCTTTCAGGATTGCTGGTTTGTTCTTGCAGTTGATCTGAAGCTAAAATTCACAATGCAAGCCTCCTCAATGTTGCTCTATCTGGAGCTGCAATCTAGACCTGCCTCCCATCCATTATGATCTGCCGAGCCAACATTTTAAATAAAGTCTGCTGGCAACAAATTATTTTAATTTCTTTTCCTCTGAATATCTTATTCTACCTTTTATTTCTGAAGGATATTTTCGTATATGCAAAATTCCTGATTGATAGTTCCTTTTTTTTTTTTCCAGAACTTGAAAAATGTTGTGCCTCTTCTTTCTGGCCTCCACAATTTTAGATGATAAATTCTCTCATTCAAATTGATGAAGTGTGATTTCTCCCTCAAAACATTCATTTCTTTTTTGTCTTTAGTTTTCAAAAGTTTGACTATGATGTGTCTTGCCATAAATTTCTTAGTGTTCGTTTTGTTTCAGTCCGCTCAGCTCCTTAAAAAGACATATGTTTATATTTTTTCCTAAATTTCAGGATTTTGCAGCCATTATTTCTTCAAATATTTTTTGAGCCTCATCCTTCTACTCTCTCTTTAGGACTGTGATGACAAAAACCTTTTGTTACAGTCCCACAGGTCTCTAAGGTTCTATTCATCTGTTTAAGTCTATTTTCTCTCTGTAGTTTAGATTAGGTAATATAATCTAGTCTATCTGCAAGTTCATTTATTCTTTCTTCTGATCTATCCATTCTCCTGTTGAGCCCATTCATGACTTTTTTTTTTATTTTGAATATTGCATTTTCATGTGTATAGTGTCAACTCATAAAGCTTAGAGCCAGATGCAGCTTTTGGCTCTCCTATCACTGTAAGTTTATACCTTGTAACTAAATCCCCAAGTTTAACTACAAAATATAAACTTACAGGGATAGGAGAGCCTATAATAAGGAATTTTTTTCTAATGAAGGGTTTAGAAAAGGTTTCTAGGGAGAAATGATGACAGAACTAGTCCTTTTTTTTTTAAGTCAATACACTTTTATTCAAGGAATTTCATGTTGTGATTTCTTCCACTGTCCATCAAGGTCACTTGAGATCCTCTAAAGAGCTGGAGTGAAAATATTCACCTTCAAGTTAGCCCTTTTTAATGAAACTGATGCTTATTTTAATCCAGTTGTCCTGTCAGCCCATAATTCTTTTATTTTGATTTCTGCCATCTCCTTTTAATATAGATATACTGATGAAGACTTCAAAATTCACCAAGAATCTTTGGCATCTAATTTCTTTAACAAATTTACTTTAGGGTCTTTTTTATTGTAAGTGGTGAATCTGCCTGGTTCTCAATTTGACACCCTCTCTTAACATGAATGAGACTGAACTGAAGTTCTAAAGAGTTAAGTGTGTTAACAAGGGAAAAGTGCATTCCAGACAAAGAGAGCACACATACTAAATTCCTGTGATGAGGAGCAGGGTATATTAGAGAAAACAATAAGGGCCAGCATAGTAAGTGTACAGTGCATGCAAATAGTGAAGAGGAGGTAAGTGTGAAATGTGGATAGAAGTCATGGAGCTATAGGCAAGAAAGAAATTTAATGTTCATTTTAATTGTGATGTAGTACCAGAGGAAGGTTTTAAGCAGGGAAGTGATGGGATGTGACTTGATTTTAATGCTTTCTTTGGCTGGACAATGAAGAAAGGAAGAGGAAGAACTGGAAGAAGAGAGACCAATGCAGGTGATGGTGGCTTGGATTAGGGTACCAGAGTGGAGTTAAAGGTATAAGCAAATAGATAAATGCAGAATATATTTTGGAGTTACAACCAACAGAATTTATAAAAGGTTGACAATAAGGAGTGAAGGAGAGGGAAAGGGTGTCAGAGCCTTACAACAAACTACTTTATTCATAAATATCTTTGTAGTATCCCCACAATGTTTACCCTTATCCATAATTCCTAAAATATTTTTACATTTATTTACTCACCTCAGCCTCACAACCAGAGTGATAGTGATCATTACTCACCACCAACACTACCATTTGTCAGATTAAAAAATTTACTCATGAAAGTAAAGTGATTTGCACAAAGATGAACAGCAAGGAAAATGGGACATGGCATTTTCTAACTCCAAGATAAAGGAGTTTTAGCTATGTCTTTTTATGCAGCTCCATATTGAACTAATTATTCTCAACATCAAGCCAAATTATATGTGGTCGAAGGGCCTATATAGAGTGCATGAGGGTCTACTCATTCTCTCAACACACTAAACGCTTCCCTTGTACAAACATATGAAAAAAAGGTAATCATCATTGGTCATTAGAGAAATACAAATCTAAGCCACATTGAGATACTATTTCATGCCAGTTATAAGGTTGATCATTAAAAATTCAGGAGACAATAGATGCTGAAGAGGATGTGGAGAAATAGGAACACTATCACACTGTTGGTGGGAGTGTAAGTTAGTTCAACCATTATGGAAGATGGTGTGGTGATTCCTCAAGGATCTAGAACTAGAAATACCATCTGACCTGGCAATCCAATTACTGGGTATACACCCAAAGGATTATAAATCATTCTATTATAAAGACACATGCACATGTATGCTTATGGTGGCACTGTTCACAATAACAAAGACTTGAGATCAACCCAAATACCCATCAATGATAGACGGGATAAAGAAAATGTGGCAAATATACACCATGGAATACTATGCAGCCATAAAAAATATGAGTTCATGTCCTTTGCAGGGACAGCACTAGACAGGCCATCAAGACAGAAAGTCAACAATTAAACAATAGACTTAAACTATATGATAGAATAAATGGACTTGACAGATATTTGCAGAGCATTCTACACAACAACTGCAGAATATACATTTTTTCATCAGCACATGGAACATTCTGTATCATAGACCATATGATATCAAGGCCACAAAACAAGTCTCAATAAGCTTAAGAAAAAATATAAAGTATCCTTTCAGAACACAGTGGAATAATACTGGAAATTAACTTCAAAAGGAACACTCAAAACTATACCAGTACCTGAAAATTAAATAGTCTACTTTTGAATTATCCTTGGGTCAACAATAAACTCAAGATGGAAATTAAAAAATTATTAGAACGGAATGATAATAGTGACACAATTTATCAAAACCTCTGGGGATACAGCAAAAGTGGTTCTATGAGGAAAGTTTATAGCATTAAATGACTACATCAAAAAGTCTGATAGAGCACAAATAGATAATCTAATGTCACACCTTGAAGAACCATAGGAACAGAAACAAACCAAACCCAAACCCAGTAGAAGAGAAAAAAAGATCAGAACAAAACTAAACAAAATTGAAACAAAAAATATTTCAAAAGGTAAATGAAACAAAAAGCTGTTCACCAATAATATATAAGAGTATATCCTCAGTAAACAGTGACAGTTTGACTTCAGCTTTTCTAATTTGGATACCCTTTATTCTTCATCTAATCTGTTTGCTCTGGCCAGGACTTCCAGTACTATGTTGAATAGAAGTAGTAAAAGTGAGCATCCTTGTCTTTTTCTACTTCTCGGGGGGAGTGCTTTCAACTTTTCCTCATTCAGTACGACGTTGGCTGTGGGATTGTCATAGGTGACTTTGAGGTAAATTTCTTCTATGCTTTTTGTCAAGGGTTTTAATCATAACAGGATGCTGGGTTTTATCAAATGCTTTTCCTGGATCTATTGAGATGATCATATGGTTTTTGTTTTTAATTCTGTTTGTGTAATGTATCACATTTATTGATTTGTGTATGTTAACCATCCCTGCATCTCTAGTATGAAATCCACTTGATCATGATGAATTATCTTTTTGGTATGATGTTGGATTCAGCTAACTAATAGTTTCTTGAGAATTTTTGCTTCTATGTTCATCAGAGACACTGGTTTGTAATTTTATTTGTTTATGTCATTTCTTGGGTGTGGTAGCATGTAGACCAATGGAACAGAATATAGAACCCAGAAACAAAGCCAAGTACTTACATCCAGCTGATACTTGACAAAGCATACAAAAATATATAGTGGGGAAAAGACACCCTATTCAATAAATAGTGCAGGGAAAATTGGCAAGCCGCATGAAGAAGAATGAAACTGGATCCCAATCTCTCACCTATACAAAAATCAACTCATGATCACAGACTTCAGTCTAAGACCTGCAACCATAAAAATTATAGAAGATAATATTGGAAAAACTCTTCCAGACATTGGCTTAGGCAAATAATTCATGACTAAGCACCAAAAACAAATGCAACACAAACAAAAATAAATAAATGGGACCTAACTACACTAAAAAGCTACTGCATAGCAAAATAAATAATCAATAGAGTAACAAGACAACCCACAGAATGGGAGAAAATACAACCTATGCATTTGACAAACGACTAATATCCAGAATCTACAAGAAACTCAAACAAATCAGCAAGAAAAAAAGAATTCCATTTACATGTGGTCAAATTACATAAACAGACTATTATCAAGAGAAGATACATACACAGCCAGAAAACATATGAAAAAAATGCTCAACATAACTAATCATCAGGAAAATGCAAATTAATATGACAATGAGTTACCAACTTACTTCTGCAAGAATGACGATAATTAAACAGTAAAAAAAAAAAATACATGTTGACATAAATGTGTTGAAAAAGGAACACTTTTACATTGATGGTGGGAATGCAAATTAGTACAACTATGGAAAATGGTATGAAGACTTCTTAAAGAACTAAAACAACTACCATTCAATCCAGCAATCTCCCTACTGGATATCTACCCAAAGGAAAATAAGTAATTATATGAAAAGGCCACATGCACATGCATGTTTATAGCAGCACAATTCTCAAATACAAAGATATAAAACCAACCTAAGTGTCCATCAACCAACAAGTGAATAAAGAAAATGTGGCATATATACACCATGGAAAACTGCTTAGCCATAAAAAGGAATAAAATAACGTCTTTTGCAGCAACTGGGTTGGAGCTGGAGGCCATCATTCTAAGTAAATTAGGAATGGAAAACCAAACGTCATATGCTCTCATTTACAAGCGTATGGTGTTTGGGTTTCCATTCCTGATTTGATGCCATGATGATGCAAAACCATAAGAAGGATATAATGGACTTTGGGGACTTGGGAGGGAAGGTTGGGGGGGAGGGTGAAGAATAAAAAAAGACTACATATTGGGTACAGTGTACAGTGCTCAGGTGACAGGTGCAATAAAATCTTTGAAATTATCTCTAAAGAACTTATCCATGTAACCAAAAACCAAGTGTACCCCAAAAACTATTGAAAGAAAATTTAACAATAAATAAATAAGGGAAATTTTACCATTTTGTAACAACATGGATGAACTTGGAGGACATTATGCTAAGCCAGACACAGAATAAATACTACATAATCCCCTTTGTATAAGGAATCTGAGATGGTCAAACTAATAGAAACAGAGAGGAATGGTGGCAGCCAGGGTTTGGGAGTTGGAGAAAATGAGATGTTGGTCAAAGAGTACATAGTTTCAGTTTTCCAAGATGAAAACCTCTTAGAGATCAACCGTACAGCAAATGCATGTGGTTAACAATAATGTATTGTATACTGGGAACATTTTGTAAAGAGGTTAGATTGCGTGTTAAATGTTCGTCACAAAAAGAGGGAGGACAGAAATTTTTATAGGTGGTATATATGTTTGTGACTTTTTTTGATGATGGTTTTATGGGTGTATATGTGTTTTCAAACTCATCAAAATGTATATATTAAATTTGTACAGTTTTGGTATGTCAATCATACTTCAATTTTTAAAAAATATATAAAATGTATGAAGGTGGAGCTATATTCCTAAAATATAAAAAAAATTATAAACTTGATATGTGAATCACATTTCCAAATTTATGGAGCACTTGTCAATTTTCAAAGAAATATGTTATTTTTAATTGTGGCAAAATACACATAACATGAAAGGTAGTATCTCAACCATTTTAAATGTATAATTCAGTGGTGTTATGTACATTCACATTGCTGTGCAATCATCACCACCATCAATCTCCAGTTCTCCTTCATCTTGCAAAACTAAAACTTTAACCGTTAAACAATAATACTCCAATCCCTCCTATCCCCCTCCCCTGCAAATTCAACTACTCTAGGAACATCATATAAAGGGAGTTATATTGTATATGACCTTTTGCAACTGGTTTATTTCATTTAGCATAATGTCCTCAAGATTCATTCATGCTGTAGCATGTGTCAGAATTTTCTTCTTTTATAAGGCTTAATAATATTTCTTTGTACTTCTATAACACATTTTCTTCATCTACTCATCTTTCAATGAGCATGGGTTGATTTCGCTTTGCCAACACTTGTTATTTTCTGTTTTGTTTTCATGGTAGTTATTTTAATGGGTATGAGGTGATATCTCCTTGGTTTTGATTTGCATTAGTGGTATCAAACATTTTTCCGTGTGCTATCGGTCATTTGTGTATCTTCTTTGGAGAGATGTCTATTCAAGTTCTTGGCCAAATTTTAGTAAATTTGTTTGCCTATTGTTGAGTTGTAGAAGTTTTTTACAGTTCTGAATATTAAATTCTTATCAGATAATCAAAGATATTTTGAATAGTACATATTAGATTCTTAGCATAAATATTGAAAGAGATTTAAGGCATGGTTTATAATTATTCCCAAGTTTATAGATGAAAAAACTAATGCCCAGAGATGAAAAGGAATTTTCCATCACTTAGTGAGTCCATATATATAGCTATGGCTAGGAGCAAGTCTTCTGTCCTGCTGAATCTAGAATTCAGATATTGCAGGGCCATTCATGACCATTGAATCTGAGTACTGTACCTTATCTTACAGACAAAATATTGTGGCCTGAAAAGCAGGAGAGACTTATACAAGGCCACTAAGTGAATCAGTAGCAGAATATGTTCTCAGACCCAACTTTCCAGACTCTGGTAACCTTTCCACTTTACTCTCTAACAGAGAACAATCTGACACAGTTGGAAATGACTTTATCTTCTATCTACCTCTTAAGGAATTTCCCTTTTTTCTAAACACCTAGTCCTCTACAAATGAAAAATGGGTGATAAGAATCACAGGGCTATCTGCATTTCTCAGGCTCTTGGGATGACTGCAGCTTGGCTGTTGGAGGCATCATATTAAAAGGAACCAGGGCTAAGAACATAGGAAACCTGAATTTAGCCTGTGTTGATAGGAATGAATAAACACCTGCAGCATATCTGTTGGCTCCTTTACAGCCACTTGAAGACATTCCTGTCTTCCACCTTCTGCAACAAAAGACCAGGCACCTAAGGAGTCTTAAATTGACAAGATTGGAGGTGGTCCAGAAAAAGAAATATTTAACTCTTTAAAAATGTCTTTCAACTGATGCAAAACCTTCTTGTCTTTGAAGGTTTTACATGCATTGATTTCTACAATCTTTATGACAGCCCTATGTAGTAACTTTATTACCCCCATTGTAAAAATGAAGACATTGAGGCTCAGAGAAGTCATATGACATTTTTGAGTTTGCATGCTAGGAAATCGTATCCATCTGTCTGATATCAAAGCCTAGGTCATTGTCTTTGCTTGAGTCTATGGAGAATAAAATCGTGGGTAGCATCAGATGTCTTTAACAGCGATGCCCTGGGACCTTGCATATAAATATTTTTTAACTGCTTTATCCTAGTGGATGGTGCCTGAAAGCTTGATGTCATAAGCCAATTATTTAAACCAACACATTGCTTACAACAGTGGTTGTCAAACTGTGGCTCCTGGATCAACAGCATAAGCATTACTTGGGAATTTATTAAAAATGCAAATTCCCTGTCTCTATCCCAGACTAACAGAATCTGAATCTCTGAAAGTAGGACCCAGTCATCTGTGTTTAACAAGCCCTCCAGGGAAAATTCAGTGCATCTTAGGATAAATCTAATGAAAGTGAGAACTTCACCTGAATTTTGCCAAAAAAGCTGTCAATTGTTTACCTTAATTTCTCAGAACACACTCAGCCGTGGTGTCCCATTATTCTCCAATTTCTCTATCTATAAAATGGGAACTAGCATAAGTCATTGCAGCTTCTCAGATTTATAATGAGGAAGACCAAATTTTGGGTACAACTGAGAGTATGGAACTTAGAGACAGACAGACGAGGTTTAATTTCTAACTCTTAGCTCTGAGATGCTTCTCTTTCTAACCTCAGTTTTTTCACCAGAAAGGGGAATAATTCGTCCTTCTACCAAGATCCTTCTTAAACATTGGTGGGTCATCATTTTGTGCAGTCAGGAAATTAGATTCCATTATGTAGATATTCCCCTGGTCTTTGCTGCTGCTGGTTGAGACACAAAGCCCAGAGAATGGGTGGTTAGACCATGCCCAGGAAATAGATAGCTTTGCTACTTCCCAGAGGATGGTTACTTATACTACTACCAAAAACAGAGATTTCATGGCATTACCTAATCAGTATATATGCACTGCCAGGACCCTGCTCATGTCTTCTCAATTGTTCAACCCCAGAGGACAATGTTATGCCACTCCTGTGTTATGGTCCCTACTTAAATCATATCTCTTTCCAAGATAAACTCTTATCTTGGATAAGCAGCTACTTAAGCTGCTACTCTGCATAACCCTCCCTACTCTCACTACATCTTGAGAATTATGCAGAATGAGTTGAACAGAAGAAGTCCCTGTCACCTAGAGTTTACAACAAACCAGGCCAAAATAAGGAAAGGACAGGTCAATAAACAAGAGAACACTTTTGAGTCCTTGCTACATGTGATAAACTGTGCCTGAAGCATTACCTACATCCTCACCTTTAATCCCCACAGTAACCTCTAGGTACATAATTCTATTTTGGTAATGCAAAATTGAAGGCTCTGTGAAGGGATATGATTTACTAAAAGTCAAGACTTGAACTTTGTCTGCCTCTAGCCAGAGCCTACCCTCTTTTTCCTACGTTTCACCTCCTTAATAAGTCTACCGGATCAGTGATTTCCAAATTGAATAAGTATAGCTATCTTCTAGGGATTATTAGTTGAAAATACAGATGTCCTTCCTCCCTCTTCAAATGTGAACCTCAGATCCAAGGTAGAGCCTCAGCATCTGGATTTTAAAACATTTACCTGGTGATTCTGATTAGCCCATCTGAAGACCAGTGTGTTTAGAACAAGTGTTTTGCATAATATTTAATTGCAAAGTAAACAACAATCACTCATTAACCATTCTATGCGTTTCTTGCCAATGTTTATCTAAATAAAGGCAGTGATATCTTCAACTGGAGTTACTTGAATCAAAGGATTAAAAATGTTAGATCCAGTCACAAGGAACATTTGCATAACACCATCACTTCCAAATAACTTTCATAGTTCCATAAAAATAGCTAAACCAGGATCCAATTTTCCCCCACTTTACAGATGAGAAAATCAAGGTCAGAGAAGGTAAGTATTTTGACTAGGGCCAGTCAAAATTAATAATGTGTGTCCTGAAAGCCCAGTGCTTTTCTTTATTATTATTATTATTTGTTATGCTTTTAAGTTCTGGGGTACATGTGCAGAAAATGCAGATTGGTTACATAGGTATACATGTGCCATGGTGGTTTGCTGCATCCATCACCCTGTCATCTACATTAAGTATTTCTTCTAATGCTATCCCTTCCCTATACCCCCACCCTCTGATATCCCTCCCTAGCTCCCCACCCCCGACATGCCCAGTGTGTGCTGTTCCCCTCCCTGTGTCCTTCTGTTCTCATTGTTAAACACCCACTTATGAGTGAGAACATGCAGTGTTTGGTTTTCTGTTCTTATGTCAGTTTGCTGAGAATGATGGTTTCCAGCTTTATCCATGGCCCTGCAAAGGACATGAACTCATCCTTTTTTATGGCTGCATAGTTTTTCCATGGTACATATGTGCTACATTTTCTTTATCCAGTCTATCATTGATGGGTGTTTGGGTTAATTCCAAGTCTTTGCTATTGTGAACAGTGTCACAATAAACATAAATGTGCATGTGTCTTTATGATTTATAATCCTTTGGGTATATACCCAGTAATGAGATTGCTGGTTCAAATGGTATTTTTAGTTCTAGATTCTTGAGGAAGCATCACACTGTCTTCCACAATGATTGAACAAATTTGCACTCCCACTAACAGTGTAAAAGTGATCCTATTTCTCCACATCCTCTCCAGCATCTGTTGTCTCCTGATTTTTTTAATGATCACCATTCTAACTGGTGTGAGATGATATCTCAATGTAGTTTTGATTTGCATTTCTCTAATGACCACTGATGATGAGCTTTTTCATATGCTTGTTGGCCGCATAAATGTCTTCTTTTGAGAAGTGTCTGTTTATATCCTCTGCCAACTTGTTGATGGAGTGATTTTTTTTTCTTTGCAAATTTGTTGAAGTACTTTGTAGATTTTTGATATGAGCCCTTTGTCACATGGGTAGATTGCAAAAATTTTTTCCCATTTTATTGGTAGCCAGTTCAATCTAATGAAAGTATCTTTTGCTGTGCAGAAGCTCTTTAGTTTAATTAGATCCCATTTGTCTATTTTGGCTTTTGTTGCCATTGCTTTTGGTGTATTAGTCATAAAGTCCTTGCCCATGCCTATGTCCTGAATGGTTTTGCCTAGGTTTTCTTCCAGGGTTTTTATGATGTTAGGTCTCACACGTAAATCTTTGATCCATCTGGAGTAAATTTTTGTATAAGGTGTAAGGAAGGGATCCAGTTTCAGCTCTCTGCATATGGCTAGACAGTTTTCCCAACACCATTTATTAAATAGGGAATCCTTTCCACATTGCTTGTTTTTGTCAGAGTTTGTCAAAGATCAGATGGTTGTAGATGTGTGGCATTATTTCTGAGGCCTCTGTTCTGTTCCATTGGGCTATATCTTTGTTTTGGTACCAGTACCATGTTGTTTTGATTACTGTAGCCTTGAAGCATACTTTGAAGTCAGGTAGCATGATGTCTCCAGGTTTGATTTTTTTTTTCTTAGGATTGTCTTGGCTCTGCCATGTATTTTTTGGTTCCATATGAATTTTAAGGTTGTTCTCTCCAGTTCTGTGAAGAAAGTCAGTGGTAACTTGATGGGAATAGCATTGAATCTATAAATTACTTTGGGCAGTATGGCCACTTTCACGATATTGATTCTTTCTAATCATGAGAATAGAATGTTTTTCCATCTGTTTGTGTACTCTCTTGTTTCCTTAAGCAGCAGTTTGTAGTTTTTTTTGAAGAAGTCCTTCACATCCCTCGTTAGTTGTATTTTTATTTTATTTCTTTGTAGCAGTTGTGAAAAGGAGTTCACACATAATTTGGCTCTCTCTTTGTCTATTACTGGTGTGTAAGAATGTGATTTTGCACGTTGATTTTGTATCCTGAGACTTTGCTGAAGTTTCTTACCAGCTTAAGGAGACTTGGGGCTGAGACAATGGAGTCTTCTACGTATACAATCATGTCATTTGCAAATACAGATCATTTGACTTCCTCTTTTTCCTAACTGAATACTCTTTATTTCTTTTCTTCCCTGATTGCCATGGCCAGAACTTTCAATACTATGTTGAATAGGAGGGATGAGAGAGGTCATTCTTGTGCCAGTTTTCAAGGGGAATGCTTCCAGTTTTTGCCCATTCAGTATAATGTTGGCTGCTTGTTTGTCATAAATAGCTTTTATTATTTTGAGATATGTTTCATCAATACCTAGTTTATTGAGAGTTTTTATTTTTCATATATATATATTTTTAACCTGGTACTACAATTTATTCAACTATTTTATTTATTTATTTATTTATTTTATTTTGCTTTATGTTCTGGAGTACAAGTGCAGAATGTGCAGGTTTGTTACATAGGTATACATGTGCCATGGTGGTTTGCTGCACGCATCTCCCCATCAACTACATTAGGTATTTCTCCTAATGTTAGCCCTCCCCAATCCCCCAACTCCCTGCTACTTATAAATGAGAACATGCGGTGTTTGGTTTTCCATTCTTGTGTCAGTTTGTTGAGAGTGATGGTTTCCAGCTTCAGCCATGTCTCTGCAAAGGACATGAACTCATCCTTTTTTATGGCTGCATAGTATTCTCTGGTGTATATGTGCCACATTTTCTTTATCCTACCTATCTTTGATGGGCATTTGGGTTGGTTCCAAGTCTTTGCTATCATGAACAGTACCACAATAAACATACATGTGCATGAGTCTCTAAACTTGAATGACTTATAATACTTTGGGTATATACCGAGTAATGAGGTTGCTGGGTCAAATGGTATTTCTATTTCTAGATCCTTGAGGAAGCACCACACTGTCTTCCACAATGGTTGAACTAATTTACACTCCCAGCAACAGTGTAAAAGCGTTTCTATTTCTCCACATCCTCTCAAGCATCTGTTGTCTCTTGATCTTTTAATGATTGCCATTCTAACTGGTGTAAGATATTATCTCAATGTAGTTTTGATTTGCATTTCTCTAATGACCAGTGATGAGCTTTTTTTCATGTTTGTTGGCTGAAGCAAAGTCTCAGGATACAAAATCAATGTGCAAAAATCACAAGCATTCCTATACACCAATAGCAGACTAACAGCCAAAATCATGAGTGAACTCCCATTCGCAATTGCTAAAAAAGAGTAAAACACCTACAAATACAACTAACAAGGGATGTTTAGTAACTCTTCGAGGAGAATTACAAACCACTTCTCAAGGAAATAAGAGAGAACACAAACAGATGGAAAAACATTCCATGCTCATGGTTAGGAAGAATCAATATCGTGAAAATGGTCATACTGCCCAAAGTAATTTATAGATTCAATGCTATCCCCATCAAGCTACCATTGACTTTCTTCACAGAATTGGAAAAAACCACCCTAAACTTCATATGGAACCAAAAAGAGCCCTCAGAGCCAAGAAATTTTAGGAAAAAAAGAAAAAAGCTGGAGGTATCATTCTACCTGACTTGAAACTTTACTACAAGGCTGCAGTAATCATAACAGCATGGTATTGGTACCAAAACAGAGATATAGACCAATGGAACAGAACAGAGGCCTCAGAGGCAATGCCACACATCTACAACCATTTGATCTTTGACAAAGCTGACAAAAACAAGCAATGGGGAAAGGATTTCCTATTTAATAAATATTGGGAAAACTCTCTAGCCATATGCAGAGAGCTGAAACTGGATCCCTTCCTTACACTTTATACAAAAATTAACTCCAGATGGATTAAAGATTTAAACATGAGATATAACACCATAAAAACCTAGAAGAAAACCTAGGCAATACCATTCAGAACATAGGCATAGGCAAGGACTTCATGACTAAAACACCAAAAACAATTTCAACAAAAGCCAAAATAGACAAATGGGGTAAGTAAACTAAAGAGCTTCTGCACAGCAAAAGAAACTGTCATTAGAGTGAACAGGCAACCAACAGAATGGGAAAAAATTTGCAATGTACCCATCTAACAAAGTGTTCATATCAAGAATTTACAAAGAACTGAAACAAATTTACAAGAAAAAAACAAACAACCTCATCAAAAAGTGGGAGAAGAATATAAACAGACACTTCTCAATAAAGACATTTATTGAGAGATTTTAGCATAATGGACTGTTGAATTTTTGTCAAAGGCCTTCTCAGCATCTATTGAGATAATCATGTGGTTTTTATCTTCGTTCTGTTTATGTGAAAGATTACGTTTATACATTTGCATATGTTGAACCAGCTTTGTATCCCAGGAATGAAGCCAACTTGATCATGATGGATAAGCTTTTTGATGTGCTGTTGGATTCTAATTGCCGGCATTTTATTGAGGATTTTTGCATCAATTTTCGTCAAGGATATTGGCCTAAAATTTTCTTTTCGTTGTCTCTCTGCCAGGTTTTGGTATCAGGATGATGTTGGTCTCATAAAATGAGTTATGGAGGATTCTTTCTATTTGTACTCTTCGAAGTAGTTTTAGAAGGTTTGGTACCAGTTCCTCTTTGTGCCTCTGGTAGAATTCAGCTGCCTCAATTTCAGACCTTGTTATTGATCCATTCAAGGATTCAACTTTTTTCTGGTTTAGTCTTGGAAGGGTGTAAGTGTTCAGGAATTTATCAATTTCTTCTGGATTTACTGGTTTATTTGCATAGAGGTGTTTGTAGTATTCTCTGATAGTAGTTTGTATTTCTGTGGGATGAGTGGTGACATCCCCTTTATCATTTTTTATTGCATCTACTTGTTTCTTCTCTCTTTTCTTCTTTATTATTCTGGATAGCAGTCTATCTGTTTTTGTTGATCTTTTCAAAAAACCAGCTCCTGGATTCATTGATTTTTCAAAGAGTTTTTTTTGTGTGTGTCTCTATCTCCTTCAGTTCTGCTCTGATCTTAGTTATTTGTTGTCTTCTGCTGACTTTTGAATTTGTTTGATCTTGTTCCTCTAGTTCATTTAATCATGATGTTAGAGATTAATTTTAGATCCTTCTTCCTTTCTCTTGTGGGCATTTAGTGTTATAAGTTTCCTTCTAGATACTACTTTAAATGTGTCCAGAGATTCTGGTACATTGTGTCTTCTTTCTCATTGGTTTCAAAGAACATCTTTATTTCTGCCTTCATTTCATTATTTATTCAGTAGTCATTCATGAGCAGGTTGTTCAGTTTCCATGTTGTTGTGTGGTTTTGAGTGAGTATCTTAATTCTGAGTTCTAATTTGATTGCACTGTGGTCTGAGAGACTGTTATGGTTTCTGTTCTTTTGCATTTGCTGAGGAGTGTTTTACTTCCAATTATGTGATCAGTTTTAGAATAAGTGTGATGTGGCCCTGAGAAGAATGTATATTCTGTGGATTTGGGGTGGAGACTTCTGTAGATGCCTATTAGGTCCACTTGCACCAGGTCAGAGTTCAAGTCCTGGAAATGCTTGTTAATTTTCTTTCTCATTCATCTGTCTAATATTGACAGTGGGAAGTCTCTCACTATTATTATGTGGGAATCTAATTCATTTTGTAGATCATTAAGAACTTGCTTTATGTATCTTGGTGCTCCTGTATTTAGTCCATATATATTTAGGATAGTTAGCTCTTCTTGTTGCATTGATTCCTTTACCAGTATGTAATGCCATTCTTTGTCTCTTTTGATCTTTGTTGGCTTAATGTCTGTTTCATTAGAGACTAGGATTGCAACTCTTGCTTTTTTTTTTGTTTTTTATCTCCATTTGCTTGGTAAATCTTCCTCCATTGCTTTATTTTGAGTCTATGTGTGTCTTTGCACATGAGATGGGTCTCCTGAATACAGCACACCAATGGGTCTTGACTTTTTATCCAATTTGCCAGTCTGTGTCTTTTGACTGGGGCATTTAGCCCACTTACATTTAAGGTTAATATTGTTATGTGTGAATTTGATCCTGCCATTTTGATGCTAGCTGATTATTTTGCCTGCTAGTTGATGTGGTTTCTTCATAATGTCAGTGGTCTTTACAATTTGGTATGTTTTTGCAGTGACTGGTACTTGTTGTTCCTTTCCATATTTACTGCTTTCTTCAGGAGCTTTTGTAAGGCAGGCCTGGTGGTGACAAAATCTCTCAGCAGTTACTTGTCCACATAGGATTTTATTTCTCCTTCACTTATAATGCTTAGTTTGGCTGGATAGGAAATTCTCCATTGAAAATTCTTTTCTTTAAAGATATTAAATATTGGCCTCCATTCTCTTCTGGCTTGTAGGGTTTCTGCTGAGAGATCCACTGTGAATCTGATGGACTTCCTTTTGTTGGTAACCCAGGCTTTCTCTCTGGCTGCACTTAGCATTTTTTCCTTCATTTCAACCCTGGTGAAAATGACATTTATGTGTCTTGGGATTGTTATTCTCGAGGAATATCTTTGTGGTATTCTCTGTATTTCCTGGATTTGAATGTTTACCTGCCTTGCTAGGTTGGAATGTTCTCCTAGATAATATCCTGAAAAGTGTTTTCCTACTGGGTTTCATTCTCCCCATCACTTTCAGGCACACCAATCAAACATAGATTTGGTCTTTTCACATAATCCCATGTTTCTTGGAGGCTTTGTTCATTTTTTTCACTCTTTTTTCACTATTCTTCCCTTCTCAATTTATTTCATTGAGGTGATCTTCAATCTCTGATACCTTTCTTCTGCTTGATTAGTTCAGCTATTAAAACTCGTGTATGCTTCATGAAGTTCTTGTGCTGTGTTTTTCAGCTCCATCAAGTTGTTTATGTTCTTCTCTATGCTGGTTATTCTAATTAGCATTTCACCTAACCTTTTTTCAAGGTTCTTAGCTTCCTTGCATTGAGTTAGCATGTGCTCCTTTAGCTGGGAGAAATTTATTATTACCCACCTTCTGAAGCCTGCTTCTATCAATTCATCAAACTCATTCAGCACCCAGTTTGTTCCCTTGCTGATGAGGAGTTGTGATTCCTTGGAGGAGAAGAGGTGTTCTGGTTTTTGGAGATTTTATCCTTTTTGCACTGGTTTCTTCCCATCTTCAGGGATTTATCTATGTTTGGTCTTTGAAGTTGGTGACCTTTGGATGGGGACTCTGAATGGACGTCCTTTCTGTTGATGTTGAAATTATTTCTTTCTATTTATTAGTTTTTCTTCTAGCAGCTAGACCCCTCTGCTGCAGGTCTTCTGGAGTTTGCTGGAGGTCCACTCCAGACCCTGCTTGAAAGGAAATCACCAGCAAGGGTTGCAGAACAGCAAAGATTGCTGCCTGTCCTTTCCTCTTGTAGTTTCATACCTGAAGGGTACCTACCAGATGCCAGCCAGAGCTCTCCTGTATGAGTTGTCTTTCAGCCCCTGCTGGGAGGTGTCTCCCAGTCAGGATACACAGGGGTCAGGGAGCCACTTGAGGAGGCAATCTGTCCCTTCTCAGAGCTCAAGTGCTGTGCTGGGAGATCCATAGCTTCCTTCAGAACTTCTGGGCAAGGACATTTAAGTCTGCTGAAGCTGAACCCACAACCACCAATTTTTCCAGGTGCTCTGTCCCAGGAAGGTGGGGGCTTTATTTATAAGTCCTTGATGGGTTGCTGCCTTTTTCAGAGATGCTCTGCCCAGCAAGAAGATAGTCTAGTGACAGTCTGTCTGCAAAGGCCTTGCTGAGCTGCTGTGGATTCTGCCCATTTGCTGTGTAACCTTCCTGGGGACTTTGTTTACACAGATGAGATTAAAACCGCCTACCTGAGCCTCAGCAATAGTGGACGCCCCCCCCCCCACTGAGCTCTAACATCCCAGGTCGAGCTCAGACTGCTGTGTTAGCTGTGAAAATTTCAATCCAGTGGATCTTAGCTTGCTGGTCTTCATGGGGGTGAGACCCACCAAGCCATATGACTTGGCTCCTTGGTCTCAGACCCCTTTTTCAGGGGAATGAGAGATTCTGTCTTGCTGGCATTCCAGGTACCACTGGGGTATGAGGAAAAAATTAAAAAAACTGCTGCAGCTTAAATGGCCACCCAGTTTTGTGCTGGAAACCCATGGCACTGATGTTGTAGGCACCAGAGGAAATCTCCTGGTCTGCAGATTGTGAAGACTGTGGGAAAAGTACAGTATCTGAGCCAGAGTGCCCAGTGCTTTTCTTAATTGCTTTGAGGCTTGTTTTCTCATCTGTCATTACAGATCTTCTTCCCTCACAGCCTAGTTTCTTTCAGCCTGGCCTCATTTATTTCCAGTTCAGGAACTGACTACCCTAGATACTATGCATAGCTGCATTAACATATACTTTGCCTGAGACCTCTGTTCCAAAAAAACAATGCATGGGAGAGGGTGTTGTGCCAACATGCCCTGACACACCTGACTTATCTTACTGGGGGCTGGAGACAGAGCCTATGGATTTTGGCACTTCTATAGGAGCACATCAATATCACATTCTGGGTCAAAATGAACCTACAATTTGCAGTCAATGTGGTTCTTGAATGTGACACAAGCCCTCTTATTCCTGTTCATGTAGTATTTTCAACCTAGAAAACTGTATTCTATAACCCTATTGGGAGGGGCAGGGGGTTGGAGTCCTTTTGTAAAATTGACCAACACTGGGAAATCATGTGACATAATGAGAAAAACACTACCCTGGTGGTCAGCAGATCAAGCTTCCAATGTCTTCCATTCTCTGGGTTCCAGTGTACCCCACTTATAAAAAGAAGGAGTTGAGCTCTGCCATTTCTAAATTCCATTTCAGCTTTGACACTTTATCATTCAATGCAATCAATTCTTTATGGAATGCTTTGGATGCCTGTGAGACTTGGCTAGGGAGTGAAACAGACTCCAAGGTTGGGTTGTTAAACATTTGGGAAATCCGGGGAATGTAAGATATTTAGACAGAACGTCAAGAGTTTGGTTTTGAGGGTATTTTCCTTCTGCTAAATACTTAAGAAAGAGCAAAGTAAGACTTTTTCTCACTAGTGGGAAATTTATACTCTGCAAATGTTCTAATTAACTATTTGAATTATTCTGAGTTGGAGCTCATTATGGCCCATCCACATCTTCTTCCACTTTTATCCATAAGTCCATTCTTCATTTAGATAACTGGAAAGAATTTAGCACATGAAAAATTGAGGTGAGAAATGGGAAGGTACTCTGAGAAAAGATTAATCTTTTGTTCTTGGCAGGAGCAGTACTTAGAAATATTTATTTAAGCATTTATTTACTCAATAAACATTTCATGAACACCTATTATATGCATGAAAGGTACTATTCTACACATGGGGAATATAGGGATGAATGAGGCACACAATGATTCAAAGCTTCCTATTCTCCTGTGCTGGATTACACAATTCATCCCTGGCCCGGCCAAAATGCTGATGTTGGCTAGGACTCTGACCTTCAAGAGGGGGACAGAGAAGTGGTGAGGAGAGATTCTTTAGTTACTTCTCGAATGCCACCAATTGGCTGAAGGAGCCTAGAGCCCAAAGTAACTAGCTGAAACACATCAACTGTATACCAGAAATATATTACATGAAGTTTCATGTTCCCACAGCAATATGCCACTGTGAATTGCACTAGTTCCATGTGAAGGATCTAAAGTACAACCTAGTACTCTGACCTCTTCTGCCTTCTTAATCTTAAACACTTTAGTCTAAAAATCCCAAAGGATATGTCCCTAGCTCTTAAGTAATCCATTCTTCTCTCTTGACAGGGTTTCCCTACTACCTATCCCCCACTCCATTTTCCTGATTAAAAAATAACTATCTTCCTACAGTATAAAAGCCCAAGCATCTCCTATGTTTCAACTGAGAAGAGCTCAAGCTGAGAAACTAAAATGAAAGAGCCAAACCGTCAGTAAAAGAGTGTTTGGGATGTGGGAACCACTTTTTTTTTTCTCACCTAAAGACCACCTCCCACCAAAGAATTATTTTGTGATCACTACTGAGAGCAAGTCATGGTGTGTTTTGATGAGGATGGAACTGAAGGCATTTAGAGACCTGGACATCTAAGTTTTTTCTACGTACTCTCAACATAAACCATGTGCTTTCTGTTCTGGTACAAATAATAGGGTCAGGGATTCAAGACATCTCCAGGTATTATCAATCTAGGGCTGGCTGACACTGGGGACTGACATAAGAATCATGATTCATCAGAACTTATGTCACATTATTTAACGAAAGTCAATTATATAGACACCCTTCTGAGGAATTTTGGCCAAGTTGACCTGTCCAAAGGGCCATGCCCACCTGTAAAGAGAACAAGAAAATTTGGAGTATTTAAAACAAATAAAACATTCCTAATTGGCCTCAATGGAGTGAACACTCCTTCCCTTTACTTATCACTGCAAAGATATATTAGAAATATTGGCTTTCCTTGATTCCACCAAACCTTTAGTAGGCTTATAAACAAGATCCCACCCTGAACAGAAAGATGATCAAGGTATGAGGAAAACTTTAATGTTATAGTTGAAAGACCAGCTGAGCTCTGTTCTTGTATATTTATTATACAACAGTAATTCATGTGAGGCCAACAAATGTGTCCTGCAGGGTTGACTTTGTCCCATATGGCTATGCCGACACTGGGAGTTGCCTGAATTCTGTGCCTGGCTTCAGGCAAAAGCTAGCATTCAGCTCTTTCCTTTCTGCTCTTGAAACTTCAGAGGCATGTTCACGGTCAGAAGCAAAGGAGACTGCCAAGTCAGGACTCTCTGGTCCACCCAGAGGCCTTCTTCTGGCTATGCAGGGGCAGGCGAGCTCCAAAGTAGAGCTTAGCAAATGAGAGTTCTTGGCTTTGCCCAGGAAATAGTTCAAGGGCAAGCCAGAAGTAGAATAAAACAGCTTTATTGAGGAGGCAGTGTTGCAGCTCCAGCAGTGTTACAGCTCTTTGAATGTACCAGAGGAAGGCTATCACTTAGGCAAAGAGTGGGGTTCAAGGCAGTTTTGCAATCATATTTATACTTTAATTGTATGCAGATTAGGGGATGGTTTATGCAGAAATTTCCACAGAAGGGGTGGTAACTTTTGGGTCATTGAGTCATTGTCATGGAAAGGGGTGGTAACTCCTGGGTGTTGCCATGACAATGGTAAATTGGCATGGCATCATGGTGGGTGAGTTTCATTGAAAGTTGCTTTCTCCCTGCCCAGTTTTAGCTAGTACTCAATCTGGCCCAGTGTCCAAGGTCTACCTCAGGAGTCGAGCCCTGCCTCCTACCTCACTAGGAAGTAGAAGTCTAGTATGTAATAAGACTCAGATTGTACCAGAAGAAGCATCCCCCAGTGTGCTGATTCTTTTTTTGTCTGACATGCTAGAGACAGGCCTTAATTGACAAGCAGAGGGCAGGGGAAGGGAGACATGACTTGTTCAGGCTTAAGTGTCTCCGTCTAATAGATGTGCTGGGGTTTCTCTTGTCCTTAATCTGCCCACGTACCAAAAGTGTGTGGAGTCACCAGCCCAAAATTACTTTTTCAAGCCTGGACTCTTGAACTCAGAGTACCAATACAATAAACTTGTTGAGGGTAATATGAAGCCAGACAGAATATGTGGGTGCTGATGGTACGGTTATGGAAGCAGAAGTACGAGGGGGAGATAGAGCTTTTACTGTGCCACACCAAAGATCCCAAACACCCATTCATTGCCTTTTTCAAGGGTGAGGGGAATCTATTGTAGTTGCTCTGAGTTTTGGCCTATTGCATATCTCAGAGTGCTCTTTTTACCCCAGTCTTCTCTCTTCTTCACAAAATAGACTAAAATGAAGTAAATTTGTTCTTGGCATGGGTCCAATCTAGATAGGTGGGTTCAAACCGTCCTCACTCCCAAGTCCAGACAAGGTTCCTGATTTCTCTTTCTACCAAACTCTACTCTTCTATACACACACACACATTGCCCGGTCAACTTGACAGGCTAAAGGCTAAATTTGAGTCTTCATTTAATCCTGGAGGATTAGTCAAGGCCCTGTAAGGGAAAGCATACTGAAATAGAATCACAAGATCTGAATTTGAGGGTCATCTCATGCTGTGTGGCCTTGAGTGAATTGCTTTATGTTTCTGAGCTTCAGTGTTTTTTTGTAAAATAGGGACACATGTTCCTGACCATCCTATGGCTCAGTTTTTCAAATCCATATGAGATGACAGAGACAAAGGGCTTTTGCAAACTGAAAAACTTTAGAAATGACAGTTATTATGAATTGAGTGGATTAGAGATTTTGTGGGTCCTGTCAGAACCAGACAATCACAATAATAATCTAATTGAATGTTGAGATAAGCCTTCCCCACCATCAATGAGCCAGGGAATGAGTCACCATGGAGAAATTGTGGATGTGTGCCCTGGTGTATTCCTTAGGATAATTAACTTAATATTGTACCAAACTTTAAAAAGTATGTATTTGAGAGTCAGCTGTGTGGACAAGCCACTGTATAACCTTGAGCATAATATCAATTTAAAGAAAACTAACAGCAGCCACAATTTACCAAGTACTTATAGGACAAGCATGAGCTAAGTGCTTTGTTATATGCATTCATTTAAGCCTCAAAACACCCTTGAGAAAGGAACTATTTTTATCCTCCTTTTATACATGAGAAAACCAAGGCACAGAGAGGTCACACAGAATGGAGAAGAGCTGGAATATAAACTCTGGACATTTCCAGAGAAGCTCATTGTCTTCAGTCTATGTGATACCACCTCTTCCTTCTCTGAACCAAGGAAAGCCTGAAAATGTTTCCAGGGGCCCATGTTTCTCTTTGGCTCTTACCGTTTGGCAAAGGGTCTCTGCCTTTCTAGGGTGCTTAGCCTGATTTTCAAGTTAATGTTCACTTGGTCTGTAAAATCGAGTTCTCCTCATGGCCTCTCTTAGACATTTACCTTTTGGCCAAGGGTATTCTCTGATCAAAGAGTGGGCATCTACAACCTAGTCAACCTTCTAAAAATTGCTATTTTCCCTACTCTCCACACACCTACACCACCTTGGCTTGGTCACTACAGTGCCCACTGTCACCTAGGAACATTTACTCCCACCATTCTTTGGAGTTATTTCCCCAAATCTCTAACGCTAACTCTTCCTTCAAGACATAGGTCAAACACAATCTCCTTCAGGAAGCCCTGTAGCTGTTTCTGACCACCCTTCCTCTAGTCTTACCATAATTTCACTCTTAATTATACATTTCATGGTATGAGTTCCCTAAAGCATTGTATCTTGTTCATCTCTACTTCCCCACCACAGTGACTAGTACAATGCCACAGTGACTATTGTGAAGCTAAAGAAGTCACAGATGACCATCTCAGTCAATAAGTATTGATGGAAAGAGACTCAGGAGAACCTTCCTAAGGCCATCGTGTCCTCAGTTCATGTCTTGACAGTGACAGGCAGCATATTCCCTACTCTGCAACTAAGGAGCTCCTCTAGACTCCATTCTTGTTTCACCTTGTCCTCTGAGGATAAGAAACAGATATCCCATGACTTCCCCTACTTAAAGTATTTGCACGGCTTGTGTTCAAGTAGACAAACTCATTTCTATATAAATTGGTCTCTCTCTTGCAGGTGAAATAGATGTGGTCTGAGTTGGGAGGAAAGTTTATGCCTAGAGCCGCTCCAAGGTACTTGGGACTAATTTGGAAGCTACATTCTAGCTGACTGTCTTTCCTGTGCCTCTAGCCTCTGAATTCAGAGTGGTGAAACCAGCTATACAGTTTTTCTACAGCCGATGCAGTACAAGTTACAAAACACTTGGGGCCTAGACATTTAATTGATTTTGCTAGGGCAAGGAAAGTGGAACGATTACAGAGGTTATGTGAATGGAGAAAACGTTGAGAAAGACTGATTCTCTACAAAATTAAAGAGGGGAGAGATGCCTGGGGAACACTGAACTTATATTCTTACTATTTTACCTTCCAGATGAAACCAAATAATTGACATCTTTAAACAACTTATTAATTACTTAATATGTGCCAAGCACTCCATTATGCACTTTGTAGAGGGTGAAGCTAAAGAAGTCACAGCTTCAATTCTCAAGTTGTCTTGCGAGATCCTCTTTGAGTTTCTCCTCTTAGATGGTGTGGCTGAACCTGCCCCTCTCCTCTAGCCATTCTGCTTGTCTACTAAAAGCTGTGCTTTGCAACAACCTTCCAAAATAGTAAAGTAGTCTAATTTGGCTTTTGGTCCAGGTCAGTTATTTGAACCTAACAGAAATCTCCTCTAGATTTGGCATCTATTTTCTCTCTCCAACACTGAATGAGTTTGAACTTGTGTAAGTAATCTGGATGTGTTTTTACTTTCTATGATATCCCTTTTCAGTACTCCAGACAGGGATATTATGGTAGAGTGGAAAAAGCATGGGGCTCTGGAATCAGAAAGATAAGAGTCAGATTCCTGGTTCTGCCACTTATAAACTGTGTGACCTTAGGCAGGTCACTTAATCACCCTGAATTTCAGTCTTCTTCTCTGTAGTGAGGGTGTACTCCATCTACCACACAGAGGTAACTCAAAGAGTTCATGCTTGTAAAACACCTACACTAGATGCTAGAACCTGACAAAGACATTATAAATAATTCCTTAGCCTTTTTTCTCCTTCCCCTAATCTTTTTTTTTTCTATTACATTTTGAAGTGGGAGAGGTAAATTAAAGTTATGTGTATTAATGTTCAAATGGTAAGCACTTTGTAAACTGTGAGGTGCTACAGACAAGGGTACTACATGGCCATGATTTTTTGATGTTAAATTTATTTGCTTTTCCTTCTACCTCTTGGATCATTCCTTTTCTAGCTCTTCTAGCTTTATTGCTTTCCACTTCCTTCTACTAGGCCCATGATGGTGCCTGTTTCCAAAGTTTCTGATTTTTTTCTCTCTAAGTGAACTGATTTTGTATATTATGGTTAACTGTCACCCCAGCACATATAAATCAGGGGGTGAGGCCTACCTCACTACTGTGCTGAAAGGAGCCAAGGATCCTGAATACCAAGCCCTCAGAAAATGGCAAAGCATTGTAAGCATCTTAATTGTCAGCATTACAACAAGTAGAAATGGCAAAGCTGAGTGGAGATGCCCAAAGAACACGATATAGAAAGAAGGGCCTAGATTTGGAGTCAGAAATCCTGATCTCAAGCCCCTCATTAACTCTGATGTGAGTTATAACCATAATAACTCATATTTATACAGTGCATTACAGCTGAAAAGTGCTTTCACATATATTCTCTCATTGATCCTCTTAATTGGTTTTTCTTTTCCAGTCTCTCAATGCTCCAATCCTGCCAGCTAGAGTAAACTTCCTAAAACACAGGCCTGATCATGTTGCAGTCATATTCTAAACCCTTCAAAGGCTCCATACTACTGTTCAAATAAATGGTGGTATATTCATAGCAATATAATATCATGCAGCCATGAAAAAGAAGGAAACAGTTTTATGTGTACTTATTTGAAACAATCTTTAAGCCATGTCAAGTGAAATAATAATAATAAGGTATATAATGAAGAATAGAGTATGCAAATGTTCATATGTCAAACAAGGGGCAACATATATATATATATACACATATATGTATATATATACATATTTTATATATATATACACGTATGTGTATATATATACATATTATATATATTATTATATATATATATACACATATTACTGTATAAGTATGAGGAAGGGAACTGGAAAACTTGGGATCGAAAGATCAGCAATATTTTCTTCAGTGTTTATACATGTCACCTTGCCAAAAAAATCAGATTAAAACTGTCAATGAATTCCAATCTTTTTGATTAACTTCCATATTATTTTACCTGTCTTCTGAAGACTCTGTAATCTGGCACTGGAAAGACCTTTTATGGCTGGTTTTCAACTGTTCCCTTATGTGTATTCTATAATTTGTGCAAATTAGACTAGTCAATATTCCCTGCATATACCTAACAAATTGTAGCCTCTATGCCTCTATTCATGCATGGCAGGCCTTCAGGTATCTAAAAACAGAGAGTGCATCTCCTTGAGTATTCTCTTAAAATTGTTCTATCTCTAGCAACCATTCCTTATTCCTAGGACCCTGGTTCAGTACCCTTCTCAAATTGCTATCTCCCTTCAGATATGTCCCAGTTAGTTTTTTATCCTTCATAAAATATAGAACCAGAATTGCACATTATACTTCTGTTAATGCAGTTTAATATCACTCTAGGTTTTTACTTTTTGGATCTGCATCACTTTTGACATAAACTAGCATACCATTAAACAAACTAGTCACCTGTAAGTCTTTTTCATATGTGCTGCTTTTAATTCATATCTCTCATACCTTGTGTGGATGATTTGAGGGACTCATGTAAGATCCAAATACAGTTTATTTTATTTTATTTTTTTGGGAATTGGTTCATGCTTTCAATCTGCTGAGATCTTTGAGGAACATCCTGGTTTTATAATTTAAAGTGATTGATGGCCCTCACAAATTATGGTGTCCACATAATCCACTGCCCATCATTATGTATCCTTAAGTCACAGAAAAAAAAGCACATTGCAAATTAGTAGAGTTCAAATTAATAAGACTTTATTGTATTGTGTTTGGGGGCTACCTTTTGTGAATCTCTCTAGGAGGATTCAAGTGAAAATTTCAAGGAAAGTTTAGTAAAAGTCGTTATACTATGTTCCAATTTCATATTGAAGACACAAAAGTGGAAAGTATAATTGAATAATGAAAAAGACAGAAACTAAGTTTCAGCAGAACAGGAAATACAAGGTTATAATCAAATGTATAGCAAATGTTAAGCTCTAATTGTCTAGCATGCAGCAAGTGTTCAATAATGCTTGGAAGGATGGGTAGATCAATGCTTTCAGAGTCTGCAACAGAAGAATACAGCCAAACAACATTGATTAATTTTCTAATTGCAATTGCTACATTGCTGGGCCTTACACATAACAACAAATACAAAAACACAACTCTATAGATCTGATCCAACCTCTGAAACACATAGTGACAAAATACACACCAAGATTACAGAGAACAACATCAACCAATATGTGAATGAACAGCAAAGGGTTAGTATCACCTATAAGACAAAGGAAGTTTGTGACTTTCCGTTTTGCCCTTAAGATCTAGAGAAAATGCCTTGAATTTCTGTTCTATGTCCTATGGATAGTCGAGTGACTTTCTCAAGATTTCAGTGACTTGTTAAGGAATTTACATTTCTATGGTCACCTTTGGCATGGTTTGTGCCTCTGCTGACTTCCGTTTTCCTGTTCTACATCTTGCAGTGTTCTTTTGCCTTTTTTAGTTCACTTGGCTGTTTTCTTGATATCTTGAAAACAAATAAAATTTTTAATATGTATGACACTTTGCTGAATATTTGAGCAAATGATGAAGGTTTATACCATAGAAAATCAGACAATTTTAACTTGACATTTACTCATATTTCTTCTTAAAAAGTTTCTAGATTATTTCAACTAACTCAAGTCTAGCTCCAGCCATGTAATTGATTCCCCCTCTTCCTTTCACTGCCCCTTACTCTGACCAGCAATTCAACTCAAAACAATTACTCCACTTGTTTTGTTGAGTAATCCAGCTCTTTTCCAACCTCTGTTTAGATGCTGATTGCATATACAAAGAGCTAAAGTAATCTGCTTGACACTGTGTCACCCACACAGGGTCTGCCCTTTCTTCCTCTCTATGGAAAGATGTTTACTTTTCAACCAATGTGACTTATATTAACCAATCCTCAAACCCAATCACACCCCACTCCGCATTAGTTACCCATTGCTGCATAACAAATTACCCTAAAATATAGCAATTTAAAATAACAAATATTTATTATGTCACACAGTTTCTGTGGGTCAGCAACCCAGTAGTGTCTTAGTTTCTGTTCGGGGTAAGTCAAAATGTCAGTGGGTACAAGCATCTGTAGATGAAACATTTTCAACTTTCACTCATGTGATTGTTGGAAGGTTTCAGTTTTATACAGGTTTTTGATGGGAGACCTCAGTTCCTTACCACATGGTTCTCTTTATAGGCTGCCTAAATAGCCTTATGGCAGGGTAGCTGGCTTTCCCCAGAGGAAGTGATCTGAGAGAGCAAGCCCTTGAGCTTACTGTCTTTCATAAATTAATCTTGAAAGTGACATACCATCACTTCTACCCAGGACTAGCTCCATAATTACATAATTCTATAGAAAAAATAATGTGGGGTCATCTGCTGTTCAAAAAGTAAGGAAACTGAGCTACTAAAGGTACTAAAATATAAATCATTTTCTTTTCTTCCATGATCTATTGCTCAGCTTAGCATGGCATTTTTTGTTCAATATTTAATGTTCTAAGAACAGAGAAGCTAAAACTAAATTTTTAGCCTGACTTTCAACCATTCATCTTTATACTGTGCAATACTAGTTTAAAATTCAAATATCAGAGTATTTAACTCATATGTATAATCACAAAATTTGCAATTTGTATTTTGAGGGTGCCTTGAGATGGTAAGAAGAGGTAAAGAAAAGCCAGATTTCAGAAGGTTGGAAAGAGGACTCCCCAGACACAAAGCAGTCTTGAAGGGAGTGCTCCCTTGGACACAGAAATAACATACGGGGCAAGTAAAAAGTACAAACCCTCAATGCAGGGGCACATACAGTTGCTCAGACCTGTTGGATGCACTTTTCCCCTTCTCATTTACCCTATTACCACTAGTCACGGGAGAATCAACATGCTACAGACACTGGGGAAGTTAAGCCATGTGCCTTCCCTTTCCCATGGGTATACCACTCCAACCAAAGTAGATAGGTAAGCACCAAGATATTACATCATCCCAACAAAGACACACCAGGTACCTGCATCAGTGATGGACATGGAGGCCTGCCACAGCTGACTCATAGCCTCTTGACAGCTTCCCCACCAGAGATTTTTGTTTTGTTTTGTTTTGTTTTTGAGATGGAGTTTTGCTCTTGTTGCCCAGGCTGGAGTGTAGTGGCATGATCTTGGCTCACTACAACCTCCGCCTCCCAGGTTCAAGCAATTCTTCTGCCTCAGCCTCCCAAGTAGCTGGGATTACAGGCATGCACCTCCATGCCTGGCTAATTTTGTATTTTTAGTAGAGACGGGGTTTCACCATGTTGGACAGGCTGGTTTCGAACTCCTGACCTCAAGTGATCCACCCGCCTCGGCCTCCCAAAGTGCTGGGATTACAGGCGTGAGCCACCATGCCCAGTCACCCCACCAGAGTTTTTATGGTGCTGACAGCCCAGGGTGAAAATGGCACCACCAGTCCCCAACTCTAAAGTGTCATGGACCATACACACCCAATCTGAATACTTGTCACATCTGCGACCAGGCCACCAGTATAGGCAGAAAGTGGCAGCAGTAGCTGGTAGGGGAAAGGGAAGAGTTGAAGTGGGGCCCTGGGTGCCAGGAGATGGCAGGAGAGTAAGAGGCTGACAACCTATTTTAGAGTCAGGAAGACAGCAGATGGGACTTCATTCCTAGCCAATGCTTAATTTTCCTATTGAACTTTACTTACAACAAGTGAATTCAAAGTTAAATTATGGAGAAATTTTAGACAGTGACTTCAGAGTATTAAAGTTCCAAGTTCAAGACACTTTTGAGACCTGGATATGTGTGGTTGCATCACCCATAGGTAGCGAAGCCAACACTGTTTCTATCTTATGCTGTTGACCATATAGACCAGCTCTAGTACAATGTGGGAAAGTTTGAATACTAAGAAATGGCAATACTGAGGGCTGTGAAGTTTTCTTAACTCTCCTCTCACTATTCTAGATAAGGTTTGGTACCACACATATCTGCTCTTCAGCACCCTGTGGAGCTTACCTTTATGATAACACTTTGTCTAATGTACTTAAATTATCTGTTTATGTGTCTACCTTCCCCAAACAGAATGTGAACTCTTTGCAAGCAGAAACTTTAGACTATTTATATCTGTGTTCTCAATACCAGTACCATGCCTGGTGCAATGTGAAGGCTCAATTAACGTTATTGAATGAATAAATATTGACCTTTTTCCAAATTTTAATTGTAATGTAATCCAAGCTCTGTGACAATATAGTAGAATGATTCTGTAAAGCTTAAGAACTGAAAATGTTTTAAAAGTTAAATATGCATTTTAGACAGCTGTGACCGTTATTCATTATTTAAGAGGCTGAAATTGAGTTCACAGGAATTGTTCCTTTCACTCAAACTGGCCTAATTCAATGACATTTATTAGGATATATAGCAGATGGAGTTCCATGGAGCTCAAGGCCTTGGCAAGAGTAGAGAGATGGTAAATAGGAGGCAAACTGAGCCCATTCAGATACCAGAAGACAATAGACAAGATGTCAAATCGTAGCCAGCTGAGAGCAGAAATAAGAGGAGAGCAGAGATCAGACATTGAGTCATGAGGCAAAAGCCCATTTCTGAACAATAATTTGGAAGAAACCAAAATACGATGCTAAAGGGGAAAATACAAGATTCAAGCTGGCAGAAATAATTTTGGAGGAAAAGTCCATAATTTTACAGAGAAACTATTTTGTAGTTGTATAGAGTCTTTGGAAGGCCAGGAGTCCCACCTTCTTAGACAACCTTCCACTAGCTTTAAAGGCTTTTACACTGGAGAACAAAAGTATCACATGCACATGCACAAAGAAACCCCTAATGAAGCAACTGATCTATTGCCAGATCTTTAGAAAACTCATTCTGTTGAAAACTGTTTCTCTGGATCAAAGAACCTGTAGCAAACATTGTTGGTTATCTACCTAGCATCTTTTTCTCGCTTTCGATGCCTCTGATGTTTTTTCAGTGTCCACCTCTCCTTCCAAGCACTCCTGTGCCTTGGGGAAATTTAGTCCAACCTGAACTCTCCCTTCAGCCTTAACCTCAGTACTAGAGCCAGGGTAGACTAGTCTGTAGGTATTATCCCCCTTGCACCAATAGTCAGTTCAGAGCTCCAGGCTTAAGACAACAAATGTGTGGCATTCTCCTAACCATTAACAATTGGCTCAAGAATTATCATGTGATTCAGTTCAGGTCAATACAATGTGAGAAGAGTTTTGATGGAGACTTTTGTGGAAAAAAAAAATTCAAACCATGGCTATACCATCTCTTCTTGTGGACATTGTGTGCATGGAAGTGCTACAACAATTTTGCCTCCATGAAAAAATCCAGACTGAAGAAAGTATCAACATTCAGAGGTAAAACAACTAAGGAACCTGTGGAAAAACAGAAACAGAAAAGATTTCAGGAAGATTCCAAAGTTTTCAGCTGAAGTGATGGAGTGATTGGTGCTGCTGTTTGCAAAGATGGGAAAAGTAGAAGTTGGATAGGTTTGAAGGAAAGATGGTCAATAGGACTTGGGATAGGTTGAATTTGAATAATTATTATCAAAATTTAGTTAATGTTTGGTTTAAGGGCAGCACCAATGATTGGATACAACCAATCCTAAAGCAAACATTATTATTCCACTGAAAGGGTTAGAGTTTATATTGGTACAAACCAATAGAAGTGCTAATTAAGCCTCTTTGAATTTACTTTCTACTATTTGCAGCTAAATTATCATACTTCTTACCTAGTCCGACAAGACATTTTCTTTCTTGAGATCCTCACATGGCCTCCAGGGCATTTAGGTATCCTGTAGCATGACATGCTGCTACTGTTGCCAATCTAGCACCAAGTTCAGTACTGAAATAAGCCAGACAATATGGAAAAATGTTGTTTTTGTATCCACTTCATAGGTCTTTCTTTCCCCTTTAACATCCCCAGCACTGAAATTGAACACTTGACATCCAACCATAAAACCATGCCTGCTATCTGTCTTAGTTTGTTTTTTGCTACTATAACAGAATACCTGAGATTGGGTAATCTATTCACACAAAAAAATTGATTTCTCACAGTTCTGAGAGCTGGGAAGTCTGAGATCAAGGGAATCAGCAGCTTCAATGTCTGAAGAGAACGTTCGGACATTGAAGCTACTGATTCCTTGATCAGGACCAAGATGGCACCTTGTTGCTGTGTCCTAGCATATCAGAAGGGTAAGAGAGGGCAAGAGAGAGGGAAGGGGGAGAAGTAACTAATCCTCTCATGATGGCATTAATTCCACTCATAAAGGCAGAGCCCTCATGGACTAATCCCCTCTCAAAAGTCCCACCTGTTAATATTGTTACAATGGTAATTCAATTTGAACATAAATTTTGGAGGTGACAAACAACAGCAGCATCCTTTCTGTTTCCTGTTGATAATTAAATGAGACATCTTTCATGTCATTTGCTTATTGTCAATACCTTCTTTTTCAAGGAACTGGGAAAGTAGCAGTTCACCATGAAAGAGTCAATAGTAAATTCTCTCCATTGCAGAATATGGTCTTTCAATGCCTAACGTGTGCTTCACCATCTCAAAAAGGTAAATTACTTTTCTGCCCAGGCCTTAGCTGGGGAGGAGGTATTGGGCCAGGGGAAGAGATAAGGGGTGAACTGTGAACCTAACATTTGAAAGTTCTTAACCATAAGGTCTGGTTATCAGTCCCAGAAGTATCCAGTCATTTTTATTTTTAAAAAGCTTCTTGATTTGTCTTAAAATGAGACCCTTGTCAAGAAATTCCACTAGCACTGTGGACACTTCAGAATATATCTGAATAGGTTAAAGATACACAGACAACTTCTAGAGATATTGATATAAATGTCAAGGTGCTTCATCTCAAAGGGTTGCCAGCCAAGTCGAAAAGATGCCAAATAAACAGAAAATGCTAGGTGCACTTACCAAAATAATCCTGACTTGAGGCAATGAGTCAGCTGGATTCGATGGTTGAGAGTCAGATGGACAAATATAAGAATCTACAAGTAGAAGATACAATAGACAGGACTTAGAAAATATACAGACAATGAAGAAAATGAATTATTCCCAACAAACTCCAAAATTTCTAGTCTAAGTGATAGAGTGGTGCTGTTATGGTCAAAAATGAAGAAACTTGGAGGGGAAAACAGATTGAGAGAAAAGATGACTAATATGCGTGCTGCATTAAAAGTAAACAACCATGTATTGAATATCTACAATGAGCCAGACAAGATTGTCCAAATTTTGAGGCCTCATCTCTAGCCCTCCTCTAACTGCACTTGTATCCATAGGGTAAAACATTCACAAACCCAACAAACGTGCCCATTAAGAGTCTAGAATTCTTGTTTTCAGGCCACATTCCAGGGATCTACACATGTCTATGGAAAATTTCTCTTGGTCTAGGCCAGAGTCAGTTATGGGAAAAGAGCATGGATGAAGAACAGGCTAAGGGATAGTTTCCCCACATATCAACACATTTTGGAATGGCACTCAAAGGGATCCTAGAATTCTGCATTTAAATGTGGTCTCCAAAGTTGTTCTAAAAATGTATTTGTCAAAGTAGAAAACCAACATCTTATTTAACAGTCAGCCTGATTGATTTCTAAATATTTAGACAAATGATTTATGGGCCTCTATTTGTTATCCTTGCCCTAGGCTCTACTGCTGTTACAGACAATGAACCTGTGCTGCCAGTGACTGTTCACATATACAATTTCATTTAAGCCTCATAAGCAACCACGTAGTGTGGCTAAGATTTACTAAGCCATTTTAAATTTTTACAATACAGGAGATTATGAAGAACAAGAGTTACTGATATTGTCAAGTACTACAAAAGACTAGAATAAAAAGGGGATCAAAACAGGACACTGGACTTAACAAGAAATCTTTAAACACAATCTTCAAGGATGGAGGTTTATTGCATTGATGGAGTTCAAAGCTAGATTGTATAACAGGAAAAGCACAGTGGTGGAAAATAGAGACATCAAGCTAAGGCTCTCTCCTTAAAGTTAGGCAACAAAAGAGGAAGTATGACATCTGCTTAACATAAAGGAGGTAACCATAGTGAAGACAGAGAACCAAGAGTTATTGTGAGGAGGAAACGTGATAACCCTGGAGGAAATGGAGGTGAATATCAGAAGGTATAGGTGAGCATGGTGTGAGAATGTTCAACAAACAGTAAATGCCTTATCTGCTCTAGGCCTTTGGAGATGTGCAAATGAATGGCATGTTCCCTAGGTCACAAAGGGAATGGGAAAGTCCACAAGTTCTCACTAGTCAAGCAGGAAAAATAAACAGTAACTAGACAATTACAGTAGTGGCTAATGAATGTCTTAATGGGGATTAAGCGGGAAAAAAAAGGGGAGTGAGCCAGTTCGTAAATAGGCTACAGCAGCAAGCAAATGCTGGTTAGTAAAAAATAATATATCTGTAATTTTGCTAAAGAGTTGGGAAGTTGATGAAACAGTTGTAGTGTGATAGAACATGGGACAGTCTAATGTGCAAAGTTCTTACCCAACTTTACAAATAATGCTGGTGTAGATATCCTACAAAGCAGAAGTGACAGGTTAAATTTCAAGATTCTTTTCTATTTTTATGCATTCCCTCAACAAATATTTACAAATTAGGTCCTATTGAGGGCAGGATTACCCTTTAGGTCAAGGCAGGCTAAAAAACAGTCAAAACCAAATGTTGTAATCAGTGCCCTGAGAGGGGAGTGCAGGGAACTGTGGGAGCCCACAGAGAGTTGCAGAGCCCTCATACTTGAATTTCTCCTTATTCACATATGCTTCCCTGCTATAGACCAGGTAATCTATGAGGGTTTTCTCCCAACTACACCCTGAATTCTTTGAAATAAACCAAATACAGGTACTTGGCTGTATTTTTGAGTTGACCCCGGGACGATAGCTATTAGGCTGTGCCCTTAGTGTCACAGACATTATATAACCTAGAAAGCTGCAACAGTTAGGAAACCAAATTCAGCTACCTCTTGGGGGAGCTGAGTGACAATTCTAAAAACAGCTGGAGTGGATAGAAATCCCTGTATTCAGAATCAGTGATCACAGTTACAAATCATGAGCTGAGCTGTGAATGTTAGGTTCCCTACTTATAAAATGAGGGTAACAGTCTTCACGTTATTTACTGCAGAGATCTTTGTGGATGTTGAGTGAAATAATTGAAGTGAAAGTACTTTTCAGTGATGTAATTTAGGGAATATAATTTCCTTATTGAAAACCCTTCAGTGGGAATAATATTACCCAAAGGGGGTTGTTTATAGACTCAGTAAAAAGAAGGTGCCAAAATAAATGGTCTTTACTGTTCCTACCTACGGCAGTGGTAGGAACAGGCATGTCCTGCTAGCTCTACCTCCAAATCATATACTGAATCTGAAGTACTTATCTCCCTCTCCTCTACCACCTACCTCCCAGGTCTACTCTTGCAATATTCCAAACTGGTCCCTCTACTTGTAAATTTGCCCTTCTCCAATAAACATTTTAAAATAGCAGTTAAGGGTAATGTAATATTTCTTAAAATCCTTCAATAGCTTCCAAATGCATTTAGAACAGTAACTAAGTTCTTTGCAGTGGTCTATAAAATCCTACCTGATATAGTCCCTCATGCATTACTCTATCTTATTTCTTTTTCAAAGCAGGTATTTACTACCGGAATTTTTCATTTCTTGCCTATCTACTTCTCTATAATGTAAGCTTCACAAGGACAAAGACAAGCTGTGTCCCTGGAGCCTACCAATTTCTGGTAGATAAATATTTGTTGTATTATTAAATAAATAAAGAACTAAATAAATGTTCCTCTTCTTATCATTGCCTAAGAAAATTATACCCATCTTTTGGACTGAGCTAAATGTCATCCCATCTATAAAAGTGTCCATGATTATCCTGCTAAAAGTCAGTACCCTTTCCCCCTAAGCACTTAAGAGTCTTTGTTTACAGTTAAAAAGTTGGATTCCTGGTTGGGAGGTCCAAGATGGCCGAAGAGGAACAGCTCCAGAGTGCAATTCCCAGTGAGAACAGTGCAGAGGGTGAGTGCTCACTGCATTTCCAAACAAGTTTTCACTGCCCACAGACCAGGAGATTCCTGGGTCAAAAAGCGCCACGAGTTTTCAGTGCAGTGGTTTCAGCCAGTGCCACGTAGGCACACAGGTCTGTGCAGCTGTTTCTACTAGTGCCTGGAAAGCCTTGGAGACAGAGCTCGCCCATTCAACTGAAAGGGAGTGGGCTGAGACAGGGAGCCAGGATCTCGACTCGGTGGGTACCAACCCCACAAAACAAGCAATTGTAAATGCTCTGTATTCAGAGTTTCACAGCAAGGGCAGCTGGACCAGGACCGTCCAGCTCAGTGTGGGGAAGGGCATCCTCCACTACCAAGGCAGCTCCGCCACTGCCAAGGCAGTTCACACAGCAGCTGGGCAGAGCCTGCAGCAACGTCACCAACATGTCTGCTGGCAGACTGTGACTAGACTACTCCGTGCAGGGTAGGGAATCTATGAAAAAAGGCAGCAGCACGACAAGAACTTATAAATAAAGCCAACCTTCCTAGGACAGAGCACCTGAGAAAAGAGGCAGTTATGAGTTCAGCTGCAGGAGACCTAAAGGTACCTGCCCAGTCCCTCTGCACGGAACAGTGGATCTCCCAGCACAACACCTGAGCTCCTGTAAAGGACAGACTGCCTCCTCAAGCAGCTCCCTAACCCCTATATGCCCAAAGAGATATCTAATAAAGGAGAGCTCAGGCCAACATCTGGCTTGTACCCTTCTGGGATGAGAATAGCAGAGGAAGAAACCTGCAGCAACCCTTGCTGTTCTGCAGCCCCTGTGGGCGATCTCCAGGTGAGTGGGGTCTGGAGTGTACCTCCAGTGGTCCTGCAAGAGAGGGGCCTGACTGTTAGAAGGAAAACTAAGACGCAGAAAGAATTAGCTTCAACATCAACAAAGGACATCCACTCAGAGACCCCATCTGAAAACCACCAACTACAAAGATCACAGGCAGATAAAATCACTAAGATGGGAAGAAACCAGAACAAAAAGGAGGAAAACACTAAAAACCAGAATGTCTCTCCTCCTCCAAGGGATCACAACTCCTCACCAGCTAGGGATCAAAGATGGATGGAGAATGAAATCTGATGAATTGACAGAAACAGGCTTGAGACAGGTGGGTAATAACAAACTTCTCAGAGCTAAAAGAACATGTGGTAACTCAATGCAAAGAAACTAAGAACCTTGAAAAATGGTTAGATGAGATGTTAACTAGAATAAACAGCTTAGAGAAGTATATAAATGACTTGATGGAGCCTGAAAAACACAGCACGAGAACTTCATGAAGCATACACAACTTTCAATAGCCTAATCGACCTAACAGAAGAAAGGATATCAGAGATCGAAGATTAACTCAATGAAATAAAATGAGAAGGCAAGAATAGAGAAGAAAGAGTGAAAAGAAATAACAAAGCCTGCAAGAAATATGGGATTATGTGAAAAGACCTAATCTATGTTTGATAGGTGTATCTGAATGTGATGGAGAGAATGAATCCAAGCTGGAAAACACTCTTCAGGATATTATCCAGGAGAACATCCCCAATCTAGCAAGGCAGGCCAACATTCAAGTCTAGGAAATATAGAGAACAGCACAAAGATATTCCTCAAGAACAGCAACCCCCAAGGCACATAATCGTCAGATTCACCAGGGTTGAAATGAAGAAAAAAATGTTAAGGGCAGCAAGAAAGAAAGATCAGGTTACCCACAAAGGGAAGCCCATCAGACTCACAGCGGATCTCTTGGCTGAAAGCTCTACAAGTCAGAAGAGACTGGGGGGGCAATATTCGACATCTTTAAAGGAAAAAACTTTCAACCTAGAATTTCTTATCCAGCCAAACTAAGCTTAATAAGTGAAGGAGAAAGAAAATCCTTTATGGACAAGCAATTGCTGAGAGATTTCGTCACAACCAGGCCTGCCTTACAAGAGCTCCTGAAAGAAGCACTAAACAAGGAAAGGAACAACCAGACAGCCACTCCAAAAACGTACCAAATGGTAAAGACCATTGCCACAATGAGGAAAATGTGACAACTAATGGGCAAAACAACCAACTAACATTAAAATGGCCAGGATGAAATTCACACATAGCAATATTAACCTTAAATGTAAATGGACTTAAATGCCCCAATCAAAAGACACAGACTGGCAAATTGAATAAAAAGTCAAAACTAATCGGTGTGCTGTATTCAGGAAACCCATCTCATGTGCAAGGACACACATAGGCTCAAAATAAAGGGATGGAGGAAGATTTATCAAGCAAATGGAGAAGCAAAAAAAAAGCAGGAGTTGCAATCCTAGTCTCTGATAAAATGGACTTTAAACCAACAAAGATCAAAAGAGACAAAGAAGGGCATTACATAATGGTAAAAGGATCAATGTAACAAGAAGAGCTAATGATCCTAAATATATACTCACCCAATACAGGAGCACCCAGGTACAACAAAGCAAGTTTTTAATGACCTACAAAGAGACTTAGACTCCCACACACTAATAGTGGGAGACTTTAACACTCCACTGTCAATATTAGCCAGATCAATGAGACAGAAAATTAACAAGAATACCCAGGACTTGAACTCAGATCTGGACCAAGCGGACCTAATAGACATGCTACAGAAATCTCCACCCCAAATACACAGAATATACATTCTTCTCAGCACCGCATGGCACCTACTCTAAAACTGACCACATAATTGGAAGTAAATCACTCCCCCAACAAATGCAAAAGAATGGAAATCATAAACAGTCTTTCAGACCACATGGACAATCAAATTAGAACTCAGAATTAAGAAAATAACTCAGAACCACACAGCTTCATGGAAATTGAACAACTGGCTCCTGAATGTCAACTGGGTAAACAATGAAATGAAGGCAGAAATAAAGATGGATGTTCTTTGAAACCAAAGAGAATGAACACACAACATACCAGAATCTCTGGGCACATTTAATGCAGTGTCTAGAGGGAAATTTATAGCAATAAATGCCCACCAGAGAAGTGAGGAAAGATCTAAAATCGACACCCTATTGTCAAAATTGGAAGCCTAGAGGAGCAAGATCAAAAAAAATCTCAAAAGTTAGCAGAAGACAAGAAATAACTAAGATCAGAGCAGAACTGAAGGAGATAGAGACACAAAAACCCCTTCAAAAAAAATCAATGAATCTAGGAGGTGGTTTTTTTGAAAATATCACCAAAAAGATAGACCACTAGCCAGATTAATAAAAACGAAAAGGGAGAAGAATCAAATAGATACAATAAAAAATGATAAAGGGGGATATCGCCACTGACTCCACAGAAATACAAATTACAATCAGAGATTACTACAGACAACTCTATGCACATAAACCAGTAAACCTGGAAGAAATGGATACATTCCTGGACACTTGCACCCTCCCAAGCCTAAACCAGTAAGAAGTTGAAACCTTGAGCAGACCAATAAAAAGGGCTGAAGTTGAGGCAGCAATTAATAGCCTACCAACCAAAAAAAGTCCAGGTCAAGACGGATTCACAGCTGAATTCTACCAGATGTACAAAGAGGAGCTGGTACCATTCCTTCTGAAACTATTCCAAACAATACAATAAGAAGGAATCCTTCCCAAATCATTTTATGAGACCAACATCATCCTGATACCAAAACCCGGCAGAGATTCAACAAAAAAGGAAAACTTCAGGCCAATATCCATGATGAACATAGATGCAAAAATCTTCAATAAAATACTGGCAAACTGATTGCAACGGCACATCAAAAAATTTATCCATCATGATCAAGTAGGCTTCATTCCCAGGATGCAAGGTTGGTTCAACATACGCAAGTCTATTTACATAATCCATCACATAAACAGAACCAAAGACAAAAACCACATGATTATATGCCTACTGACCCTTCTTAAAATAATACTTTGAATGAATAAAATAAAATATAATATAGAAGATTACAAATTTTATTTAAAAGTATTTAAAAGTAAATTTTAAATTTTAAATTATAAATTTTATTTAAAAGTAAAAACAAATTTTATTTAAAAGTACTTATCAAATTGCACAAAACAAAATTCTGTAATAAAGAAATATATTTCTTTATTAATACATTAAATAACAAGATCTAATTACACATTTAATAACCACCATAATTTTAAAGTAGTGATGAGCATACATGATATTCCAAGATATGTGCAACATCAATAGTGTGATGTGATCATTTTTTATTTCTACTGGCTATAAAACTCAAATATTATCAAAAATACTATTGTTTGTTGCTTACATTCATTATTGAAAGGAGAGCTAAGTTTAGTTAAATGTTAGTAAAAAATTATTACCAGCCACTGCCAAAAAACACAAAGACATAAAGACACGTACACATGTATGTTTATTGCAACACTGTTCACAATAGCAAGACTTGGAACCAGCCCAAATGCCCATCAACAAATAGACTGGATAAAGAAAATGTATCACATATACACCATGAAACACTATGCAGCCATAAAAAGAAAGGAGTTCATGTGTTTTACAGGGATGTGGATGAAGCTGAAAACCATTGTTCTCAGCAAACTAACACAAGAAGAAAAACCAGACACCACATGTTCTCACTCATAAGTGGTAGTTGAAAAAATGAGAACACATGGACTCAGGGAGGGGAACATTGCACACCTGGGCCTGTAGGGTGTAGGGGGCTAGAGAAGGGATAGCATTAGGAGAAATACCTAATGTACATGATGGATTTATGGGTGCAGCAAACCACCGTGGCACAGATATACCTATGAAACAAACCTGCACATTCTGCACATGTAGCCCAGAATGTAAACTACATTAAAATAGTAATAATAATGAAGAAAAGAAAAACTGGTAACAGCCACTGCAAAAATATACTGAAATGTAAAAACCATCAACACTATAAAGAAACTGCATCAACTAATGGGCAAAATAACCAGCTAACCTCATAATGACAAGATGAAATTCACACATAAGAATATTAACCTTCAATGTACATGGGCTAAATGCCCCCAATTAAAAGGCACACACCAGCAAATTGAAGAGTCAAGACTCATTGGTGTGCTGCATTCGGGAGACCCATCTCACATGCAAAGACACATATGTGCTCAAAATAAAGGGATTTAGAAAGATTTACCAAAAAAAAAAAAAAAGCAGGGGTTGCAATCCTAGTCTCTCATAAAAACAGACTCTTAATCCAGTGAAGATCAAAAAATACAAAGGAAGGCATTATATAATGGTAAAGAGATCAATACAACAAGAAGAGCTAACTATCCTAAATACACATGCACCCAGTACAGGAGAACCCAGATTCATAAAGCAAGTTTTTAGAGACCTACAAAGAGACTTAGATCCCCGCACAATGATAGTGGGAGACTTTAAAACCCCATTGTCAATATTAGACAGATTGAGACAGAAAATTAACAAGGATATTCAGGACTTGAACTCAGCACTGGACCAAGCAAACCTAATAGATATCTGCAGAACTCTCCAACCCAAATGAACAGAATATACATTCTTCTCAGCACCACCTCACATTTATTCTAAAATTGACTATGTAATTGGAAGTAAAATACTAAGCAAATACAAAAGAATGGAAAATCATAACAAACAGTCTCTCAGACCACAGTGTCAGGAACGGCACGTGGCCCGGGGAGCTCTTGACCAGCAAGAGCGTCCCAATACCTGGAAGAGAGAGTGCGTGGAAAAATAGGAGACAGAAAAGTAGGGTCTGGAGGTCTGAATAAGCAGTGCCCATACAGCAATGCCTAAACAGCAATTTTATTTGTGCAAAGGGTCCCAATATATACTGTCAGCTTTCAGTAGCTGACGTCAACCCACATTGTTAATTCTATACAATAAAGAGGAATAAAAGTTACAATACCGCAAGTCTGGAGGAGAAGATAAAATACCAATAAAAGGGAAGTACATAGCTAAGGACCATAAAGTAAGCACGAGGGTGGAGATTTTTCTTTACCTATTGTGTAGGGATTTACATTTGAGAAGGTAACATTCTTTAAGGTTAGGAAAAGCAACATTCTTTAACGGTCAGGCAAAACTCATAGATCTTAAAGGTAACAATCTCCAAGAGACATGTGAGTAGTTACAGGGCTTAGATAATGTTTAGTAAACAGAGTCATAAAACTAGAGTAAACAGAGTCATAAAACTAGCCCAAAACAGGTACCAGATAAAACACAATGTCTTAGTAAAACCACACAGCCATCACCGAGCCATTGTGTCAGTGTCAGGGAGTCTGAGATAACTTCTGCAAAATCATCCATCTTTTAGTTCCTGCTTTCCCTTAGCTCGACTGCCTCCAGGAGGGGAAATATGTCTGGGCTCAAGCTCACATTATGGCAGAGGCACAGTCAGAGGGCCTCTATGCTGGAGCGATCCCCATACCACAGTGCAATAATATTAGAACTCAGGATTAAGAAACTCACCCAAAACTGCACAACTACATGGAAACTGAACAACCTACTCTGGAATGACTACTTAGTATATAATGAAATTAAGGCAGAAATAAATAAGTTCTTTGAAACCAATGAGAACAAAGACACAACCTATCAGAATCTCTGGGACATAGCTAAATCGGTGTTTGGAGGAAAATTGATAGCACTAAATGCCCACATAAGAAAGCAGGAAAGATCTAAAACTGACACCCTAACATCACAATTAAAGAACTAGAAAACAAGAGCAAATGAAACCAAAAACTAGCCAAAGACAAGAAATAATTAAGATTATGGATCTGAAAAAGATCACAAAAAAAATCACAAATGTCAATAAATCCAGGAGCTAGGTTTTTGGAAAAAATTTAACAAAACAGACCACTATCTAGACTAATAAAGAAGAGAGAGAAGAATCAAATAGACACAATAAAATTGGTAAAGAGTATAGTACCACAGAGTCCATAGAAATACAAACTACCACCAGAGAGTACTATAAATATCTCTATGGTAAAAAAAATAAAATAAAATCTACAAGAAATGGATAAATTCCTGGAAACAAAGACTAAATCAGAATGAAGTTGAATCCCTAAATAGATCAATAACAAGCTCTGAAATTGAGGCCATAATTAATAGCCTACCAACCAAAAAAATGCACAAGACTAGACAATTCACAGCCAACTTCTGACAAAGATGCAAGGAGGAGCTGATACCATTTCTTCTAAAACTGTTCCAAACAATAGAAAAAGAGGAACTTCTCCCTATCTCATTTTATGAGGCAAGCACCATCCTGATATCAAAACCTCCAGAGACACAACAAAAAAATAAAATTAAATAAAATAAAATAAAAAAAGGAAAGAAAATTTCAGGCCTATATCCCTGATGAACATTGATACAAAAATTCCCAATAAAATACTGGCAAACCAAGTACACCAGCACATTTAAAAGCTATCCACCACGAACAAGTTGGCTCCATCCCTGGGATGCAAGGCTGGTTCAACATAGGGAAATCAATAAATGTAATCCATCACATAAACAAAACCAGTGACAAAACCCACATGATTATCTCAATAGATGCAGAAAAGTCTTTTGGTAAAATTCAACACCCCTTCATGCTAAACAACACTCTTAATAAACTAGGTATTGATGTAATGTCTTTCAAAATAATAAAAGCTATATATGACAAAACCACAGCCAATATTATGCTGAATAAGCAAAAGCTGAAAGCATTCCCTTTAAAAACTGGCACAAGACGAGGATGCCCTCTCTCACTACTCTTATTCAACATACTATTGGAAGTTCTGGCCAGGGCAATGAGGCAAGAGAAAGAAATAAAGGATATTCAAATAGGAAGAGAGGAAGTCAAACTATCTCTGTTTGCAGATGACATGATCATATATTTTTAAAACCCCATTGTCTCAGCCCCAAATCTCCTTAAGCTGATAAGCAACTTCAGCAAAGTCTCAGAATACAAAATCAATGTATAAAAATTGCAAGCATTTCTATACACTAATAGCAGACAAGCAGAGAGCCAAATTATGAGTGAGCTCCCATTCATCATTGCTACAAAGAAAATAAAATATTTAGGAATAAAACTTACAAGGAAAGTGAAGGACCTCTTCAAAGAGAACTTCAAACCACTGCTCAAGGAAATAAGAGAGGACACAAACAAATAGAAAAACATTCCAAGTTCATGAATAGGAAGAATCAATATCATAAAATGGCCATACTGCCCAAAGTAATTTATAGATTCAATGTTATTCCCATCAAGCTGCCACTGACTTTCTTCACATAATCAGAAAAAAAAAACTACTTTAAATTTCATATAGAACCAAAAAAAGTCTATATAGCCAAGACAATCCTAAGCAAAAAGAACATACCTACAGGCATTATGCTACCTGACTTAAAACTACACTACAAAACTACCATAACCAAAACAGCATAGTACTAGTACCAAAACAGAGATATAGGCCAATGGAAAAGAATAGAGGCCTCAGAAATAACACCACACATCTACAACCATTTGATCTTTGACAAACATGACAAAAACAAGCAATGGGGAAAGGAGTCCCTATTTAACAAATGGTGTTATAGTAACTGGCTAGCCATATGCAGAAACTGAAACTGGATATGTTTCCTTCCTTAGACCTTGTACAAATATTAACTCAAGATCGATTAAAGATTTGAACTTAAGACCAAAAATCATAAAAACCCTAGAAGAAAACCTAGGCAATGACATTCAGGACATAAGCATGTGCAAAGACTTTATGACTAAAACACCAAAAGCAATGGCAACAAAAGTCAAAATAGACAAATGGGATCTAATTAAACTTAAGAGCTTCTGCACAGTGAAAGAAACTATCATTAGAGTAAACAGGCAACCTACAGAATGGGAGAAAATTTTTGCAATCTATCCATCTGACAAAGGGCTAATATCCAAAATCTACAAGGAACTTAAATAAATTTACAAGAAAAACAACCTATCAAAAAGTGGGTGAATGATATGAATGAACACTTTTGAAAAAAAGACATCTATGTAGCCAATAGGAAAAACAGCTCATCATCACTAGTCATTAGAGAAATGCAAATCAAAACCAGAATGAGATACCAACTCACACCATTTAAAATGGTGATCATTCAAAAGTCAGAAAACAACAGATGTTGGAGAGAATACAGAGAATTAGGAATGCATTTGCACTGTTGTTGGGAGTGTAAATTAGTTCAACCATTGTAGAAGACAGTATGGTCATTCCTCAAGGATCTAGAACCAGAAATATCATTTAACCTAGCAATCCAATTACTGGGTATATACCCAAAGAATTATAAATCATTCTACTATGGAGACACGTGTACATTTATGTTTATTGCACTACTGTTCACAATAGCAAAGACTTGGAACTAACCCAAATGCCCATCAATGATAGACGGGATAAGAAAATGTGGCACATATACGCTATGGAATACTATGCAGCCATAAAAAGAAATGAGTTCTTGTGGATATGAGTGAAGCTGGAAACCATCATTCTCAGCAAACTAACACAGGAAAAGAAAACCAAACACTGCATGCTCTCACAAGTGGGAGTTAAACAATGAGAATATATGGACACAGGAAGGGGAACATTACACACCAGGGCCTGCCAGGGTGTAGGATCAAAGGGAGAGATAATATTAGGAGAAATACCTAATGTAGATGACAGGTTGATGGGTGCAGCAAACCATCATTGCACAGGTATCACTGTGTAACAAACCTCTACGTTCTGCATATGTATCCCAGAACTTAAAGTACAAAAAAAAAAAAAAAAACAGAAAAGAAAATGTAAAATTACTTGCCAAACATTCAGTAGAGTAAGGACTTCAATCATGCTTCAAGGCAACTGCACAATTCCCACCATGACATCTGTATTCTAGCCAGTAGAAGAGGGAGCCACTTTAGAAGCTACTTATGTCATTTCTATTCATATCTCTTTGCCAATCATTAGTTACATAACCACACCTACATCTAAAGGATGTTCAAAAATCTAAAATTTTCCTGAGTGACCACATACTAACTAAAATTTCTATTGCCATGTAATCAGAGAATATATACATAAGAGGACAATTAGCAGTCTCTGACACAGGTGGGGATTTTTTTCAGATGTGGAAACTAAAACTCAAAGCAATGAAGTAACGTGCCTAAGGACTATTGGCTAGTAAGTAATAAAGCTACAGTTTCAACCCCAGTCTGACTGGCTTTGACGTTTCTGTCTTTCAACAGAAAGATTTGAGTAGGCAGAAAAGCAATCGGTGAACCTGAACAAAGAAATTTGAAATTAGAAATTCAGAGGAGCAGAGAATATATGAATACAGAAAAGTGAACAGAATTTACGGGACTTGAGGAACACCATCAAGTGGACAAACATACATATAATGGGACTCCCAGAAGAAGAGACAGAGAAATAGGCCAAAAGATTGTTTGAAGAAAGAATTGTGAAAACTTCTCAAATATGAGCAAAGATGTGAATTCACCAAAAACTAGGACAAACCCAAAGAGAATTACATGAAGACATAAACAAACTCTTGATACTGAAGACAAGAGAGAATCTTGAAAACAGCAAGGAAGCAACTACAAATCACATAGAAGGAATTTTCAATAAGATGATCAGGTTTCTCATCAGAAATCTTTCAGGCCAGAAGTCAGAGGAATTATATATTTAAAGTGCTAAGAGAAAAAAAAAAAACTATCAACTGAGAATTCCATTTGTAAAAAACTATCCTTCAATTACATACAACTTTAGAATGTGTTATGTTGCTATATACTTTCCTCTAGAGACTGCTTTAAATGTGTCCCAGAGATTCTGGTATGTTGTGTCTTCGTTCTCGTTGGTTTCAAAGAACATCTTTATTTCTGCCTTCATTTCATTGTTTATCCAGTCAACATTCAAGAGCCAGTTGTTCAATTTCACTAAAGCTGTGTGGTTCTGAGTCAGTTTCTGAATTCTGAGTTCTAACTTGATTGCACTGTGGTCTGAGAGACTGTTTGTTATGATTTCCATTCTTTTGCATTTGCTGAGGAGTGATTTACTTCCAATTATGTGGTCAATTTTAGAGTAGGTGCGATGTGGTGCTGAGAAGAATGTATATTCTGTGGATTTGGGGTGGAGAGTTCTGTAAATGTCTATTAGGTTTGCTTGATCCAGGTGTGAGTTCAAGTCCTGGATATCCTTGTAATTTTCTGTCTTGTTGATCTGTCTAACATTGACAACGGGGTGTTCAAGTCTCCCACTATTATTGTGTGGGAATCTAAGTCTCTACACTAAAATTAACTCCAGATGGATTAAAGACTTAAACATAAGACGTAACACCATAAAATCCCTAGAAGAAAATCTAGGCAAAACCATTCAGGACATAGGTGTAGGCAAGGACTTCATGACCAAAACACCAAAAGCAGTGGCAACAAAAGCCAAAATAGACAAATGGGACCTAATCAAACTCCATAGCTTCTGCACAGCAAAAGAAACAGTCATTAAAGTGAATTGGAAACCAACAGAATGGGAAAAAAGTTTTGCAGTCTACCCATCTGACAAAGGGCTGATAACCAGAATCTACAAAGAACTGAAACACATTTACAAGAAAAAAACAAACAAGCCCATTCAAAAGTGGGCGAAGGATATGAACAGACACTTTACAAAAGAAGACATACATGAGGCCAACAACATATGAAAAAATGCTCATCATCACTGGTCATTAGAGAAATGCAAATCAAAACTACATTGAGATACCATCTCATGCCAGTTAGAATGGCGATCATTAAAAAATCTGGAGACAACAGATGCTGGAGAGGATGTGGAGAAATAGGAACGCTTTTACACTGTTGGTGGGAGTGTAAATTAGTTCAACCATTGTGGAAGACGGTGTGGCGATTCCTCAAGGACCTAGAAATAGAAATTCCATTTGATCCAGCAATCCCATTACTGGGTATATATCCAAAAGACTATAAATCGTTCTACTATAAGGACACATGCACACGAATGTTCATTGCAGCACAGTTTACAATAGCAAAGACCTGGAACCAACCCAAATGCCCATCGATGATAGACTGGACAGGGAAAATGTGGCACATATACACCATGGAATATTATGCAGCCATCAAAAACGATGAGTTCGTGTCCTTTGTAGGGACATGGATGAACCTGGAAACCATCATTCTCAGCAAACTGACACAAGAACAGAAAATCAAACACCGCATGTTCTCACTCTATAGGCGGGTGTTGAACAATGGGAACACATGGACACAGGGAGGGGGAGTATCACACACTGGGGTCTGTTGGGGGGACAAAGGGGAGGGATAGTGGGGGGGGTGGGGAGTTGGGGGAGGGATAGCACGGGGAGAAATGCCAGATATAGGTGATGGGAGAGGAAGGCAGCAAATCACACTGCCATGTGTGTACCTATGCAACAATCTTCCATGTTCTTCACATGTACCCCCAAACCTAAAATGCAATAAAAAAAAAAAAAAAAAGAATGTGTTATGTTGTCCACAGAGTAGCTAGAAAAAAAAAAATTCTGTAGAATATACTCAAAGGAAATGAGAAAGGAATCAAAACATGTTACCACAAAAAAAAAAAATCACATGCTACAACATAGAGAAACCATAAAGATTATGTTATGTGAGATAGGACAGTCACAAAAAGACAAATACTGTATGATTCCATTTGTATGAGATACACAGAGTAGTCAAATTCACAGAGACAGAAAGTAGAAAGCAGAATGGTGCTTGACAGGGCCTGGGGGAGAATGGAATGATGACTTACTGTGTAATGGTTACAGAGTTTCAATTTTGGAAAATGACAAATTTGTGAAGATGACTGGTGGTGATTTTTGTACAATAATATTAATGTACTTAATGTAATTAAACTGTACACTTAAAATGATTTAAGTGGTAAACTTTGTATTATGTATATTTTACCACAATTTATAGTTTTAATGCTATTTTTAATCAAACTATCAATGACTACTACTACTACATGGACACAGGTAGGGAACATCACCCACTGGGGCCTCTCAAGGGGTTGGGGACAGGGGAGAGAGAGCATTAGGAGAAATACCTAATGAAGATGATGGGTTGATAAGTGCAGCAAAACATCATCCACATGTATATCTATGTAACAAACCTGCACATTCTGCACATATACCTCAGAACTTAAAATAATAAAAAATAAATTAAAAATAGTTGATGCAGGTGAGGTTGCAGAGAAAAGAGAATGCTTATACACTACTGGTGGGAATGTAAATTAGTTTAGCCACTATGGAAACCAGTTTGAAGATTCTCAAAGAACTTAAAAGAGAACTACCAATCTAACCAGCAATCCCATTTGGGTATATACCCAGAGGAATATAAGCCATTATACTATAAAGATACATACATGTGTATGTTCATTGCAGCACTATTCACAATAGCAAAGACATGGAATCAATCTAATGTCCATCAATGGTAGACTGGATAAATAAAATGTGATACATATATGCCCTGAAATACTACACAGCCATACACAGCCATATAAAAGAAATGAAATCATGTTCTTTGCAGCAACAGGAATGGAGCTGGAGGTCGTTAACCTAAGTAAATAAATTCATGAAAAAGAAAAAACAAGTATCACATACTCTCACTTATAAATAAGAGCTAAATATTGAGTGCACATTGACATAAAGAAGTTAACAACAGACACCAGGGTCTACTTGAGGGTGGCAGTGCGGGGAGAGTTAAAATTTTAAAAACTACCTATCAGGTACCATGTTTATTACTCGGTTTGCAAATAATCTATACGCTAAACTTACATGAGATGTAATTTATCCATGTAATAAACATACACGCATACTCCCTGAACCTAAAATATAAGTTGTAAAGAAGAAAAAGATATGTAGATATATTGATAAAAATAACAAAATGACAAATGCAGGAATGGAACACAAAATACCACATGTTCTTACTGAAAAGAGGGGAGCTACATGAAGAGAACTTAAGAACACAAGAAGGAAACAACAGACACTGGGGTCTACTTGAGAGTGGAAGGTGGCAGGAAGGAGAGGAACAGAAAAAGACAACTGTTGGTACTAGGCTTAATACCTCAGTGATGAAAGAATCTTTACAACAAAACCCCATGACACAAGTTTGCTTATATAACAAACCTTCACATATGCCCCTGAACTTAAAATAAAAGTTAAAGAAAAAAACTTTAGAATTTTTTCCCAGCTGTAGATGGTAAATCTGAATAGTCTGAGAAACTCATAATAATCTCATTCTCCTAGCCAATGATTGATTTATGAATGGGTAAGCAGTGCAATCTGTCCAATTAGCTACTAGTGTGTGCACAGAGGGAGAGAAATTCTGTAAAAATATCTTTCCACTCAAAAAAAAGACACAAAAATTATATTTCTTTTTCTTTCTGCCCCCTGGTCTCTATTGTGTGAAGATATGACTCTTGGATCTTCTGCAGCCATTTTATGAACATAGAGGGCCAACCTAAGGACAAAAACAAAATTTAAAAATGACAAAACAGAAATGAAGAATGTATCTTGGACATTGATGATAAGTTATTTGATGACGTATTTGTTTGTGAAAAAAAACCTGTAAATGTTTCTGAAAATCTAATATAGAAGAAGAGAAAAGGCAGAGACTTCCCAAAACCTGTCTCTCCATATAATTATTGACAATGCTACCAAAAAAAAATGTTAAAATATACTTATCTAAAATAACTGTAAAAATCAGCAGCCTAGCAGCCACTGAGAAGTGGAGACCAAGTTAAGAACATCTCAAAAATACCCATCCTCAGAATATTTTTACTATTTGACTTGTCTGAAAACTCTCTAGAGAATCTATTTTAACAGGTCTTGCTGTCATTTGATTTGACTCAAAGCCTATTTCATAGAAAAAGACATACATCCATGGAATTTGGCAAAAAAAAATAGTTGCTGGCAATTATTTAATATTACAGCTGCCTGAGGTGGTGATGCAAGTTGGGCAACAAAAAGCCTGGCAAAAAAATTTAAATGAAAATTAATAAAATGTACATGGGGGAGTGAGAAAAGCCAACATATTTCTTGTAATCTGGTAGGCCATGCACATTTGCACAATTGTGCACGTGCTCAGAGAGATGTGACAGAGACCCACTCTTCTAGCTCTAGCTAGACCTGAGGCTCCATACAAGAAGAAAGTGAACTTTAAGGGAACATAGTATGTTGCTAGTGTATTCACATACACATATTCTCCCTCTCTCTCTCTCTCTACACACACACACACACATACACACACACACACACAAAATTAGCAAAGGATTGAAGATTTATTGATTCAAAACATTTAAAAAAATCTCTGTCCAATTGTTGGCTGACAACTAAGCTAGTTAAGCAGACTTCACTGGATACAAATTACATGGAATACAGATGTATAGAACTAAATGAGGAAAGTTACTAAACAAACAACAAGAAAATAATGAGAAGAGAAGATGCTGATTTCCACATTTGCAATATTATATTATTTAAAATATCTGGTTTTCAACAAAAATACTTAGAGTATGCAAAGAAACAGGAAATTATAGTCAAAACAAAGAGGAAAAAGTAAGATGATTATATATGTATACAACACTATACCAACTAGAGTTCAACAAGTTTTAGGACAATAGGTCAATGTGCAAACATCAATTGTATTTACATAGCCTAACAATAAAAACAAAGAAAAAAAGCAGTTTTATTTGAAATACATCAAAAATAATAAAAAATATTGAAATGAATATTTTCAAACTAGTGCAAGACTTGTAAATTGAAAAACATAAAGCATTGTTGAAAAACAAAAAGGAAATTAAAATAAAATGAAAGACAACATACTCATGGACTGGCAGATGATTATTTTAAGATAACAATACTTTCAAAATTGATTTACATATTTAAAGCAATTTCTATCGAAAATTTCAGATGTCCATCTTCTGTAAATTTGGCAAGCTGATTTACGATTGATTTCTTAATTTTAAAGAAACTTCAAAAAGTCAAAACTAAGTTCTAAAAACAACACTATCCAATTCAAAACATTACTACAAAGCTACAGTCATTCATACAGTGTGAGAGTGGCATATGGATTAACATATCCATAAATGAAATAGAATTGTGAATCCAGAAATAAACTCTAATATTTTTTCTATTTTTTTTTTTTGTTGCATTTTAGGTTTTGGGGTACGTGTGAAGAACATGCAAAATTGTGGCATAGTTACACAAATGGCAGTGTGATTTGCTGCCTTCCTCCCCATCACCTATATCTGGCATTTCTCCCCCCCCCGTGTTATCTCTCCCCAACTCCCCACCCCCTGCTGTCCCTTTCCTATTTTCCCCCAGCAGACCCCCAGTGTGTGATGCTCCCCTCCCTGTGTCCATGTGTTCTCCTTGTTCAACACCCGCCTATGAGTCAGAACATGCAGTGTTTGATTTTCTGTTCTTGTGTCAGTTTGCTGAGAATGATGGTTTCCAGGTTCATCCATGTCCCTACAAAGGACATGAACTCATCTTTTTGATGGCTGCATATATCTCCATGGTGTATATGTGCCACATTTTCCCTGTCCAGTCTATCATCAATGGGCATTTGTGTTGGTTCCAGGTTTTCGCTATTGTAAACTGTGGTGCAATAAATATTTGTGTGCATGTGTCCTTATAGTAGAACGATTTATAATCCTTTGGATATATACCCCAGTAATGGGATTGCTGGGTCAAATGGAATTTCTATTTCTAGGTCCTTGAGGAATCGCCACACTGTCTTCCACAATGGCTGAACTAATTTGCACTCCCACCAACAGTGTAAAAGTGTTACTATCTCTCCACATCCTCTCCAGCATCTGTTGTCTCCAGATTTTTTCATGATCACCATTCTAACTGGCATGAGATGGTATCTCAATGTAGTTTTGATTTGCATTTCTCTAATGACCAGTGATGATGAGCATTATTTCATATGTTTGTTGGCCTCATGTATGTCTTCTTTTGTAAAGTGTCTGTTCACATCCTTTGCCCACTTTCGAATGGGCTTGTTTGTTTTTTTCTTGTAAATCTGTTTCAGTTCTTTGCAGATTCTGGATATCAGCCCTGTGTCAGATGAGTAGACTGCAAAAATATTTTCCCATTCTGTTCATTGCTGATTCACTCTAATTACTGTTTCTTTTGCCCTGCAGAAGCTGTGCAGTTTGATTAGGTATCATTTGTCTATTTTGGCTTTTGTTGCCAATGCTTTTGGTGTTTTGGTCATGAAATCCTTGCCTATGCCTATGTCCTGAATGGTTTTGCCTAGATTTTCTTGTAGGGTTTTTATGGTGTTAGGTCTTATGTTTAAGTCTTTAATCCATCTGGACTTAATTTTAGTGTAAGCTGTCAGGCAGGGGTCCAGTTTTTGCTTTCTGCACATGGCTATCGCTTTCACAACACCATTTATTAAACAGGGAATCCTTTTCCCATTGCTTGTTTTTCTCAGGTTTGTCAAAGATCGAGATGGTTGTAGATGTGTTGTGTTGCCTCCAAGGCCTCTGTCCTGTTCTATTGGTCTATATGTCTGTTTTGGTACCAGTACCATGATGTTTTGATTACTGTAGCCTTGTAGTATAGTTTGAAGACTGGGAGTGTGATGCCTCCAGCTTTGTTCTTTTTGCTTAGAATTGACTTGGCTATGCGGGCTCTCTTTGGTTCCATATGAAGTTTAAGGTGATTTTTTCCAGTTCTGTGAAGAAGGTCATTGGTAGCTTGATGGGGATAGCATTGAATCTGTAAATTACTTTGGGCATTATGGCCATTTTCACGATATTGATTCTTCCTAACCATGAACATGGAATGTTTCTCCATCTGTTTGTGTCCTCTCTTATTTTGTTGAACAGTAGTTTGTAGTTCTCCTTGAAGAGGTCCTTTATGTTCCTTGTTAGTTGTATTCCTAGGTATTTTATTTTCTTTGTAGCAATTGTGAATGGCAGTTCATTCTTGATTTGGCTCTATTTAAGTCTGTTATTGGTGTATAGGAATGCTTGTGATTTTTGCACATTGATTTTGTATCCTGAGACTTTGCTGGAGTTGCTTATCAGTTTCAGGAGATTTTGGTCTGAGGCAATGGGGTCTTCTAGATATACAATCATGTCATCTGCAAATAGAGACAATTTGACCTCCTCCTTTCCTATTTGAATACCCTTTATTTCTTTTTCTTCCAATGATTGCTCTGGCTAGAACTTCCAGTACTATACTGAATAGGAGTGGTGAGAGAGGGCATGCTTGTCTAATGCCAGATTTCAAAGGGAATGCTTCCAGTTTTTGCCCATTCAGTATGATATTGGCTGTTGGTTTGTCATAAATAGCTTTTATTGTTTTTGAGATACGTTCCATCAATACCTAGTTTATTGAGAGTTTTTAGCATAAAGCGCTGTTGAATTTTGTCAAAGGCCTTCTCTGCATCAATTGAGATAATCATGTGGTTTTTGTCTTTGGTTCTGTTTATGTGGTGGATTGCGTTTATAGACTTGCCTATGTTGAGACCAGCCTTGCATCCCCCGGGATGAATCCTACTTGATCATGGTGGATAAGCTTTTTGATGTGCTGTTGCAATCGGTTTGCCAGTATTTTTTTTTTTTTTTTTGAAGATTTTTACATCTATGTTCATCAAGGATATTGTCCTGAAGTTTTGTTTTCTTGCTGAGTCTCTGCCGGGTTTTGTTATCAGGATGATCCTGGTCTCATAAAATGATTTGGGAAGGATTCCCTCTTTTTGGATTCTTTGAAATAGTTTCAGAAGGAATGGTACCAGATCCTCTTTTTTATTTCTGCTAGAATTCGGCTGTGATGCCATCTGGACCTGGGCTTTTTTTGGGTGGTAGGCTCTTAATTGCTGCCTCAACTTCAGACCTTGTTATTGGTCTATTCAGGGTTTTGACTTCTTCCTGGTTTGTGCTTGGTAGGATGCAAGTCTCCAGGAATTTATCCATTTCTTCCAGGTTTACTAGTTTATGTGCAAGAGTTGTTTGTAATAATCTCTGATGTTGGTTTGAATTTCTGTGGAATCTGTGGTGATATCCCCTTTATCGTTTTTTATTGCACCTATTTGATTATTTTCTCTTTTCTATTTTATTAATCTGACTAGTGGTCTGCCTATTTTGTTGATCTTTTGAAAAACCAGCTCCAGCATTTAGTGATTTTTTGAAGGGTTTTTTGTGTCTCTATCTCCTTCATTTCTGCTCTGATCATAGTTATTTCTTGTCTTTGCTAGCTTTTCAGTTTTTGATCTTGCTCCTCTAGCTCTTTAAATTTTGATGATGGGTGTCAATTTTAGATCTCTCCTTGCTTCTCATGTGGGCATTTATTGCTACATATTTTCCTCTAGAGACTGCTTTAAATGTGTGCCAGAGATTCTGGTATGTTTTGTCTTCATTCTCGTTGGTTTTGAAGAACATCTTTATTTCTATCTTCATTTCATTGTTTATAGAGTCAACATTCAAGAGCTAGATGTTCAGTTTCCATGAAGCTGTGTGGTTTTGAGTTAGTTTCTGAATTCTGAGTTCTAATTTGGTTGCACTGTGGTCTGAGAGACTGTTTGTTATGATTTCCATTCTTTTGCATTTGCTGAGGAGTGATTTACTTCCAATTATGTGCTCAATTTTTAGAGTAGGTGCAATGTGGTACTGAGAAGATGTATATTGTGTGGATTTGGGGTGGAGAGTTCTGTAAATGTCTATTAGGTTTGCTTGGTCCAGGTCTGAGTTCAAGTCCTGGATATCCTTGTTAATTTTCTGTCTCGTTGATCTGTCTAATATTGACAATGGGGTGTTAAAGTCTCTCACTATTATTGTGTGGGAGTCTAAGTCTCTTTGCAAGTCATTAAGAACTTGCCTTGTGTATCTGGGTGCTCCTGTATTGGGTGCATATATTTTAGGATTGTTAGCTCTTTTTTTTGCATTGATCCTTTTACCATTATGTAATGTCCTTCTTTGTCTCTTTTTATCTTTGTTGGTTTAAAGTTTATTTTACCAGAGATGAGAATTGCAACTCCTGCTTTTTTTGCTCTCCATTTGCTTGGTAAATCTTCCTCCATCCCTTTATTTTGAGCCTTTGTGTATCCTTGCATGTGAGATGGGTTTCCTGGATACAACACGCCAATGGGTTTTGGCTTTTTATCCAATTTGTCAGTCTGTGTCTTTTGATTGGGGCATTTAGCCCATTTACATTTAGCATTAATATTGTTATGTGTGAATTTGATCCTGCCATTTTGATGCTATGTGGCTGTTTTGCCTGTTAGTTGATGCAGTTTCTTCATTGTGTTGATGCTCTTTACCATTTGGTATGTTTTTGGAGTGGCTGGCACTGGTCATTCCTTTCTATGTTTAGTGCCTCTTTTCAGGAGCTCTTGTAAAGCAGGTCTGGTGGTGATGAAATCTCTGAGTGCTTGCTTCTTCACAAAGGATTTTATTTTTCCTTCACTTATGAAGCTTAGTTTGGCTGGATATGAAATTCTAGGTTGAAAGTTCTTTTCTTTAAGGATGTTGAATATTGGCCCCCACTCTCTTCTGGCTTGTATGGTTTCTGCTGAGAGATCTGCTGTGAGTCTGATGGGCTTCCCTTTGTGGGCAACCCAACCTTTCTCTCTGGCTGCCCTTAGCATTTTCTCCTTCATTTCGACCCTGGTGAATCTGACGATTATGTGCCTTGGGGTTGCTCTTCTTGAGGAATATCTTTGTGGTGTTTCTCTTCATTTCCCACACTTGAATATTGGCCTGCCTTTCTAGGTTGGGGAAGTTTCTCCTGAATAATATCCTGAAGAGTATTTTCAGCTTGGATTCATTCTCTCCGTCACATTCAGTTACACTTATCAAACGTAGATTAGGTCTTTTCACATAGTCCCACATTTCTTGGAGACTTTGTTCATTCCTTTACCCTTTTTCTCTACTCTTGCCTTCTCATTTTATTTCATTGAGTTGATCAATCTCTGATATCCTTTCTTCTGCTTGGTCAATTCGGCTGTTGAAACTTGTGTATGCTTTGCGAAGTTCTTGTGTTGTGTATTTCAGTTCCATCAATTCACTTATATTCCTCTCTGAGTTGTTTATTCTCGTTAGCATTTCGTCAAATCTTTTTTCAAGGTTCTTAGTTTCTTTGCATTGAGCTAAATTGTTCTTTTAGCTCACAGAAGTTTCTTATTACCCACCTTCTGAAGCCTGATTCTGTCAATTCATCACACTCATTCTCCATCCAGCCTTGTTCCCTTGCTGGTGAGGAGTTGTGATCCCTTCTAGGAGGAGAGGCTTTCTGGTTTTGGGTGTTTTCATCCTTTTTTGCACTGGTTTCTTCCCATCTTTGTGGATTTATCCACCTGTCATCTTTGTAGTTGTTGACTTTCAGATGGGGTCTCTGAGTGGACGTCCAGTTTGTTGATGATGAAGTTATTTCTTTCTGTTTCTTAGTTTTCTTCTAACAGTCAGGTCCCTCTGCTGTAGGATTGCTGAGGTCCACTCCAGGCCCTGCTTGCCTGGGGATCACCTGCAACAGCTGCATAACAGTAAGGATTGCTGCCAGTTTCTTCTTCTGCTATCTTTGTCCAAGAAGGATACCTGCCAAATGTCAGTCTGAGTTCTCCTTTATGAGGTGACTCTTTGGATATATGGGGGTCAGGGAGCTTACTTAGGAGACAGTCTGTCCTTTATAGGAGCTCAAGTTCTGAGCTCTGAGTTCCGTTTTTCATTCAGAGTTGCTGGGCAGGTACGTTTAAGTCTGCTGCAGCACAACTCATAAATCCCCTTTTTCCCCGCCGGTGCTCTGTCCCAGGGAGTTAGGGGTTTATTTATGAGTTTCTGTTGTGCTGTTGCCTTTTTTCAGGGCTGCCCTGCCCAGCGAGCAGGCAGCCTAGTCATTGTGTGTCTGCAGAGCCTTTGCTGAGCTGCTGTGGGCTCCACCCAGCTGCCGTGTGAACTTCCCTGTAGTACTGTTCATACAGGTGTAGTGTAGAACTGCCTCAGCAATGGCTGGCTGCCTCGGCAATGGCAAACTACCTCCGTAGTGGTGGACTACCCTGGTATTGGTGGACGCCCCTCCCCACACAGAGCTGGACCATCCTGGGTTCAGCTGTGCTTGCTGTGAAACTCTCAATCCAGAGCATTTCAGATTGCTGTTTTCTTGTGGGGGTGGACCAGCTGAGCCTGATCACCTGGCTCCCTGCCTCATTTTTTTTTTATTTGAACGGTTGACTGTCTCCCAATTCTTCTAGTCACCTGTTGAAAAGGCGCCGGGATCTGTGTGATTTCCCATGCAGCAACCCACTGCACCGGCTGAAACAGCAGCGCTGAAATTCGTGGTGCTTTTTTTGCCCGGGAATCTCCTGGCCTGGCTCCCTGTTTCAGTCCCCTTTTTAATCAGATGAATGGGTGACTGTGCCTTCCCAGAGCTCCAGTCACCAGCTAAAACAGTGCCCAGACCCATGTATTTTGTAGGGAGAACTGCCGTGCTGGGGTGCCGGCAAACAGCCACGCCGGCCAAGCCAACCACGTTGGCAACCCGTGGAGCTCCTCCGCCTGGGAATCTCCTGGTTTGTGGGCAATAAAAATCCGTCTGGAAATGCGGCGTCCACTCACCCTCCGCGCTTTCACTAGGAGCTGCAATCCTGAGCTGCTCCTAATCAGCCATCTTGGATCCCTCAACTCTAACTTTTATATACAAATTGGTTTTTGACAAAGATTCCAAAACTATTTAATGACAAAAAAAATCTTTTCAATAAGACTATATGCAAAAGAATGTAGTTACACTGCTTTCTCTCACCATAATTAAAATTTAACTCCAAATATTTTAGAGATCTAATGAAAGAGATAAATATATGAAGCTATTAGAAGAAAATATGGGAGTAAAACTTTGTACACTTGCATTAGGCAATTGTTTCTTATACACAATAATAAATCACAAGCTACAAAATTAAAATAAGTAAATTGAACTCCATCAAAATTAAGATCTTTTGATCTCTCACTGCAACTGAAGCTCCAAGTCTCATCTTTACTTCTCTGTGTTCTCTGCTCCTAGAGGTCCAGCTTCTATGGCTTGTGAATGGCAGTTATTGGAACACCCCACAGCTAAGATGCCAGGACCCCCTGGAAGCCTACAAATTGTTCTGTTCAATGTTCTGGGTGGAAGCATTCATGTAGTTTTAATAAAATGCCTCATGTGACTCTAAGAAAAAATTGAAATTTAGGGATGTGGTCATAGAATTCTCTCTGGTGGAGCGGCAATGCCTGGACACTGCACAGTGTAATTTATATAGAAATGCAATGTTAGAGAATTCAAGAAACCTGATATTCCTTTTGCCTTGAATAATCAACAGTGGGGATCCAGGTAGTATAAGCCATGTACCTTGGGTGAGGCTGAGATGTGCTGTCTTCAGGTGTGACCCAGCATATTCCCAAACATAGTGGCTAAGAGGAGAGGTACTTTGTGCTTGAAAAAATCAGGAGAAGAAAGTAAAGGAGACTCTGTCTTGAAGCTTAGGTAACAACCTGGCCACAATAGGGTAGAGCATCAAGCAGGCTCTTGGGGTTTCCAGTTCCAGTCCTTGGCTCTTGGGAAGCATTTCTCGGACTTGCCCTAAGCCATAGGGAAGTCCATTGCTCTGAAGGGCAAGTTCTAGACCTGGAAGCATTCACCACAAGCTGATTAAACAGGTCTTGGGCCTTAAGTGCATATTTGTGGTAGCTCACAATTGCTCCTCATGAGCCTGGAGAGGTGTTGGCTATGGAAAGAGACTTCTCTGCCTGTAGAAAGGAGAATAAAGAGTGGAAAGGACTTAATCCTGGGTTTTATATGTCAGCTCAGCCACAGTAGACTAGAAAATCAGGTAAATTTCTAAAATTTCTGACTCTACACCATGGCTCTTAGACAGCATCCCAGGACTCACCAGGGCCCAGAGGAGCTTGCTGCCCTGAATAGTGGGACACAACCCTGGCTATCATTAGCACTTGCTGATTATAGAGCCATAGTGCCTTGAGCAAACATAAGCAGTGGCCAGGTAGTGGTCACAGGAGGCCTTGGGCAAGACGAACTGCTATGCTGGGTTCAGGTTTGACTGAACCCAGTCCCAATGATGGTGGCAGTAGTGGTGCTTATGTCACTCTATCCCTAGCTTCAGGCAGCTCATCACAAAGAGAGGAACTTCATTTATTTGAGGGGGAAAAAAAACTGTGACAAGAGAATAAGAGTCTCTGCCTGAAAATCAAAAAAACATTCTTCTGGATCTCTTCCAAGTCCTGCAATGTGACACTTCAATGAGTCTGCAAGAGTTCACAGAATTACTGAACTTGGGGTACTCCCTGATGCAGATACATCTGTAGTGACCAAAAATGTAAATTACAACACTCAGGTTCTTCCAAATACCTGGAAAACCTTCTTAAAAATGATAGTATACTTAGGATTGTTTTGGCTATATAGGCTCTTCCTTGGGTCAATATAAAATTTAAAGTAGTTTTTCTAATTCTGTGAAGAAAGGCAATGGTAGCTTGATGAAAATGACATTAAATCTGTAAGTTACTTTGGGCAGATATGGCCGTTATCCAGATATTTATTCTTCCTAGCAGGAGGCATTACTCAACCAGACTTCAAACTATACTACAATGCTACAGAACCAAAACAGCATAGTGCTGGCATCAAAACAGATATATAGACCAATGCAACAGAACAGACATCCCAGATATAACATCACACATCTACAATCATCTGGTCTTTAACAAAACTGAAAAAACAAGCAATAGGAAAAGGATTCCCTATCATGCAGAAAACTGAAACTGGATCCCTTTACAGTTAATACAAAAATAAACTCAAGATGATTAAAGACTTAAACATAATACCTAAAGCCATAAAAACGATAGAAGAAAACTTAGGCAATATCATTCAGGACATAGGCATGGGCTAAGAGTTTATGACTATAACACCAAAAGTAATTGCAACAAAAGCCAAAATAGATAAATGAGATTTAATTAAACTAAAGAGCTTCTGCACAGCAAAAGAAGCTATCATCAGAATGAACAGACAACCTACAGAATGAGAGAAAATTTTTTCAATCTATCCATCTTACAAAGGGCTAGTATCCAGAATCTACAAGGAACTTAAACAAATTTACAAGAAAAAACAAACAACCTTATCAAAAAGTGGGAAAAGTATAAACAGACACTTCTCAAAAGATGACATTTATGCAGCCAACAAACATATGAAACAAAAATCTCGTCATCACTAGTCATTAAGAGAAATGCAAAGGAAAACCACAGTGAGATACCATCTCACACCCATTAGAATGGCAATCAGTTCAGAAGTCAGGAAACAACAGATGCTGGAGAGGATGTGTAGAAATAGGAATGCTTTTACACTGTGGGTGGGAGTGTAAATTAGTCTCAACCATTGTGAAAGACAGTGTGGCAATTCCTAAGAATCTAGAACTAGAAATACCATTTAACCCAGTAATCACATTTACTGGGTATATACACAAAGGATTATACATTATTCTACTATAAAGACACATGCACAAGTATGTTTATGGCAGCACTATTCACAATAGCAACGACTTGGAACCAACCCAAATGGCCATCAATGATAGAGTGAATAAGGAAAATGTGGCATTTGACACATATACACCATGGAATACTATGCAGCCATTAAAAAAATGAGTTCATGTCCTTTGCAAGGACATGGATGAAGCTGGATACCATCATTCTCAGCAAACTAACACAGGAACAGAAGACCAAACACTGCATGTTCTCACTCATAATTGGGAGTTGAACAATGAAAACACATAGGCACAGGGAGGGAAATATCACACACTGGGGGCCTGTCAGGGGGTTGTGGGGGGCTAGTGGAGGGGATAGTATTAGAAGAAATATCTAATGTAGATGATGCGTTGATGGGTGCATCAAACCACCATGGCATATGAATATCTATTTAACAAACCAGCACATTCTGCACATGTATCTCAGAATTTAAAGTATTTAAAAAATGGATGGCATAATAAAGATTAGACTAAGAAGACTATATTAAGTATTATACTCTTAAGTGCCCAGACACTGAAGAAGATCTACTAGCATCAACACCATCCAAGAAAACAAGACCTTACCAGACTAACTAGCAAGGCACTAGAAACCAATCCTAGAGAGACAGAGATATGTGACTTTTCAGACAGGGGATTCAAAATAACTGTTTTGAAAAACACACACAAAAAATATAAAGGAAAATATAGAGCAAAAAATCAGAATCCTATTAGAGAAATTTAATAAAAAAGATAAAAACAATATAAAAGAATCAAGCAGAAATTCAGAAGCTGAAGAATGCAACTGACATACTGAAGAATGCACAGAGTCTCTTAATAGTAGAATTAGTCAAGCAGAAAAAGAATCCATGAGCTTGAAGGTGGCATATTTGAAAATATGTAGTCAGAGAAGATGAATAAAAATAAGGAAAAATAATGAAGCACACCTACATGTTATAGAAAATAGCCACAAAAAGGCAAATCTAACAGTTATTGACCGATGAAGAGGAGGTAAAAGAAGAGACTGAGATAGAAAGTTTATTCAGAGATGATAACAGAACCTCACAAACCTATAAAAGATATATAATTCAAGTAAAAGAAGGTTTTGGAACACCAAGCAAATTTAACCTAAAGAAGACTACCTAAAGACATTTAATAATCAAACTCCTAAGGGTCAAGAAGAAAGGAAAAATCCTAAAAGCAGCAAGAGAAAAGAAACAAATAACATACAGTGGTGTTACAATACATTTGGCAGCAGACTTTCTGGGGGAATCTTTACAGGCCAGTAAAGAGTGACATAACATTTTTAAAGTGCTGAAGGGGAAAAAAAATCTTTTACCTTAGAATAGTAAATTGATGAAAATATTTTTTAAACATGAAGGAGAAATAAAGACTTTCCCAAGCAAATAAAAGCTGAAGGAATTTATCAACACCAGATGTGTCTTTAGAAATGCTATAGAGTGTTTATTAATCTGAAAAAGAACACTAATGAGTAAGTCCTTACTTAGCAACAACATTGAATTTAAATAGACTAAACTCTCCAGTCAAAAAATATAAAGTGACTGAAAAAATAAAATCAAGACCTAATCATCTTCTGCCTACAAGAAACACACTTCACCTATAAACATACACAGATTTAAAATAAAAGGATGAAAAAGTATTCCATGCAAATTAAAACCAAAGTAGTAAGGCAGGAGTAGCTATACTTACATAAGACAAAATACATTTCAATACAAAAACTACAAAAAGAGACGAGAGAATGCAATTACATAATGATAAGGGGTTAATTTTACAAGAAGATATATAACAATTTTAAAGATATATGCACTCAACACTGGAGTACCCACATTTATACAGCAAATATTAATAGAGCTGAAAAGGAATATAGTCCCCAATGGAATAATAGCTGGAGACATTAACACCCACTTTTAGCATCAAACACATCATCCAGAAAGAAAATCAACAAAGAAACATTAGTCTTAATCTGCATTATAGATCACATAAACCTAAGAGACATTTACAGAAAATTTCATCCAATAGCTGCAGAATACAGAATACACATCCTTCTCCTCATCCCAAGATTATTCTCAAGAACAAACCATGGGTTAGACAAAGAAAAAAAAACCTCCATTCTTCTCCTCATCTCAAAGATTATTCTCAAACAAACCATGGGTTAGACAAAAAAAAAAAAAAAAACCTCTAAAACATTTAAAAAAGTCAAATAATATCTAGCATCCTCTTGAATAACAATGGAATAAAACTAGAAATCAATACAAAAGAAATTTTGGAACTCCGCTAACACATGTAAATTAAGCAATATGCTTTTGAATGACAAGTGGATCAATTAAAAAAATTTTAAAAGAAATCTTAAAATTTCTTGTAACAAATGGAAATGGAAACACAATGTACCAAAATTTATTAAATACAGCAGATGCACTACTAAAAATTTTATAGCATAAGCACCTATATCAAAAATGTAACAAAAAATAAATGCTTAGGGAATACTCTATTTATCATAATATAATTACTGCTTATTGTGTGACTCTATCATAGCATCTCATGTACCCTATAAATATATACATCTATCTATTTATCTATTTTTTCTTTTTTAATTAAGAACAACAAATACTAGGCCAAAATGGTGGCTCATGCTTGTAATCCCAGCCCTTTGAGAGACTGAGGCAGGCAGATTACCTGAGCTCAGGAGTTCAAGACCAACCTGGTTAACATGGAGAACTCTATTTCTACTAAAAATACAAAATTTAGCCAGTGTGGTGGTGGGCTTCTGTAATCTCAGCTACTTGAGAGGGTGAGGCAGGCTTGAACCAATATGTGGAGGCTGCAGTAAGCCAAGATGTGCCATTGCACTCCAGCCCGGGCAACAAGAGTGAAACTCTGTCTCAAAAAAGGAAAAAAAAAAAAAGAACTAGAAAAACTTCAAATAAACAATGGAAAACCAAACCCAAAATAAGTAGAAGAAACTGAATAATAAAGATCAGAGTAGAAATAAATAAAATGGAAATAAGAAAATAATACAAAATATCAATGATGTAAAAACTTGTGTTTTAGAAGATAAGCAAAGTAGACAAACTGTTAGCCAGTCTACCTAAGAAGAAACTCAATAAAATCAGATGTGAAAAAGTAGATATTACAAGTGATACCACGAAAATTCAAAGGATGATTAGAGGCTATTATGAGCAACTATATGCCAATAAATTGGAAAATTAAGAAAAAATGGACAAATTCCTAGAACATACAACCTACTATAACTAAACCATGAAGAAATAAAAAACCTTAACAGACAAATAATAAGTAATGAGATTGAAGCTGGAATAAAAAGTCTTCCAGCAAAGGAAAGACCAGGACCTGATAGCTTCACTCTTAAACATCACTGAACACTTAAGAACATCAGTACTAATCTTAATAAAAGTATTCTGAAAACCAGTGGAAGAAATATTTCCAAACTCATTCTATGAGGTTAGTATTACTTTCATACCAAAATCAGAAAAGAAACACATCAAAAAAAAATCTATAGGCCAATATCCCTAGGTAACGTTAATCCAGAAATACTCAACAAAATACTAGCAAACAAAATTCAGCAATATATTACAAGAATCATTCATTAAAACCTAGTGGGATTTATCTCAGAGATGCAAAGATGATTCAACATATGCCAACCAATCAATGTAATACATCATACCACCAGAATGTAGGACAAAAAAATTTGATCATTTCAATTGATGCTGAAAAGCCATTTGACAAAATTTAATATTCTTCTTGATTAAAAAAACTCAGAAAAATGTAGTATAGAAAAGAACACACCTCAACACAGTAATAACCATATACAGCAGATCCATGTCTGGTATACTAAATGAGGAAAAACTAAAAGTTTTCTTCTACGATGAGAAACTGAGAAGTATGCGCATTATCACCACTGCTATTCAATATAGTACTGAAAGTCCTAGCTAGAGCAGTCAGACAAGACAAAAAAAAATCCAAATTGGAAAGGAAGGAGCAAAATAATCTTTGTTTGTAGATAATATAATCTTATAAAACTTAGTCTCCACCAAAAACTATTAGAATTAATAAACAAATTTGGTACAGAAATGCTACAGAAATCAGTAACATTTCAATATGCCAAGAGGAAATAATCTTAAAAAAATTCATAAAAACAACCCCATTTATAATTGCTAGAAATAAAATTAAATTCTTAGGGATTAACTTAAGTGAAAAAAAAGGGGGAATATATCTACAAAGAAAACTATAAAATTTTGCCAAAAGAATTTGAAGAAGATACAAAAAAAGATATTCATATTCATGGATTGGAAGACTCATATTGTTAAAATGTTCATATCACCCAAACTTATCTATAGATTCAATAAAATTCTTATCAAAATACCAATAACATTCTTCACAGAAACACAAAAATAATTCTAAAATTTGCATTGATTTACAAAAGATGCAGAATAGCCAAACCTGAGCAAAAAAGAATGAAACTCAAGAAATCACATTACCTGACTTCAAGTTATGCAGCTAAGCTACAGCAAAGAAAACAGCATGGTACTTGCCTAAAAGCATGCACATAGACTAATGAACAGAATAGAGAACTCAAAAGTAAATTTAGGGTGAAGATCCAAGGTGGTCGATTAGACACAACTCCAGCACACAACACCCAGCAAGAGAGATGCAGAAATTCAGAGATCTCCTAGCTCCAACTGAGGTACCAGGAGCATTTCAACGGGTTTGGTCCAATGGTGAGCAAAGCCCACTCGAGGGCAGACTGAGGCAGGGAGGGGTGCTACTTCACCCAGAAGGTACATTTGACCGGTGAGTCGGAGGCTCTCCCTCTGGCGCTCTGGACCAGATACAGTGTTTCCCCCAAATCCTCAGCAATACACAGAACAGGAGATCTTTGTCAGTCAAGCACTGGGGAATTACAACTGAGGAGTTGAATAAGAGCCTGCGGACTGAGCTATCACCCCCTCCCCCCACCCAGAGAGAGAGGGAGCTGTAAGCAGGAGCAGCTGGCTGGGCCCCTATCCCATGACTGGAGAGAGGAAGCTGAAAGGGGGAGATGGCCAGGTGCTGCTGGGTGGGTCCCTACCCTCCCCTACAAACCCCAGAAGGCTGAAGCTCTGACTCTAGTGGGTTGCATAGCCAGTGCCACAGTCTGAGATGAACCCTGAATGATCCAGCCCATTGAAGGAAGGGCACAACCCACCACTAGAGGAGTGGGGACTGGGCTACATGTTTTAACAAAAAACAGAGGAAGCCTACGTAGCAATGGGTTGGTGTCTTGACAACCCAGCAGCACCTACAGGTCAGCGGAAGAGGCAGGCCTAATCTCCCAGTATAAACAAAAAAGAGGCAGGAAGCTTCCCTAGTAACCTGAAGGAGTCCCTAGAAACCCAGTAGCTCCTCCACAGGCAGACAAGTGACCTCATCAACAGCTCCCTGACATCACAGCCAGGTAAATCCACAAAAATGGGAAAAAACAGTGCAAAAAGATGAAACCATCAAAGACAAGAACACGTCTTCTCCTTCAAGGAATCACAACTCCTCAACACAGTACCACAATTTGACTGAGGAGTGCGACAAATTAACAGAAACAGGCTTCAGAAGGTGGATAATAACAAATTTTTCAGAGCTAAAGGAACACATTCTAACTCAATGCAAAGAACCAAAAACCTTGAAAAAGATTAGACAAAATGCTAACTAGAATAACCAGCTTACAGAAGAATATAAACCACTTGATGGAGTTGAAAAACACAGCATGAGAACTACATGAAGCAAACACAAGTTCTAATAGAAGAAGAAAGGATATCAGAAATTGAAGATCAACTCAATGAAATAAAAGAGAAGGCAAGACAAGAGAAAAAAGAGTGAAAAGTAATGAACAAAGCCTCCAAGAAAGATGGGATTATGTAAAAGACCAAATCTATGCTTGATGAGTATACCCGAATATGATGGGGAGAATGAATCCAAGTTGGAAAACACGCTCCAGGATATTATCCAGGAGAACTTCCCAAGCCTAGCAAGGCAGTCCAAATTTCAAATTCAAGAAATACAGAGAACTCCGCAAAGATATTCCTCAAGTAAAGCAACTCCAAGGCACATAATCATCAGATTCACCAGGGTTGAAATGAAGGAAAAAATGCTAAGGGCAGCCAGAGAGAAAGGTCAGGTCACCCACAGAGGGAAGCCAATCAGACTCACAGCATATCTCTCAGCAGAAACCCTACAAGCCAGAAGAGAGTGGGGGCCAATATTCAACATCCTTAAAGAAAACATCTTTCAACCCAGAATCTCATATCCAGCCAAACTAAGCTTCATAAGTGAAGGAGAAATAAAATCCTTTATGGACAAGCAATTATTGAGAGATTTTGTCACCACCAGACCTGCCCTACAAGAGCTCCTGAAAGAAACACTAAGCATGGAAAGGAACAAGTACCAGTCACTGCAAAACAAACCAGCTGGCAAAGACCAAAAGTGCAATGAAGAAAATGAGTCAACTAATGGGAAAAGAAAAACCAGCCAGTAAAAAAATGGCAGGATCAAATCCACACATAACAATATTAACATTGAATGTAAATGGCCTAAACACACCAATCAAAAGACACAGACTGGCAAACTGGATAAAAAGTCAGAACCCATCAGTGTGCTGTATTCAGGAAATCCATCTCACATATAAAGACACACATAGATTCAAAATAAAGGGATGGAGAAGATTTACCAAGCATATGGAGAACAAAAAAAGCAGGGTTTGCAATCCTAGTCTCTGATAAAATGGACTTCAAACCAACACAGATCAAAAGAGACAAAGAAGGACACTACATAATGGTAAAAGGATGAATCCAACAGGAAGAGCTAACTGTCCTAAATATATACACACCCAACAGAGAAGCATCCAGATACATAAAGCAAGTCCTTAACGACCTAAAACGAGATTTAGACTCCCCACACAATAGTAGTGGGAGACTTGAGCTCTCCACTGTCAATATTACACAGATCAACGAGACAGAAAATTAACAAGGATACCAGGACTTGAATACAGAGCAAGACCAAGCGGACCTAATAGACATATACAGAACACTCCACCCCAAATGCACAAAATATACAATTTTCTCAGCAACACATTGCACTTATTCTAAAATTGACCACATCATTGGAAGCAAATCACTCCTCAGCAAATGCAAAAGAACAGAAATCATAACAAACAGTCTATCAAACCATGGCGCAATCAGACTAGATCTCAGGATCAAGAAACACACTCAAACCTGCACAACCACTTGGAAACTGAACAACTTGCTTCTGAGAGTTGACTGGGTAAACAATGAAATGAAGGCAGAAATAAAGATGTTCTTCAAAACCAACCAGAATGAAGACACAACTTACCAGAATCTCTGGGACACCTTTAAAGCAGTGTCAAGAGGGAAATTTATAGCAATAAATGCCCACCAGAGAAGACAGGAAAGATCTAAAGTTGACACTCTATCATCAAAATTGAAAGAGCTAGAGAAGCAAGATCAAAAAACTCAAAAGCTAGCAGATGACAAGAAATAACTAAGATCGGAGCAGAAATGAAGGAGCTAGAGACATGAAAAACCCTTCAAAAAAATCAATAAACCCAGGAGCTGATTTTTTGAAAAGATCAACAAAATAGACAGACTGCTAGCCAAGCTAATAAAAAGAAAAGAGAGAAGAATAAAATAGATGCAATAAAAAACAATAAAGGAGATATCACCACTGATCCCACAGAAATTCAAACTACGATCAGAGATTACTACAAACAGCTCTACTCACATAAACCAGTAAACCAGGAAGGAATTGATAAATCCCTAGACACTTGTACTCTACCAAGACTAAACCAGGAGGAAATTGAAACCCTGAATAGACCAATAACAAAGCCTGAAGAAGAGGCAGCAATCAATAGACTACCAATCAAAAAAATTCCAGGTCCAGACGGGTTCACAGCCAAACTCTACCAGATGTACAAAGAGAAACTGGTACCATTCCATCTGAAACTATTCCAAACAATACAAAGAGAGAATCTTCCCTAACCCATTTTATGAGACCAACGTCATCCTGATATCATAACCAGGGAGAGACTCAACTAAAAAAGAAAACTTCAGGCCAGTATCTATGATGAACATTGATGCAAAAATATTCAGTAAAATACTGGCAAACAGATTGCAACAGTACATCAAGAAGCTTATCCATCATGACCAAGTAGGCTTCATCCTGGTGATGCAAGGCTGGTTCAACATACGCAAATCCATAAATGTAATCCATCACATAAATGGAACCAAAGACAAAAACCACATGATTATCTCAATAGATGCAGAGAAGGCCTTTGATAAAATTCAACAGCACTTCATGCTAAAAACTCTCAATAAACTAGGTATTGATGGAACATATCATAAAATGATAAAAGCTATATATGACAAACCTACAGCCAATATCATACTGAACGGGCAAAAGCTGGAAGAATTCCCTTTGAAATCAGGCACTAGACAAGGATGCCCTCTCTCACCACTCCTATTCAACATAGTATTGGAAGTTCTAGCCAGAGCAATCAGGCAAGAAAAAGAAATAAAGTGTATTCGATTAGAAAGGCAGGAAGTCAAACTCTCTCTATTTGCAGATGACATGGTTATATATCTAGAAGACCCCATCGTCTTAGCCCAAAAACTTCTCAAACTGTTAAACGACTTCAGTAAAGTCTAGGATACAAAATCAATGTGCAGAAATCACAAGCATTCCTATATACCACTAACAGACAAACAGAGAGCCAAATCAAGAACAAACTGCCATTCACAATTGCTACGAAGAGAATAAAATACTTAGGAATACAACTAACAAAGGAGGTAAAGGACCTCTTCAAGGAGAACTACAAACCACTGCTCAATGAAATAAGAGGGGGACACAAACAGATGGAGAAATATTCCATGCTCATGGTTAGGAAGAATCAATATCGTGAAAATGGCCATATTGCCCAAAGTAATGTATAGATTCAATGCTATCCCCATCAAGCTACCAATGACCATCTTCACAGAACTGGAAAAAACCACTTTAAACTTCATATGGAATCACAAGAGACCCCACACAGCCAAGACAATCCTAAGCAAAAAGAACAAAGTCGGAGGCATCACACTGCCAGACTTCAAACTATACTACAAGTCTACAGCAATCAAAACAGCATGGTACTGCTACCAAAACAGAGACATAGACCAATGGAACAGAACAGAGACCCAGAAGAAACACCACACATCTACAACCATCTGATCTTTGACAACCTCAGCAAAAACAAGAAATGGGGAAAGGACTCCATGTTTAATAAATGGTGTTGGGAAAACCAGCTAGCGATGTGCAGAAAGCAGAAACTGGACCCCTGCCTGTCACCTTACACTAAAATTAACTCTGGATGGTTTAAAAATTTAAACATAAAGCCTAACACCATAAAACACTAGAAGAAAACGTAGGCAAAACCATCCAGGACATAGGCATAGGCAAGGACTTCATGACTAAAAAAACAAAAGCAATGGCAATAAAAGCCCAGATAGACAAACGGGATCTAATTAAACTCCAGAGCTTCTGTACAGCAAAAGAAACCATGATTAGAGTGAATCGGCAACCAACAGAATGGGAAAAAATTTTTGCAATCTACCCATCTGACAAAGGGCTAATATCCAGAATCTACAAAGAACTAAAACAGATAAAGAAGAAAAAACAAGCAAGCCCATTCAAAAGTGGGCAAAGGATATGAACAGACACTTTTCAAAGGAAGATATATATGAGGCCAACAAACATATGAAAAATGCTCACCATCACTGGTTGTTAGAGAAATGCAAATCAAAACCACACTGAGATATCATCTCACACCAGTTAGAATGGCGATCATTAAAAAATCTGGAGAAAACAGATGCTCGAGAGGATGTGGAGAAATTGGAACACTCATACAGTTGGTGGGAGTGTAAATTAGTTCAACCATTGTGGAACATAGTGTGGCAATTTCTCAAGGATCTAGAAATAGAAATTCCATTTGACCCAGCAATCCCATTACTGGATATATACCCAAAGAACTATAAATCACTCTACTATAAAGACACAAGCACACATATGTTCATTGCAGCCCTGTGTACAATAGCAAAGACCTGGAACCAACACAAATGCCCATCAATGATAGACTGGACAAAGAAAATGTGGTACATATACACCATGGAATACTACATAGCCATAAAAAGCGATGAGTTTGTGTCTTTGTAGGTACTTGGATGAATCTGGAAATGGTGATTCTCAGCAAACTGACACAAAGAACAGAAAGCCAAACACCATATGTTCTCACTCATTGGTGGGTGTTGAACAACAAGAACATGTGGACTCAGGGGAGAGGAGCATCACACACTGGAGGCAGTTGGGGGAGGCAGGGGGAGAGACAGTGTGGGGTGGGGAAGAGTGGGGGAGGGAGTAACATGGGGAGAAATGCCAGATATAGTATTCACCTAAAGTAAAATAAATAAATTTAAAAAAATTTAGAATGTTTATATACAGAGTCAGACACTGCAGACACAAAGTCAAACAAAGCCAAAGTGCCTTTAGATATCAGACAACCTGATATCTGAAGCTAAGCTTTCCTTTTTGTGTCCTGGGCTCTACCTCTTCCACCTTCCCAGAGACCTCACTCTAATAATTTTTATTCCCTTTCATAGATGTCTTCATACTCTGTCATTATCGACTCCTACTCATTGGTCTTGAGACATGCTGAAGATTTCCATCTTTAAAAATCTCTGCTTCCTATGTCTTGCTCCAGTTATTGCCCTCTCTTCTCTTCTTAACAGCTAAATTTCATGAAGGAGTTGACTATACTTATTTCTGTTTTTTACCTCCCACTCACTTTCAATCCACTTTTGATATCTACTCACATTACTCCATTGAAACTTCCCTCCCTAAGAGGAACAATGACTTCCCTTTCAGTCTAGCCAATGGACTTTGTCCACCTTATTCAAATGTTTTTCCAGTACCTAGAAGAGTGCCTGTAACAAAGTTGGTAACCAGTCAATATTTGTGGAATTACTGTGTGATGTTTTTTAGGCCTTATTTTGCCAAATTGTTACATAATCTGAACACTTTGCCTTGCAACATTTCCTTTCACTGGCTTCTGTGACACTATATTCTAGACATTTTCCTTTACCACTCCAACTTCCCCTGCCAATCTCCAATACTTGTGTCTCCTCTTCTACTAGCATTTAAAATGTACAGCTTGGACATTTCTATATGCATTCTCCTGTTCTGACACATTCTCAGTAGTTACTTCATCCATGTCCATGACCTTCACATGACAATTTATCTTCAATCTATTCCTCAAGCTCAGACCTTTCTCTTAAATTCCAAACCAGTATATCTACCTGCCAATAGACTAGCCACTAGATGTTCTACAGTCACCTCAAACTCAACATGTTCAAAATTGGACTCTTACAATCCATCATGCCCCAAAATTGGCCTGTACCTTCACTAGTGACTCTGGTTTACCAAATGCCAACTCTATCCTCCCAGTTTCTCAAGCCAGAAATCTGGATATTCATTACACTTCAAATTAATTTCAATCTTGACAAACAGTACCTCATCCAGGGGATCATGATCAACATTAACACTTGATGAGTCATGTTAATAGCATATCTTTGGTGTGTTGTGTTAAAAATAGTACTTTATATCTGTGGTTCTCCTCACCAAAACCCATAACTCCAGCCTAGTTAAGGTAAAAACACCAAAGAAATTCCAATAAAGGAACATTCTGCAAAATGCCTGACCAGCATTCCTCTTAACTATCAAGGTCAGCAAAACAAGTCTCAGAGAACAGTCTCAGCCTCTTGGCTAATGAGGCTAAGGAGACATGACAACTAAATAGCTCTTGCGTCTGGACATGGAATTTCCTCCCTGCCCTTTTTTTTACCTAGAAAACTCATACTAATTTTTCAGGCCTCAGCTTGAATGCCACCTCTTCAAGGAAGCCTTTCTTGACTCTACAGACCAAATTAAATCTCCTTATTCTTTGCTCCCAAGCATCACATGATTTTTCTCAGAGAAGACTCGCTAATTCATATAACAGTTTGCTCAGTGTACATATCGCTCTGCTAGACTGTAAGTGCCTCGGAAATGAGGACCTATCACTAATAAACTGCTGGATCTCCAGGATCTCAAACACAGGCTGGAAAACTGACATACAGGCCAAATATGTCCACCACATTTTTGGAAATAACATTTTATTGGAACACAAATGTGCCCATTTATTTATATATTGTCTATGGCTGCTTTCACATTATAACAATAAAATTGAGTAATTTAAACAGAGATGTATAGCCCACAAAGTTTAAAACATAAACTATGTAGCTCTTTACAGAAAATATTTGCTCATTACTGGCCTAGAACGGTGCCTAATACATGCTGGGCCCTCATTAAATATTTACCAATTAGTTAATTAGTAATTCTTCCTCAATAGAAAAGAGAACACACATTTGTTGAGTCTTTTGATTATTTTTAATTAATCTTGAGTTGTTTTAGAAACAGTTACCATCTCCTCAACTAAAGAAGGATTTCTTCAAAGGCAGGATTGGATTGGCTTTTCTCTTTGGATTCCTCACAGTTCCTAGTTCTGGGCTTTCTAGGAGGACTGCTGTCACAATGTCCTCTCCCATTCTTCATGCCCTCCTTCACACCAGCCCATTTAATAGCAGGCAGGTAATGACTAACATTAAACATCTTGGCTAATTCTCTTCAACAAACAAAACCAAATAAATTTATATTGTTGACAAACTTCCTAGGTAGAAGTATCTGCCATCAGAGGAAATAGTGGAGCCCTGAAAATACAGCACTCTCAAGATGAAAACAAATCAATAGCTAATTGCTTAAGGAAAAGAGAGCCTGACATAGAGGAAGATAAAATAGGAGACAAATTTGGGTCCTGTGCCTATCTGGCCATTAGCTAGATATTTAAAGCCAGGCAAGTCACTCGACCTCACTGAGCTTCAAGTTTTTCCATATGCAAAATGAAAGATAGGACTTAATTTGTAAGCCTTTCACTATAGCCATGTTGGTACTAATTAAATTTTTAAGGTCTACTTCTGAAAAGCCTAATGGTAGCTCAGAGTAATGACTGTGCTCAACTCAGTGAACCAAAAATTCCCCTGTGCAGCCCCACATTAGCCCACTTTGACTAACACAAGTGGAAGCATGACTTAGTTATTGCTTAATAAATGATGTTTATTATAAAAATAAATGGTTTTAAAATTTTTTTTCATTTCTTATTAGATTTTTTTTCATTTTTAGTTAGTTCTAATATTTTTTAAATTTTTATTTTAGGTTCAGGGGTACATGTGCAGGTTTGTTATATAGGTAAATTGCATGTTGTGGTGGTGTGGTGTACAGATTATTTCATCACTCAAGTGATCAGTATAGTATCCAATAGGTAGTTTTTTGATCCTCACCTTCTTCCCACTCTCCACCCTCAAGTAGGCCCTGCTGTCTCTTGTTCCATTCTTTGTGGCTATGTGTACTAAATGTTAAGTTCCTACTTATAAGTGGGAACATTGGGTATTTGGTTTTCTGCTCCTGTGTTAATTCACTTAGAATAATGGCCTCCAGATCCACTCATATTGCTGCAATGGATATGATCTGATTCTTTTCTGTGGCTGCCTACTCTTCCATGATGTAGATGTACCACATTTTCTTTATTCAGTCTATCATTAACGTACCTTTAGGTTGATTCTATGTATTTGCTATTGTAAATAGTTATGCAATGAACATACACATTCATGTGTCTTTATGATAGAATGATTTATATTCTTTTGGGTATATACCCAATAATGGGATTGCTGGATAGAATGATCTTTTTGTTTCAAGTTCTTTGAAGAAATTTACATTCCCACCAACAGTGTATAAACCTTCCCTTTTCTCTACAGTCTTACCAGCATCTGTTGTTTTTGGCTTTTTAATAATAGTCATTCTGACTGGTGTGAGATTGTATCTCACTGTGCTTTTGATTTGCATTTCTTGAATGATTAGTGATATTGACCATTTTTCCATATGCTTCTTAGCAATGTGTATGTCTTCTGTTGAAAAGTATATGTTCCTGTCTTTTGCCCACTTTAGAATGGGGTTGTTTGAGTTTTGCTTGTAAATTTGTTTCAGTTCCTTATTGATACTAGATATTAAACTTTTGTCAGATGTATAGTTTGCAAAAATTTTCTCCCATTCCATAAGGTTACTGAGGTTACTGTTCACTATGCTGATAGTTTGTTGTTGTTGTTTGCTGGCAGAGCTCCTCAGTTTAATTAGGTCCCATTTGTCAATTTTTGTTTTTGTTGTCATTGTTTTTGGCATCTTGATGATGAACATAGGACCTGGAAAAGAAAAATTATTTCAAAGGACAATAGAAAAATTAAATCCAAAATGTTCTTAGAGTTGAGGAGGCTAGAAAAGCATGGAACTAGGTGGTCTCAAAGGCCCCTTTCAGGCATGACACTTTATAGTTCTATGTTCTTATCTTATCCAACTTCTGAGAACTCAAACAAACAAGGCTTTTAAAGGGCAAGAAGCTGCTGGGCAATTGTTGTAAGTAGAAAAAAGAAGCATTTAAAGACAGAAGAGATCAGAGATTAAATCCTACCTTTGTTGCTTCTCTGTGACCTCGGTGAGGCCACTTCACTTTTATGAGCCTCTATTTCCTCAGTTATAAATATGATTAATAATGGCTATCTCATAAGATCAATCCACAGACTAAATGAAATAATATAGTAAAGCATGTAACTCATCGTAAACACTCAGACTCTTGAAAAGTATCAGAGCCATCCCATCTCCCTCTCCACTTTCATTTTTTTTTTTCCATGGCACATATCATGTTGAGCTCTTCCTGCATTCTGCTTAGAGATCAGCAAAGCTTTTTTTCTTTCTCATTTCATTTTTACTTCTCCCCAAATTCTCAGCTCCTTTTCTCTACTTCTCTTCTGTTTTCTTCTTGTTGTACTCTTCATGTGTCTTGTCTACTTCTTCACTTTTTTCTCCTCCCTTTCTTTTTCTATCTTCCTCACCTTCTTCCTTCTTCCTTTTCCCTCATCTTCTCTCTGATCTTTTTTCTTCTCTCTTGCTCCATTTTTTTCTCCAGTTTTTTCTTCTTTCTTACTCAATTTCCAGTATTGTCAAGGAAAAAAAATCTTACTTATGGCCATTTTCCTCTTCCAGGGGGAGATGAAATTCCAACTAGAAATATAGAAATAGATTCCATGTGACCCAAAAAGACTTACTCAAGGAGCCTCCTCAGATATGCCACATCAGATTTGGGTCAGTCCACTCCAATTAGCCATCTATTTGCTTCCAAGACTTCTATACCTCTCTCTCTGCTAGGTATCCACTCACTACTAGGCTGCTTTTATCAACAAAATCTCTGCAATCAGGTGCTAGCTGTGTAAGTGTACCAAAGTAATGCTCAGGTCCCTTCTCCAAAGAGACTTATAGGCCATAACAGATAATAGTTGATAAAAGCACACAAAAAGCATAAAATGATCAAACATCAGGAGCCAGAAACTACCAAGTCTACAACTCTGATGTTATGTTGTTTGGAAACTATAATTCAGAGAGCAAAAATACCTTACCATCAGTCAGGGGCCAGATCATGTAGCCCTTATTGTGGAATTGGATGATGTTTTAACTACAAAGTGAAGACTCTTATTGGACACACTTCCTTACCAAGAGGCAGAGTCTCTTTTGTTTCTGTAATACTAACACCTAATGTAGGATTCTCTCTACTAAATGAGTATTGATTGACTGACCTCTAGGTTAGAACAGAATCTTACATTGCACTTTTAGAAACTTCTCTTTGTTCAGACTATAAAAAAAAAAATGGGATTACTGGCTGTATCTCTCTTATAAGGTTAATGTGAGGATTAAATGAGAAAATCCATGTAAAGCACTCAGAATAGTGCCTAGCACATGAAAAGTGCTGTATAATCTTTAGCTATTATTAACACATATATTCACAGATATTGTGGCTCAACTATGGTTTTTCTGAATAACTCAAAGATTATAGACTGTATCTGTGAGTAGGTGTTAAACTTATCTTGATCCTGATCCTTCTCTAAAGTAAGGTTTCTTAACCTGAACAAGACTCACATTTTTTCTATGTAATTCTTTGTTGGGGCAAGGGCATCCTGTGCGTTGTAGCTTGTTTAGCTGCATTCCTATTCTTTACCCACTAGATGCTAACAGCACTCCCTCCCCTAGTATAATAACCAAAAATGTCTTCAGGATTGCCAAATATTCCCTGGTAGGAGAGTAAAAGGGCAAAATTGTCCCTAACGAGGACCACTGACCTCAAGGGATATAAATGTACGATGCAATATGCTAGCTATTTGAAGTTACAAGAGACCAACATAAGCTCATATCTTCATTTAGGTGCCAGTTATTCAAGCCTGGGTGAGAAAGAGGTGAAAAAATGGGATCTGGGGATTTACAGCTTGAATCTAAATTGGAATTCAGACAGGTCAAGCATGCATAGTAAAGTGGTGGGTGGGCTTGCCAGAGGCCTATGTGACAGAGGATCAAGGAGCCTCCTCAGATCAGATTCTGAAGGAAGAAAGAGTCAGGTTTGAGAAGCTTATGAAAGAATTTTTTTTTTTTTTTTTTTGCTGAAAACAGAATGAGTAAGAGCCCAAGTAGTACTGATTAGAAATATCTCTTAAAAGGCAGAATGCAAGTAGAGGAAAGTTATTTTCCCCTTTCTTGACATAGGCTATCTGATAACTTTGCCATAATGAGGGCTACAGTGGTATTGCACAAGGAAGGTTGCAGGACTAGGCAGAACAAAGATGAAGAAGAGGAAAGCACACATAAATACAAGCAAGATATGTGAAATCCCTGGAAATATTGTATATGCTTCCAAGAACGTCTTTTAATTAGTTATGTAGGATCAAAAAACAGTGAAATGTATAATATTATGTATTGTTTGTGTGTCCATACATGATACTGCAAGTTGGTAAAACCTGAAGAAATGCCAAACTCTTGCCAATATGGATCAGTAAATATTCATTCAATAAAGTGATGATCAAATAAATGGGTCTCCAGATAATGGCTTTCAAACACACGAATGTGAGTGTCTTGAGATAGGACACCTTACTGCCAATCTCCTTGATTGATCTTGTGCAAGTCATCTCCCTTCACTTGGCCTCATTTGCCTCACGCTTGGAATAGGGAGTGACTAGATAATCTTAAGGATTACTTTCAGTCCTGACATTCTAGACATCTATATTTCTACACACAGTTGTGGATCAATGAAAACATTTCATTTCTCTTATAGTAATTTCTCAGTAAACCAGAAATGCTGAGGCAGAGACTTGTCCTTGAGATCCTTCTATTCCCTGGTTCACAACCTGGAGTCAGTTGGGTTTTCTATAACATGATCCTGTTATGCTCTAATCTACTTTTAAAGAAAAAATAACTCTAGGTCTCCCATTTTATGTCTTAAGTCTAATTGGACACTCTCTCCTGCTGCTGCTTAAAGACTATCTAGTCTTCTTTTATGTCCAGTTGCAAACCCTTTATATGGATTAAAAAGAGTTTCCAGAATCTTTTCTAAGCTCTCTTTCACAGGCCAAATGTAAACTCCCTAGATCTGTTTGCCAATCTGTTAGTCATAATCATTTTTCTCCCTTGCCTATGTTCAAGTATTGGACTGGAAATCAGAAAATCTGAGATCATAATCCTGGCCCTGCCACTAACTTACTCTGTTGTAAGTAGCAGATTATTTACTTTTTAGACCACAATTTCCTCAATTGCAAACTGGGGCTAAGAACCCCTGCTCTGCCTATGAATTGGAAGTGGAGGCAATGTTTAAATCATCACTTTGAAAGCAGTACAGAGATTCTGACAATTTGCCGTTCTCAAGAGCTAACCGTTAAACCCTGACAACATTAAAATTCACCTAAAATGGAAAAACAAACTGTGGTATATCCATGCCATGGAGTGCTGTTTGAAAGTAAATTAATATCAAATGCATTTTGCTATGTGAAAAATGCCAGATCCAAAAATCTACATATTTAAAAACTCTATTATACGATTTCCTGGAAAAGGCAAAATTACAGATGAAAAATAGATCAGTAGTTACCAGAGATTCAAGTTGGGAGAAGAGACTCATTTCAAGTCTGCAACATAAGGTAATTTGTAGGATGATAACATTTTCTGTAAGAAACTGTGAAATGGGACACCTGGCTCTGTGCAATTGGAAAAACGCATTCAGCTGAAACCCCTGAAAGATATGTATTAATTATGAAAGATAAAATAGTAAAATTTACTCTGAAGAAACCTGGCAGACACTACCTTAGCCTAGGGATCAAGTGACCAACTGATAGCAAGACAACCAATAAAAAGACAACCAATAACAAGACATATTGCCATCATGTTTCTCTTAATCAGACACTCTGAAAAAGGTCCATTGTCTCCTAGGTATTATTTCCTAAAAATACAACCTAATCATGTAAAAACATCAGGAAAACCCAAATTGAAGGATGATCTACAAAGTACCTAATCACTTCACTTCAAAAGCATCAGCATCGTGTAATATAAGGAAAGAACCCCACACTTTCATATATTATACCACCAGGAAACCCAGTACTTTCTTTAAGAGTCAAGAAAATCCTCTCCTGTTTCTGATAGGGGAGAAGGAAAACTAACAATTTTAAATATATGCAGAGTATTTTCTCTTTTTTTTAAATTTTTTTATTGTACTTTAGGTTCTGGGGTACATGTGCAGATCATGCAGGATTGTTGCATAGGTACACACATGGCAATGTGGTTTTCTGCCTCCAACCCCATGTCACCTACATCTGGCATTTCTCCCCATATTTTTCAATAACAAACGTCAACACTTCAGGAAAAAGGACTTTATCAGAATTTTATTAAACCTGAGGGAAGGTTATGTACTCAACTCTAGCCTCCTCTCTAATCTTTCTGTATCATTTATGAGTGGGACAAAAAGCTAAGAAATACTTGTTAAGTGACAGAGGTACACGAAGAGAATAAGAAGTAACAATTGATTATAGAACTTCCCCTGCTCCATAAATAACGACAACCTCAACAAGACTCCTGTAAAATAATAGTGGATTACAAATAAAAAAAGTTCAAGATGCTGACTTTATTTAAGAAGGAATTTTAAGAAAACTCAAAGAAAATAAGGGAGAGCAAAATAGTGACAATAGAAAAAATTAAAACCTCTGGTGCCTACAGCTACAGCAAACGTTAAACACAGCCAATTCCTAGCCATATTAACATTGAACCTCACACTAAGTTTCTATTTACCTCAGTTTCTACTACCTAATGAGAACTTGGGTTATCATGTTATTACATCTGGTTTTCAACTTAAAAAGTTAGAATATATGCTAAAAAGTAAGAAAACACAGTGAAAATATAAAGCAACATGTGAATCAGACTCAGATATGATGGATTTTGAAAAGTCTAGAAAGGAAATTAAAAATAACTATGATTGCTATGTTAGGGATGCTAATGAAAACATAGTTAGCATTCAGTTACAGATGAATAATATAATAAGCACAGATATGGAAACTCCAAGATAAAAAAAAAAGAAATACTAGTAATAAAAGAATCTGCAATAGAAGTGAAGAAAGTCTAATGGGGTCACCAATAGACTGATCACAGCTTAAGAAAGAGAATCAAATGGCTTAAAGATATTGCCAATAGAAACCTGCCAAACTGAAATAAAAGAGAGAAAAAAAAATAATTTTAAAAACTGAACAAAATATTCAAGAATTGTTGAACAATCTAAAAATGCTCAACATGTATGTAATTGGAGTACCAGAAATAGAAGAAAGGATAAAGCAGATAATACGTTTGAAGTAGTAATAGCAGAGAATTTCTGAAAATTAATGACTGACACCAAACCACAGTTTCAGGGAATGTGATGAATGCCAAGCAAGATACATACCAAAAAAAAAAAATCTATCCAGGAATATTACATTCAAATTATAGGAATCAGAAAGAAAAAGAAAAACTTGAAAGAAGCAGGAGGGGGAAAGGGAGGAGAAAAACTTATCTGTAGAAAACAAGAATAAGAACTACACTTGACTTCTTGTCAAAATCGTATAAGCATTCAGAAGTCCACTGGGTAAAATGTTTAAAGTGATGAAAGCAAAACAAAACACTAATCAGGAATTCTATATCCTGCAAAGTTATTCTTCAAAAGTGAAAGAGAAATAAAACATACTCTAACAAACAAAAACTATCACCACCATATCTGCCCCTTAAAGGAAAAGTAAGAGGCTCCTTGGGACACCCTCTCCAATAAATGGTGCTGGATAAAACAGATATCCATAGGCAGAAAAATTAAACTACCCCTATACCTCCCACTATATGCAAAAATCAACCAAAAATAGGTTAAAGACTCAAATATAAAACCCATAACTATGACATTACTAGAATAAAACATAGAGAAAATACTCCAGGACATTTGTTTAGGCATACATTTTATGGCTAATATCTCAAAAGTACAGGCAATGGAAATAAAAATAAATGGGACTATATTAAATTAGAAAGCTTTTGCACAGCAAAGAAAACAATCAACAAAGTGAAGAAGCAACTTGTTGAATAGGAGAAAATATTTGAAAACTATTGATCTGACAAAAGAATAATGTCCAGAATATGCAAGAAACTCAAACAACTCAACAGAAAAAGAAATCTAATGTTTTTATTTAAAAATGGGAGAATGGCCAGGTGCGATGGCTCACGCCTGTAATCCTAACACTTCGGGAGGCCGAGGTGGGTGGATCACCTGAGGTCAGGAGTTCAAGAACAGCCTGGCCACCATGGTGAAACCCCATTTTTAAAATAAATAAATAAATAAATAAATGGGAGAATGACCTGAATTGAAACTTTTAAAAGAATACATACAAATGGCCAACATGTATATAAAAAAAACGCTCAACATCACTAACAATCAGGGTCATGCAAAGCAAAACCACAGTGAGATATTATTTTATGCCACTAAGAATGGCTATTATCAAAAGGTCTTTTAAAAAACAGATTCTGAATAGGAATGGTGAGAGAGAGCATCCTTGTCTAGTGCCAGTTTTCAAAGGCAATGCTTCCAGTTTTTGCCCATTCAGTATGATGTTGGCTGTGGGTTTGTCATAAATAGCTTTTATTATTTTGAGATACATTCTATAGATACCTAGTTTATTGAGCGTTTTTGACATAAAAGGCTGTTGAATTTTTTCGAAGGCTTTCTCTGCATCTACTGAGATAATCATGTGGTTTTTGTCTTTCATTCTGTTTATGTGATAGATTATGTTTATAGATTTGTGTATGTTGAACCAGCCTTGCATCCTCAGGATGAAGCCTACTTTATCGTGATGGATAAGCTTTATAATGTGCTGCTGCATTTGGTTTCCCAGTATTTTATTGAAGACTTTTGTATCAACGTTCATCATGTATATTGGCCTGAAGTTTTCTGTTTTAGTTGTATCTCTGCCGGGTTTTGGTATCAGGATGATGTTGGTCCCATAAAATGAGTTAGGAGGATTCCTCTTTTTTTATTGTTTGGAATAGTTTCAGATAGAATGGTACCAGTTCCTCTTTGTACGTCTGCTAGAATTTGGCCATGAACCCATCTGGGCCTGTACTTTTTTTGGTTGGTAGGCTATTAATTGCTGTCTCAACTTCAAGCCTTGTTATTCGTATATTCAGGGATTCAACTTCTTCCTGGTTTAGTTTTGGGAGGGTGTAAGTGTCCAGAAGTTTATCTATTTCTTCAAGATTTGCTGGTTTATGTGCATAGAGTTGTTTGAAGTAATTTCTGATGGTAGTTTGTATTTCTGTGGCATTGGTGATGATATCCCCTTTATCATTTTTTATTGCATCTATTCAATTCTTCTCTGTTTTCTTTTTTATTAGTCTGGCTAGCGGTCTGAGATCTTCATGACTAAAACACCAAAAGCAATGGCAACAAAAGCCAAAATAGACAAATGGGACCTAATTAAACTTAAGAGTTTCTGCACAGCAAAAGAAACAATCATTAGAGTGAACCGGCAACCAACAAAATGGGAAAACATTTTTGCAATCTACCTATCTGACAAAGGGCTAATATCCAGAATCTACAAAGAACTAAAGCAGATTAAAAAAAAAAATCCATTCAAAAGTGGGCAAAGGATACTAGAGAAATGCAAATCAAAACCACATTGAGATATCATCTCATGGCAGTTAGAATGGCGATCAGTAAAAAATCTGGAGACAACAGATGCTGGAGAGGATGTGGAGAAATAGGAACACTTTTACACTGTTGAGGGAGTGTAAATTAGTTCAACCATTGTGGAAGACACTGTGGTGATTCCTCAAGGGTCTAGAAATAGAAATTCCATTTGACCTAGCAATCCCATTACTGAGTATATACCCAAAGGATTATAAATCATTCTATTATAAAGACACATGCACACGTATGTTCACTGCGGCACTGTTTACAATAGCAAAGACCTCGCACCAACCCCAATACCCATCAATAATAAACTGGATAAAGAAAATGTGGCACATATACACCATGGAATACTACACAGCCATAAAAAAAGGATGAGTTCATGACCTTTGCAAGGATATAGATGAATCTGGAAACCATCGTTCTCAGCAAACTGACACAAGAAGAGAAAACCAAACAGTGCATTTTCTCACTCATAGGCAGGTGTTGAACAATGAGAAAATATAGGCACAGGGAAGGGAACATCACACATTGGGGTCTGTTGGTGGGTGGGGGACTAAGGGAGGGACAGCAGGGGGTGGGGAGAAAAAAGGAAACTTAAATCTTTACCTACAATAATGGAAAGTCAATAAATGATATGTGAAAAAAACAGATTCTGGCAGAGACGTGGAGAAAGAGAACTTTTATACATTGTTGGTAAAAATGTAAATTAGTACAGTCATTATAGAAAACAACATGAAAGTTTCTCAAAAATGAAAAATGAAACTACCATACAATGTAGCAATTCTGTTACTATTTATCCAAAGCAGAGAAAATCAGTATATTAAAGTGATACCTGCACTCCCATGTTTATTGCAACAATATTTATAATATTAAAAATATTTTAAAAACCTAACTGTCCATCAACTTAGAGAAAATGTGGTATATATACACAATGGAATCATATTTGCCTTTAAAAAAAAGAATGAAATCGTTTCATTTGCAGTAACATTGATGGAACTGGTGGTCACTATGTTAAGTGAAATTAGCTAGGAACATAAAGTTTAACATCACATGTTCTCACTAATGTGGGATCTAAAAGAATTAATCTCATGGAAGTAGAGAGTAGAATGATAGTTACTAGAGGTGGGGGAAGAGTTTCGAGGGAGATGGAAGAGGTTGGTTAATGGGTACAAATGTACAGTTAGATAAAATAAATAAAATCTAATGTTTGACAGCAGTTGGATTACTATAGTTAACAATTTATGTTATATTAAAAATTGCTAGCATAAAGGATTTAAAATGTTCTCAATACTTTTGAGCATTTTTGATCTTGCTCCTCTAGTTCTCTCAATTTTGAGAATAGGGTGTCAATTTTAGATTTTTCCTTGCTTCTCATGTGGGCATTTATTGCTATAAATTTTCCTCTAGACACTGCTTTAAATGTGGCCCAGAGATTCTGGTATGTTGTGTCTTCATTCTGTTGGTTTTGAAGAACATCTTCATTTCTGCCTTCATTTCATTGCTTATCCAGTCAACATTCAAGAGCCAGTTGTTCAGTTTCCATTGAGTTGTGTGGTTCTGAGTTAGTTTCTGAATTCTGAGTTCTAATTTGATTGCAATGTGGTCTGAGAGACTGTTTGTTATGATTTCTGTTCTTTTGCATTTGCTGAGGTGTGATTTACTTCCAATTATGTGGTCAATTTTAGAGTAGGTGTGATGTAGTGCTGAGAAGAATGTATATTGTGTGGATTTGGGGTGGAGAGTTCTGTGTCTATTAAGTTTGCTTGGTCAAGGTCTGAGTTCAAGTCCTGGATATTCTTGTTAATTTTCTGTCTCATTGATCTGTCTAATAGTAACAGTGGACTGTTAAAGTCTCCCACTATTACTGTGTGGGAGTCTAAGTCTCTTTGTATGTCATTAAGAACTTGCTGTATGTATCTGGGTACTCCTGTATTGGGTGTGTATATATTTAGGATCGTTAACTATTCTTGTTGCATTGATCCTTTTACCATTATGTAATGCCCTTCTTTGTCTCTTTGAGACAAAGATCATTAACTATTCTTGTTGCATTGATCCTTTTACCATTATGTAATGCCCTTCTTTGTCTCTTTTGATCTTTGTTGTTTTAAAGTCTATTTTATCGGAGACTAGGATTGCAACTCCTGCTTTTTTTTTCTCTCTCTCTCCATTTGCTTGGTAAAAATTCCTCCATCCCTTTTTTTGAGCCCATATATATCCTTGCATGTGAGATGGGTTTCCTGGATACAGCACACTGCTGAGTTTTGACTTTTTATCCCATTTGGCAGTCTGTGTCTTTTGATTGGGGCATTTAGCCCATTTACATTTAAGGTTAATATTGTTATGTGTGAATTTGATCCTGCCATTTTGATGCTAGCTGATTGTTTTGCCCATTAGTTGATGCAGTTTCTTCATTGTGTCGATGCTCTTTACCATTTGGTATGTTTTTGTAGTGGCTGGTACTGGTTGTTCCTTTCTATGTTTAGTACTTCTTTCAGGAGCTCTTGTAAAGCAGGCCTGGTGGCGATGAAATCTCTCAGTAATTGCTTGTTCATAAAGGATTTAATTTCTTCTTTGCTTATGAAGCTTAGATTGGCTGGGTATGAAATTCTAGGTTGAAAGTTCTTTTCTTTAAGGATGTTGAATATTGGCCCCCATTCTCTTCTGGTTTGTAGGGTTTCTGCTGAGACATCTGCTGTGAGTCTGATGGACCTCCCTTTGTGGGTAACCCAACTTTTCTCTCTTGCTGCCCTTAGCATTTTTCCTTCATTTCAACTCTGGTGAATATGATGATTATTTGCCTTGGGATTGCTCTTCTTGAGGAATATCTTTGTGGCGTTCTCTGTATTTACTGGACTTGAATATTGGCCTGCCTTGCTAGGTTGGGGAAGTTCTCCTGGATAATATCCTGAAGAGTGTTTTCCAGCTTGGATTCCTTCTCTCCATCACATTCAAGTACACCTATCAAACGTAGATTAGGTCTTTTCACATAATCCCATATTTCTTACAGGCTTTGTTCATCTCTTTCCACTATTTTTTCTCTATTCTTGCCGTCTCATTTTATTTCATTGAGTTGATCTTCAATCTCTGATATCCTTTCTTCTGCTTGATTTATTTGGCTATTGAAACTTGTGTATGCTTCACCAAGTTCTTATGCTGCGTTTTCAGCTCCATCAAGTCATTTATATTCCTCTCTAAGCAGTTTATTCTAGTTAGCATTTAGTCAAAACTTTTTTCTTGTTTCTTTGCATTGGGTTAGAACATGTTCTTTTGACAACAGTTGGGTTACTATAGTAAGTACTTCATAGAAGTTTGTTATTACCCACCTTCTGATGCCTGTTTCTGTCAATTCATCAGATTCATTCTCCATCCAGCCTTGTTCTCTTGCTGGTGAGGAGTTGTGATCCATTGGAGGAGGAGAGGCCTTCTGGTTTTGGGTGTTTTCATACTTTTTGTGCTGGATTCTTCCCATCTTTGTGGATTTATCTACCTGTGGTCTTTGTAGTTGATGACTTTCAGATGGGTTCTCTGAGTGGACATCCTTTTTGTTGATGATGAAGTTATTTCTTTCTGTTTCTTAGTATTCCTTCTAACAGTCAGGCACCTCTGCTGTAGGACTGCTGAAGGTCCACTCCAGACCCCGCTTGCCTGGGGATCACCTGCAGTGGCTGCAGAACAGTAAGAGTTGCTGCCAGTTTCTTCTTCTATTATCTTTGTCCCAGAAGGATACCCACCAGATGTCAGCCTGAGGTCTCCTTTACGAGGTGTCTCTTTGGATATATGGCAGTTGGGGAGCTGCTTGAGGAGACAGTCTGTCCCTTATAGGAGCTCAAGTGCTGAGCTGTGAGCTCCGTTGTTCTGTTCAGAAGACAAGAAATAACTAAGATAGGAGCAGAAATGAAGGAGATAGAGACACAAAAAACCCTTCAAAAAATAAAAAAATCTAGGAGCTAGTTTTTTGAAAAGATCAACAAAATAGACTTATCACTAGCCAGATTAATGAATAAGAAAGAGAGAAAAATCAAATAGGTGAAATCAAAAAGGATAAAGGGGATATCACCACAGATTCCACAGAAATACAAACCCCAATCAGATTTATTATGAAAAACTCTATGCACATAAACCAGAAAACCTGGAAGAAATGGATAAATTAATGGACACTTGCACCCTCCTAAGCCTAAACCAGGAAGAAGTTGAAACCTTGAATACATCAATAACAAGGGCTGAAGTTGAGGCAGCAATTAATAGCCTACCAACCAAAAAAGGTCCAGGTCCAGATGGGTTCACAGCCAAATTCTACCAGACATACAAAGAGGAGCTGGTACCACTCCTCTGAAACTATTCCAAACAATCCAAAAAGAGGGAATCCTTCCCAAATCATTTTATGAGATCAACATCATCCTGATACCAAAACCTGGCAGAGACTCAAGAAGAAAAGAAAAATTCAGGCCCATATCCATGATGAACATAGATGGAAAAATGTTCAATAAAATACTGGCAAACCGGTTGCAGCAGCACATCAAAAAGCTTATCCATCACGATCAAGTAGGCTTGATCCTGGGGATGTAAGGCTGGTTCAACATATGCAATTCTATAAACATAATCCACCACATAAACAGAACGAAAGACAAAAACCACATGATTATCTTAATAGATGCAGAGAAGGCCTTTGGTAAAATTCAACAGCCTTTATGCTGAAAACTCTGAAAAAACTAGGTATCAACAGAACATATCTCAAAATAATAAAAGCTATTTATGACAAACCCACAGCCAATATCATACTGAATGGGCAAAAAACTGGAAGCATTCCCTTTGAAATCTGGCACTAGACAAGGATGCCCTCTCTCACCACTCCTATTCAATACAGTATTGGAAGTTCTAGCTAGAGCAATCAGGCAAGAAAAAGAAATAAAGGATATTCAATTATGAAAGGAGGAGGTCAAATTGTCTCTATTTGCAGATGACATGATTGTATATTTACAGGACCCCATCGTCTCAGCCCAAAATCTCCTTAAACTGAAAAGCAAATTCAGCAAAGTCTCAGGATACAAAATCAATGTGCAAAAAATCATAAGCATTCCTAAACACCAAAAATAGACTTAGAGAGAGCCAAATCAAGAATGAACTCCCATTCACAATTGCTACAAGAAGAAAATACCAAGGAATACAACTAACAAAGGATGTAAATGACCTCTTCAAGGAGAATTACAAACAACTGTTCAACAAAATAAGAGAGGACACAAACAGATGGAAAAACATTCCATGCTCATGGTTAGGAAGAATCAACATCGTGAAAATGGCTCTACTGCCCAAAGTAATCTATAGATTTAATGCTATCCCCTTCAAGCTACCAATGACCCTCTTCACAGAACTGGGGAAAAACACCTTAAACGTCATATGGAACCCAAAGACAGCCCGCATAGCCAAGTCAATTCTAAGCAAAAAGAACAAAGCTGGAGGCATCACGCTACCTGACTTCAAACTATACTACAAGGCTGCAGTAATCAAAACAGAATGGTACTGTTACCAAAACAGAGATATAGACCAATGGAACAGAACGATAGCCTTGGAAGCAACACCACACTTCTACAACCATCTGATCTTTGACAAACTTGACAAAAACAAGCAATGGGGAAATGATTCCCTGTTTAATAAATGGGGTTTGGAAAACTGGCTATGCATGTGCAGAACCAGAAACTGAACCCCTTCCTGACACCTGACACTAAAATTAACTCCAGATGGATTAGACTTAAACATAAGACCTAACACCATAAAAACCCTAGAAGAAAACCTAGGCAAAACCATTCGGGACATAGGCATAGGCAAGGACTTCATGACTAAAACACCAAAAGCATTGGCAACAAAAGCCAAAATAGGCAAATGGAATCTAATTAAACTCCAGAGCTTCTGTACAGCAAAAGAAACAATCCTTGGAGTGAACTGGCAACCAACAGAATGGGAAAATATTTTTGCAATCTACCCATCTGACAAAGGAGTTATATCCAGAATCTACAAAGAACTAAAACAGATTTACAGAAAAAAAAAAAAAACCATTCAAAAGTGGGCGAAGGATATGAACACTTTTCAAAAGAAGACCTAGATGAGGGGCAACAAACATATGAAAAAATGCTCATCATCACTGGTCATTAGAGAAATGCAAATCAAAACTACATTGAGATACCATCTCATGCCAGTTAGAATGGCAATCATAAAAAAACTGGAGACAACGGATGCTGGAGAGGATGTAGAGAAATAGGAACACTTTTACACTGTTGGTGGGAGTGTTAATTAGTTCAACCATTGTGGAAGACAGTGTGGCGATTCCTCCAGGACCTAGAAATAGAACTTCCATTAGACCCAGCAATCCCATTACTGGGTATATATCCAAAGGATTATAAATTGTTCTATTATAAAGACACATGCACATGTATGTTCATTGTAGCACTGTTTACAATAGCAAAGACTTGGAACCAACCCAAATGCCCATCAATGATAGACTGAATGGGGAAAATGTGGCACATATACACCATGGAATACTATGCAGTAATCAAAAATGATGAGTTTGTGTCTTTTGTAGGGACATGGATGAACCTGGAAACTATCATTCTCAGCAAACTGACAGAAGAACAGAAAATCAAACACCACATGTTCTCACTCATAGGCGGGTGATGAACAATGAAAACACATGGACACAGGGAGGGGGAGCATCACACACTGAGGTCAGTGGGGGAACTAGGGGAGGGACAGTGGGGTGTAGGGAGCTGGGGAGGGATAACATGGGGAGTAATGCCAGATATAGGTGATGGGGATGGAAGCAGCAAACCACATTGCCATGTATGTACCTATGCAACAATCCTGCATGTTATTCACATGTATCCCAGAACCTAAAGTGCAATAAAATATATATATAAATAAAAATAAAAATAAAATGTTCTCAATACATAAAAATAATGAATACACTAGCTGATGGATATTCTAAACACCCTGACTTGAGCATTTACACATCCTATGAGTGTATCAAAATATCCATATGTCCCATAAATATGTAAAATCGTTATGAGTACAAAAAGATGCTCTAGCCAGGTGTGATAGCTCATGCCTGTAATCTTAGCACTTTTGGAGGTCTAGATGAATGGATGGCTTGCAGCCCAGGAATTTGAGATCAGCCTGGGCAACATGGTAAAACCTATCTGAAAAAAAAAAGAGAGAGAGAAGAAGAAAGAAAAAGAAAGAAAGAAAGAAGAAAGAAAGAAAAAAATAAAGAAAGAAAGAAAAAGAAGAAAGAAGAAAGAAAGAAAAAAGGAAAGAAAGAAAGAAGAAAGCAAGAGAAAGCAAGAAAGAAAGAAGGAAGGAAGGAAGGAAAGGGAGAGAAAGAAAAGGAAAAAGAAAAATTATTCCAGATACTTGGGAGGCTGAGGTGGGAGAATCACCTGAGCTCAGGTAGTCAAGACTTCAGTAAGCCAAGATTGTGCTGCTGCACTCTACCCTGGGTGGTGAGAGTGAGACCCTGTCTCAAATAAAATATTTTAAGTAAACAAATAAATAAACAAGCTCTTCAGGAAGAACAAAAATTAAATAGATCAAATATATATTAAAAACAAGAACATCCAGATATAGGTGATGGGGAGGAAGGCAGTAAATCACACTGCCATGTGTGTACCTATGCAACAATCTTCCATGTTCTTCACATGTACCCCCAAACCTAAAATGCAATAAAAAAAAAAACAAGAACATCACATAGGACATAAATTAAGGTAAAATGAAATATTTTATTCTTTGTATTCCCAATTGATTTAATAAGATGGTTCTTCAAATAATAATAGTAACAATTAATTGATAGATTATAGCATAAGGATAACTTAAATAAATAACAGTAATACTCTGTTATATAATGCCTGCACTATTGATGAAATGGTATAATGCTGTTTCAAAGTGGGTTTAAATTTGTTGTAGACTTATAATTACAAACTCTAGAGAATTACTTGATTTTTTAAAAAGATATGTAATGTATATTCTGTGGATTTGGGGTGGAGAGTTCTGTAAATGTCTATTAGGTCCCCTTGGTCCAGATCTGAGTTCAAGTCCTGGATATCCTTGTTAATTTTCTGTCTCGTTGATCTGTCTAATATTGACAGTGGGGGTGATAAAGCTCTCCCACTAATATTGTGTGGAAGTCTAAGTCTCTTTTGTAAGTCGTTAAGAATTTGCTTTATGTACTTTTGGTGCTCCTGTATTGGGTTCATATATATTTAAGATCGTTAACTCTTCTTGTTGCATTGATCGTTTTACCATTATGTAATGCCTATCTTTGTCTCTTTTGATCTTTGTTGGTTTAAAGTCCATTTTGTCAAAGACTAGGATTGCAACTCCTGCTTTTTTAATCCCCATTTGTTTGATAAATCTTCCTCCATCCCTTATTTTTAGCCTATGTGTGTCCTTGCATGTGAGATGGGTTTCCTGAATACAGCATACTGCTGGGTATTGACTTTTTATCCTATTGCCAGTCTGTGTCTTTTGATTGGGGCATTTAGATCATTTATATTTAAGGTTAATATTGTTATATGTGAATTTGATCCTGCCATTTTGATTCTACCTAGATGTTTTGCCCATTAGTTGAAGCATTTTTTTCATTGTGTCAATGGTGTTTACCGTTTGGTAGGTTTTTGGAGTGGCTGGCACTGGTTGTCCCTTTCCTTGTTTAGTGCTTCTTTCAGGAGCTCCTATAAGGCAGGCCTGGTGGTGATGAAATCTCTCAGCAATTGCTTGTCCATAAAGGATTTTCTTTCTCTTTCACTTATGAAGCTTAGTTTGGCTGAATATGAAATTCTAGGTTGAAAGTTCTTGTCTTTAAGAATGTTGAATATTGGCCTCCACTCTCTTCTGGTTTGTAGAGTTTCTGCTGAGACATCTGCTGTGAGTCTGATGAGCTTCCCTTTGTGGATAACCTGACCTTTCTCTCTTGCTGCCCTTAGCATTTTTTCCTTCATTTCAACCCTGGTGAATCTGTCGATTATGTGCCTTGAGTTTACTCTTCTTGAGGAATACCTTTGTGGTGTTCTCTGTATTTCCTGGACTTGAATGATAGCATGGCTTGCTAGGTTGGGGATGTTCTCCTGGATAACATCCTGAAGAGTGTTTTCCAGCTTGGATTCATTCTCTCCATGACGTTCAGGTACACCTATCAAACGTAGATTAGGTCTTTTCACATAATCCCATATTTCTTGCAGGCTTTGTTCATTTCTTTTCACTCTTTTTCTCTATTCTTGCCTTCTCGTTTTATTTCATTGGGTTGATCTTCAGTCTCTGATATCCTTTCTTCTGCTTGGTCGATTCAGCTATTGAAACTTGTGTATGCTTCATGAAGTGCTCATGCTGTGTTTTTCAGCACCATCAAATCGTTTATATTCTTCTCTAGGCTGTTTATTCTAGTTAGCATCTCATCTAACCTTTTTTCTTGATTCTTAGTTTCTTTGTGTTGGATTAGTACATGTTCTTTTAGCTCAGAGGAGTTTGCTATTACCCACCTTCTGAAGACTATTTCTATCAATTCATCAGATTCATTCTCCATCCATATTTGATCCCTAGCTGGTGAGGAGTTGTGATCCTTTGGAGGAGGAGAGGCGTTCTGGTTTTTGGTGTTTTCATCCTTTTTGTGCTGATTTACTCCCATTTTAGTGGTTTTATCCACCTGTGGTCTTTGTAGTTGGTGACTTTCAGATGGGGTCTCAGTGGATGTCCTTTTTGTTGCTGATGAAGTTATTTCTTTCTGTTTCTTAGTTTTCCTTCTAACAGTCAGGTCCCTCTGCTGCATGCCTTCTGGAGGTCCACTCCAGACCCTGCTTGCCTGAGGATCACCTACGTGGGCTGCAGAACAGTTAGCATTCCTGCCGGTTTCTTCCTCTATTATCTTTATCCCAGAAGGGTATCTGCCAGATGTCAGCCTGAGCTCTCCTTTATTAGGTGTCTCTTTGGGTATACGAGGGTCATGGAGCTGCTTGAGGAGACAGTCTGTCCCTTATAGGAGCTCAAGTGCTGTGCTGGAGCTCCATTGTTCTGTGCAGAGATGCCAGGCAGGTAGTTTTACAATTGCTGCAGTGGAACTCATAACTGCCTCTTTTCCCAAGTGCTCTGTCCTAGGAATGTTGGCTTTATTTATAAGTTTGTGTCATGCTGCTGCCTTTTTTCATAGATTCCCTGCCCTGCATGGAGTAGTCTAGTCACAGTCTGTCAACAGAAGTGTTGCTGAGCTGCCACAGGCTCTGCCCCACTGCTGTGTGAACTGCCTCAGTAGTGGCAGTTGCCCTTCCCCTCACTGAGCTGGACCATCCTAGGTCCAGCTGAGCTTGCTGCAAAACTCTCAATCCAGAGCATTTCAGATTGCTTATTTTGTGGGGTGGTACCTGCTGAGCCAGACTGCCTGGCTCCCTGTCTCTGCCCCCTCCCTTTCAGTTGAATAGGCGGCTCTGTCTCCCAGGTGTTCCAGGTGCCAGTTAAAAAGGCCACCCAGATTTGTGTGACTTTCTGTGCACCAACCTGGCACCGGCTGAAACTGCCATGCTGAAAATTCTTGGTGCCTTTGGCCCAGGAATCTCCTGGTCTGTGGGCAGTGTAAATTTGTTTGGAAATGCAGTGGGCACTCACCCTCTGCATTGTTCTTGCTGGGAACTGCACTCCAGAGCTGTTCCTATTTGGCCATCTTGGATCCTCCCCCTAGCTTAGGCCAATTTTTTTTCATATAGTATTGAGAGTAGTCAAACTCAGAAGCAGTGAATAGAGAAAAGGGAGAAATGCAGAGTTGAAGTTTAATGGGTATAGAGATGAAAGATGAAAAGGTTTTTGAGATTAGTTACAAAACAATCTGAATATATTTAGCAGTAATAAACTGTATACTTAAAAATTGTTAAGATAGTACATTTTATGTTAGGTGTTTTTTTATCCCAATTTATTTTTTAAAAAGTCTCAAAACAATAACTTTATTTTATGTCAAAACTATTGACAAATAATTTAGCTAGATTGACCGCAATGTCCACAGTTATGTCCCTACTTTCATTTCTGATTTTAGTTAATTGTATCTTCTCTCTCATTTTATTAGTGGGTATAGCTACATGTTCAGAAATTTTTTGATCTTTTAAAAGAATTATTCTTCGGTTTTATTGATTTCTCTTAACTCATCCTATGAGTCTGACACCAAAAACAAAGACAATACAAGTAAAGAATATTGCACACTAATATCACTTATAAATGCAAATACAGTAATCTTTAACAAAAAAACAAGCAAATTATATCCAGCAGATTATTAAAAGAATTATAAGCTCTAACAAAGTGAAATTTATCCCAGAATTATAAGGATGGTTAAACATGAAAATCAGTAAACACAATAAAAAACATTAATAGAAAAAAGGGAAAAAAAAACCAATATAATAACTTCAACTGACACAGAAAAAGCACTTGACAAAATCAAATGCTCTATTATAATCAAAGCACTCAGTTAATTAATAATATTAATGCAGTAGAACTCCCACAACAGGAAAAAGTATGTTTATAAAAAATACATAGCTAACATTACACTCAATGGTGAAAGACTAAAAATGTTTCATCTAAGATCAGGATCTGCACAAAGATTCTCACTTGTGCCACCACTATTCAACATTGTACTCAAAGTTCTAGTAAGAGCAGTTAAGTAAAATAAATAAATAAATAGGAGTCATCCAAATTTGAAAGGAAAATTCTTTAAAAATCCGCAGTCCCAAAAATCTACTAGTGAAGGAGAATGGTGGAGCAAGATGGCAGAAACAGAAAACTTCACCAATTGTCCCTCCCTGCAAGGACATCAAGTCAACAGCTATACACAAAAACAAACAAACAACAAAAACAAAAACAAGAACAACAATAAAACACCTTTAAAAGAACCAAAAAATCTGGTAAGTACTCATAGTACCTAGCTCTAACTTTATATCACTGAAAGGGATACTAAAGAGATAGAAAAACAGTCCTGAATTGCCAATGCCACCCCTCCCCAACCCCCAGCAGTAGCACTTGGTGTGGAAGCGTCTCTGGGGGCTAAGGGAAGGAGAACACAGCAATTGTGAAACATTGAACTCAGTGCTGTTTTGTTAGAGCAGTAAGGAAATCCAGACCAAATACAGATGCCTACCCATAAAGGGAGCATTCAAACCACCCCTAGCCAGAGGAGAATCACAGATCTTAGAGTTCCACAAACCTTGCCACTGAGGGCCAAAGTGCTCTCAGTCACTAAGTAAATTTAAAGGCCATCTAGGCCAAAAAGAACTGCAACTCTTAGGTGAGTCCTAGGGCTAAACTAGGCCAAAAGACAGTGGACTGTGGGGATATGAGACATATTGATATACCAGCTGGAGAAGCTAAGGGTGTGCTGGAATCACCCCTCCCATTAACTAATCCCAGGCTGCACAGCTCATGAATCCAAAAGAGATCCTTTTCTTTTACATGTGGAGAGGAGACTGAAGAGCAGGGAGGATGTTGTCTCGCATCTTGGATACCAGCTCAGCCATGGTACGATAGGGAAAAAGTCAAAGTCATGAGCCCCCATTCCAGACTCTATCTCTGGAATAAAATTTCTAGACACACACTGGGCCAGAAGGGAACCCAGTACCTTGAAGAAAAAACCTGGCCAGTATTTATCACCTGCTAACTGAAGAGCCCTTGGATCCTGAATAGCAAGCAGTGATACCCAGCTACTATGTTGAAGGCCTTGGTAAGCCTCTGGTACTTGCTGGCTTCAAGTGAGACTCAGCATATTGCCAGCTGTGGTGGCTATGTAGCAAAATTCTTTCTGCTAAAAAAAAAAAAAAAAAAAACAGAGGGAAAAGTAAAGGGGATTTTGTCTTGTACTTTAGGAATCAACACTGCCACAGGGAAGTAGAGCACCAAACAGGCTCAAGGGATCACTGATGCCAGGACTTCACCCTGGAATGGCATTGCTGGACATGCCCTGGGCCAGAGGAGAGTACACTACCCTGAAGGGTGAGTCTCAAGCCAGGCAGCATTCGTTACCTTTATGAGTCTTCAAAAAACACAGTGTCACTGGGCTTGGGGTGCCTCCTAAAGCTGACATAACTTAGATTACAACACCCAAGTTCTCCCAAATATCTTTAAAGCCTTCACAAGAGGGGCAGCTGCAAATATGTCTGGACAGTAAAGACTGAAATAAATATTTAACTTCTCTGTGCCCAGACACTGAAGAATATCTACTAGAATCAACAATATCCAAAAAAACATGTCCTCACCAAACAAACTAAATAAGGCAAGAAGGACCAATCCTGGACAAACCGAAACCTTTCAGACAGAAAATACAAAACAGATGTGTTGAGGAAACTTAAAAAAATCCAAGGTAACACAGAAAAGAAATTCAGAATTACATCTGATAACTTTAACAAAGAGATTCATATTCAAAAAATCAAGCATAAATTTTGGACCTAAGAAATCCAATTGGTATACTGAGGAATGCATCAGAGTTCTTTAACAGTAGAATGAATCAAGCAGAAGAAAGAATTGGTAAGCTTAAAGACATGCTATTTGAAAATACATTGTCAGAAGAGACAAGAAAAAAATAGAAAACAATGAAGCATGCCTACAGGATCTAGAAAATAGCCTCAATAGGGCAAATATAGGAGTTATTGGCTGTAAAGAGGAGATAAAGAAAGAAATTCGGGGTAGAAAGTTTATTCAACAGGAACTTCCCAAACCTTAGAGAAAGATATCAGTATTCAAGCTCAAAAATGTTATAGAAAACCAAGTAGATTTAAACAAAAGAAAACTACCTAAAGGCATTTAATAATCAAACTCCCAAAGATCAAGAATACAGAAATAAACCTAAAATCAGCAAGAGAAAAGAGACAAATAATACACAATGGAACTCCAATATATTTGGCAGGAGACTTTTGAATGGAAACCTTATAGGCCAGGAAAGAGTGGCATAACATATATAAAGTGCTGAAGAAAAAAGAAACTACCCTAGAATAGTATAAGCAATGAAAATATCCTCAAACATGAAGGAGAAATACTCTCTCAGAAAAACAAAAGTTCAGGGATTTTATCAATACTAGACCTATCCTACATGAAATGCTAAAAAGAGAGGACTTCAGTCAGAAAGAAAGTGACATTAATAAGCAATAAATAAATATCTGAAGATACAAAACAAACAATAATAGAAAGTACACAGGAAAACACAAACTATTGTAACACTGTAATTGTGGTGTGTGAACTACTCATATCTTGAGTAAAAAGGCTAAAAGATAAACCAATCAAAATTAATAAGTACAACGGTTTTCAAGACATAGTACAAATGCCCATCGATGATAGACTGGACAGGGAAAATGTGGCACATATACACCATGGAATATTATGCAGCCATCAAAAACGATGAGTTCGTGTCCTTTGTAGGGACATGGATGAACCTGGAAACCATCATTCTCAGCAAACTGACACAAGAACAGAAAATCAAACACCGCATGTTCTCACTCATAGGCGGGTGTTGAACAATGGGAACACATGGACACAGGGAGGGGGAGTATCACACACTGGGGTCTGTCGAGGGGAAAAAGGGGAGGGATAGTGGGGGGTGGGGAGTTGGGGAGGGATAGCATGGGGAGAAATGCCAGATATAGGTGATGGGGAGGAAGGCAGCAAATCACACTGCCATGTGTGTACCTATGCAACAATCTTCCATGTTCTTCACATGTACCCCCAAACCTAAAATGCAAAAAATAAAATAAAATAAAATAAAATAAAAGACATAGTACAATAAGATACAAAAAGAAACAACAATAAGTTAAAACGTGGGGGAGCAAAGTTTAGATGAGTTTTATTCTTTTTTTTTTTTTTTTTTTGGCTTGTTTGTGAAAATAGTGTAAGTTGTTACTGGGTTAAAATCATGAGTTATAAGATAGTATTTGGAAGCCTCTGTGGTAACCTCAAACTAAAAAACATGCAATGGATACACAAAAAAATAAAAAACAAGAAGCTAAATTATATCCCCACAGAAAATCATCTTCACTAGAGGAAGACAGGAATAAAAAAAGAAAGAAGACCACAAAGCAACCAGAAATAAGAAAATGGCAGAAATAAGTTCTTACTTATCAATAATAACATTGAATATAAATGGACTAAGCTCTCCAATCAAAAGAAATAGACTGACTGAATGGATGAAAAAAAAATCCATTGATCAGTTGCCTACAGGAAACACACTTCACTTATAAAGACACTCATAGACCCTAAAAGAGATGGAAAAAAAATATTTCTTTTCCAATGGAAACCAAACTACAGCAAGATCCAGTATACTTATGTCAGAAAAAAAAAAAGTAGATTTCAAGATAAAAACTACAAGACAAGACAAAAGTCACTACATAATAATAAAGTGGCCAATTCAGCCAGAAGATATAACAATTTTAAATATATATGCACCCAATACTGGAGCAGTCAGATATATAAAGGAAATATTATCTAAAGCTAAAGAAAGAGATAGGCCCCAATACAATAATAGCTGGAGACTTCAACATTCCACTTTCATCATTGGACAAATCATTTAGAAAGAAAATCAACAAAGAAATATCAGATTTAATCTGCGCTATAGACCAAATGAATCTAATAGCTGTTTACGGAACATTCCATGTAAGAGATTCAGAATACACATTCTTTCCCCCAGCACATAGATTATTCTCAATCATAGACTATATGTTATATCAGAAAAACAGTCTTAAAAGATTTTTAAAAATGAAATTCTATCAAGCATCTTTTCAGACTTCAATGATATAAAACTAGAATTTAATTTTTTAAAAATTAATTTTAGAAACTATACAATACATGGAAATTAAATATGCTCCTGAATGACCAGTGGGTTAAGAAGTAAATTGAAAATTTCTTGAAACAAATGATAATGGAAACACAGTCTATAAAAACCTATGGTATACAGCAACAGCAGTGCTAAGATGGAAGATTATAGTTTAAATGCCTACAAAAAACAGGGGAAAAAGTGAAATAAATAATCTAACAATGCATATTAAAGAACTAGAAATGTAGCCAGGAGCAGTGGCTCATGCCTGTTATCCCAGCACTTTGGGAAGCCAAGGCGGGTGGATCACCTGAGGTCAGGAGTTTGAGACCAGACTGACGAACGAGGTGGCACATGTCTGTAATTCCAGCTGCTTGGGGGACTGAGGCAGGAAAACTCCTTGAACCTGGGAGGCAGAGGTTGCAGTGAGCCGAGATTACATCATTGAGAAACCTTTAGCTAGGACTAAGTAAGAAAATAAAAGATAAGATCCAAATACATTAAATCAAAAATGAAAAAGGAGACATTACAATTGATACTGCAGAAACTCAAAGGAAAATCAGTGGCTACTATGAGCAACTATATATTAATACATTGGAAAATCTCGATGAAACAGACAAATTTTTAGGTACATACAACCTTACTGCAACCAGAAAGAAATCCAAAACCTGAACAGACAAATAACAAGTAACAAGATCGTAGCTGAAAAAAAAGTCACCCCAGTAAGAAAAGTCCAGAACCTGATGACATCACTCGATGAATTCTACCAAACAGTTAAGAAACTAATACCAGGTCTATTCAAAATAATTTTTAAAAAATAGAGAAAGAGGTGATACTTCCAAACTCATTCTATGAGGCCAGTATTGCCTTGATACCAAAACTAGACAAAGAAACCTCCAAAAGAAACCACAGGCCAGTATATCTGATGAATATTGGTGCAAAAGTCCTTAACAAAATACTAGCAAACTGAATTCAACAATACATGAGAAAAAAATCATTTATCATGACCAAGTGGGATTTGTCCCTAGAGTGCAAAGTTGGTTTAACATATGGAAATCAATCAATCAATTTGATACATCATACAAACAGAATGAAGAACAAAAATAATATGATTATTTCAATCGATGTGAAAGAGCATTTGATGAAATTCAACATCCCTTTATGATAAAAACCCTCAATAAATTTTGAATAGAAAGAACATACCTCAGCATAATAAAAGTCATATATGACAGACCCACTGCTAGTATTGTAGTGAACAGCAAAAACTGAAAATCTTTCTCTAATATCTGGAACACAACAAGGATGCCCACACTCGCCACTGATATTCAACATAGTACTAGAAGTGCTAGCTAAAGAAATCAGATAAGAGAAAGAAATAAAGGACATCTGAATTGGAAAGGAAGAAGTCAAATTATCCTTGGTTGGAGATAATATAATCTCATATTTGGAAAAATCTAAAGACTACACCAAAAATCTATTAGATTCATTAAGCAATTCAGTAGACCTTCAGGATGCAAAATCAATATATGAAAATCAGCAGCATTTCTACATGCCAACAGTGAACAATGTGAAAAAGAAATTATGGAAGTAATCACATTTACAATATCCACACATAAAATTAAATATTAAAGAAATTAACCAAAGAATAAAAGATCTCTGTAATGAAAACTATAGACACTGAAAAAACAAATTGAAGAGAACACCAAAAAATGAAAAGATATTTCATATTTATGAATTGGAATAATCAATATTGTTAAAATGTTTATACTATACAAAGCAATCTACAGATTCAATGCAATCCCTATCAAAATACCAATCACATTCTTCACAGAAAGAAAACACTATTCTAAAATTTATATGAAACTACTAAGACCCAGAATAGTCGAAGTTATCTTAAACAAAAAAGAACAAACCTGGAGGAATCATATTACCTGGCTTACAAATTATACCACAGTGCTATAGTAACAAAAACAGCATGGTACTGGCATAAAAAACAGACACATACACCAAGAGAACAGAAAAGAGAACCCAAGCACCAATCCACACACTATAGTAAACTCCTTTTCAACAAAGGTGCCAACAATATACACTGAAGAAAGGAGTCTCTTGGATAAATTCTGCTGGGAAAGCTGGATATCCATATGAAAAAAGGTGAAACTAGACCATTATCTCTTGCCATATGCAAAAATCAAAGGAAAATGGATTAAAGACTTAAATCTGAGATCTCAAGCTATGAAACTACTCTAAGAAAATATTGAGGAAAGCTCTCCAGGACATTGGGCTGGAGAAAGATTTCTTGAGCAATATCCCACAAGCACAGGCAATCAAAGCAAAAGTAGATAAATGGTATCACATGGAGTTTAAAGGCTTCTTCACAGCAAAGAACACAATTTAAAAAGTGAATAAACATCCCATAGAAGGTGAGTAAATACTTTAAATTACCCATCTGAGAAGGGATTAATAATCAGAATATATATGGAGCCCAATCAACTCCACAGGAAAAAAAATCAATAATTTGATCAAAAGATGTGTAAAAGATTTGAACAAACATTTATCAAAAGAAGACATATAAATGGCAAACAGACATATGAAAATGTGCTCAATATCATTGATCATCAGAGATATTTAAATCAAAACTACAATGAATTATTCTTATTCCAATTAAAAATGGACACAGGGAGGGGAGTATCACACACTGGGGTCTGTCGGGGGGAAAGGGGAGGGATAGTGGGGGTGGGGAGTTGGGGAGGGATAGCATGGGGAGAAATGCCAGATATAGGTGATGGGGAGGAAGGCAGCAAATCACACTGCCATGTGTGTACCTATGCAACAATCTTCTATGTTCTTCACATGTACCCCCAAACCTAAAATGCAATAAAAAAAAAAAATGGCTTATATCCAAAAGACAGGCAATAACAAATGCTGTCACAGATGTGGAGAAAACGGAACACTTGTACACTGTTAGTGGGAATGTAAATTAGTACAGCCACTGTAAAGAGTTTGGAAGTTTCTCACAAAACTGAAAATCAGGCTACCATATGACCCAGCCATCCCACTGCCTGGGTATAAATATAAAATAAAGCAAATCAGTATATTGAAGAGATAGATATCTGTACTTTTCTGTTTGTTGCATCACTATTCACAAAGGCCATGATTTGGAAGCAACCTAAGTGTTCATCAACAGATGAATGGATAAAGAAAATGTGGCACGTACACACAATGGAATAATACTATTCACCTATAAAAATGAATGACATTCAGTCATCAGCAATAATGGATCTTACTTATTTGTGAGATCTAAAATCTAAAACAACTAAAGTTCATGGACATAGAAAGTAGAAGCATAGCTAACAGAGGCTGGGAAGGGTAGTAGGGGATGCAGGGGAAGTGGGCGTGGTAAATGTATACCAAAAAAAAAAAAAAAAAGAAAGAATGAATAAGACCTAGTACTTGATAACACAAAGATATAAGGTGACTGTAATCAGTAATCACTTAACTGTTCTTTAAAATGATTTAAAGCATGTAATTGGATTGTTTGCAGCTCAATGAATAAATGCTTTGGGGGGGGGACGAGATACCTTATTCTCCATGATTTGCTTATTTCACATTGCATGCTTGTATCAAAACATCTTATGTACCCAATAAATATATACACCGGCTATGTATCCACAAACACTGAAAATATAAATAAAATTTGAAAAAAACTATTCGTGCTGATAAATGCATTCAGCAAAAGTTCAGGGTATAAAATTAACACACAAAAATAAATTGTATATTTTTTTTTTTATTGCATTTTAGGTTTGGGGTACATGTGAAGAACATGGAAGATTGTTGCATAGGTACACACATGGCAGTGTGATTTGCTGCCTTCCTCCCCATCACCTATATCTGCTATTTCTCCCCCATGCTATCCCTCCCCAACTCCCCCACCCCCCCACTATCCCTCCCCTTTTTTCCCCGACAGACCGCAGTGTGTGATACTCCCCTCCCTGTGTCCATGTGTTCCCATTGTTCAACACCCGCCTATGAGTGAGAACATGCGGTGATTGATTTTCTGTTCTTGTGTAGTTTGCTGAGAATAGATGGTTTCCAGGTTCATCCATGTCCCTACAAAGGACACGAACTCATCGTTTTTGATGGCTGCATAATATTCCATGGTGTATATGTGCCACATTTTCCCTGTCCAGTCTATCATCGATGGGCATTTGGGTTGGTTCCAGGTCTTTGCTATTGTAAACTGTGCTGCAATGACAATTTGAAAAGAAAATTAAAATGACAATTTCACTTAAAATAGCATCTCAAGGAATAAAATACTCAAGAATAAATTTAACAAAAGAGAGGCAAAACAAAAGTATAAAACATTGCTGAAAAAAATTAAAGCAGGCTGAAGAAGATGCTGATACCCAGAATCTACAAAGAACTAAAACACATTTACAAGAAAAAAACAAACAAGCCCATTCAAAAGTGGGCAAAGGATGTAAACAGACACTTTTCAAAAAGAAGACATATATGAGGCCAACAAACATATGAAAAAAATGCTCATCATCACTGGTCATTAGAGAAATGCAAACCAAAACTACATTGAGATACCATCTCATGCCAGTCAGAATGGCGATCATTAAAATATCTGGAGACAACAGATGCTGGAGAGGATGTGGAGAAATAGGAACGCTTTTACACTGTTGTGAGAGTGTTAATTAGTTTAACCATTGTGGAAGACAGTGTGGCGATTCCTCCAGGACCTAGAAATAGAAATTCCATTTGACCCAGCAATCCCATTACTGTGTATATCCAAAGGACTATAAATCGTTCTACTGTAAGGACACATGCACACGAATGTTTATTGCAGCACAGTTTACAATAGCAAAGACCTGGAACCAACCCAAAAGTCCATGGATTATAGACTGGACAGGGTAAATGTGGCACATATACACCATGGAATACTATGCAGCCATCAAAAACGATGAGTTCGTGTCCTTTGTAGTGACATGGATGAACCTGGAAATCATCATTCTCAGCAAGCTGACACAAGAACAGAAAATCAAACACCACATGTTCTCACTCATAGGTGGGTGTCAACAATGAGAACACAGGGACACAGGGAGGGAAGCATCACACACTGGGGTCTGTTGGGGGAAATAGGGAGGGACAGTGGGGGGTGGGGAGTTGGGGAGAGATAGCATGGGGAGAAATGCCAGATATAGGTGATGGGGGATGAAGGCAGCAAATCACACTGCCATGTGTGTACCTATGCAACAATCTTGCACGTTCTTCACATGTACTCCCAAACCTAAAAAGCAATAAAATATATATAAAAAAATAAAAAATAATAATAATGGGAACAACCTGAAAATAAATAAATAAATATACAATCCTGTCATCTGCAAATAGAGACAATTTGACTTCCTCCTTTCCTAATTGAATACCCTTTATTTCTTTGTCTTCCCTATTGCTCTGGCTAAAACTTCCAATACTATATTGAATATGAGTGGAGAGAGAGGGCATCCTTTGTCTAGTGAAAGATTTCAAAGGGAATGCTTCCAGTTTTTGCCCATTCAGTATGATATTGGCTGTTGGTTTGTCATAGTTTTTATTATTTTGTGATAGCTTCCATCAATACGTAGTTTATTAAGAATTTTTAGCACAAAGGACTGTTGGATTTTGTTGAAGGCCTTCTCTGCATCTATTGAGATAATCATGTGGTTTTTGTTTTCGGTTCTATTTATGTGGTGGATTACATTTATAGACTTGCATATGTTAAACCAGCCTTGCATGCCTGGAATGAAGCCTACTTGATTGTGATGGATAAGCTTTTTGATGTGCTGTTGCAATTGGTTTGCCAGTATTTTATTGAAGATTTTTGCATATATGTTCATCATGGGTATTGGCCAAATTTTTCTTTTTTTTGTTGAGTTTCTGCCAGGTTTTGGTTATCAGGATGATGTTGGTCTCATAAAATGAGTTGGGAGGATCCCCTCTTTTGTTTTGTTTGGAATAGCTTCAGAATGATTGTTACCTGCTCTTCTTTGCACATCTGGTAGAATTCGGCTACGAACCCGTCTGGACCTGTACTGTTATTGGTTGGTAGGCTGTTAAATGCTGCCTCAACTTCAGTCCTTGTTATTGGTCTATTCAGCGTTTCCATTTCTTCCTGGTTTAGTTTTGGTAGGGTGCAAGTGACCATGAATTTATCCATTTCTTCCAGATTTACTGATTTATGTGCATAGAGTTGTTTGTAGTAAACTCTGATGGTAGTTTGTATTTCTGGGATCACTGTTGATATACCTTTTTATCATTTTTTATTGCATCTATTTGATTATTCTCTGTTTTCCTTTTTTTTAATCTGGCTAGTGGTCTATTTTGGTGATCTTTTTGTAAAACCAGCTCCTGGATTTATTGATTTTTTGAAGGGTTTTTGTTTCTCTATCTCCTTCAGTTCTGCTCTGATCTTAGTTATTTCTTGTCTTCTGCTAGCTTTTGAGTTTTTTATCTTGTTTCTCTAGCTCTTTCAATTTTGATGATAGAGTTTTGATTTTAGATCTTTCCTCGCTCTCTGGTGGGCATTTATTGCTATAAATTTCCCTCTAGACACTGCTTTAAATGAGTCCCAGACATTCTGGTACATTGTGTCCTCTTTCTCATTGGTTTTGAAGAACATCTTTATTTCTGCCTTCATTTCATTGTTTATCTAGTCAACATTCAAGAGCCAGTTGTTCAGTTTCCATGAAGTTGTGCAGTTTTGAGTTAGTTTCTTAATCCTGAGATCTAATTTGATTGCACTGTGGTCTGAGAGACTGTTATCATTTCCTTTTTTTTTTTTTGTATTTGCTAGGGAGTGATTTACTTCCCATTATGTGGTCAGTTTTAGACTAAATGTGATGTGGTGCTGAGAAGAATGTATATTCTGTGGATTTGCAGCGGAGAGTTCTGTAGATGCCTATTATGTCTGCTTGTTCCAGTTCTGCATTCAAGTCCTGTATAACCTTGTCGATTTGTGTCTTGTTGTTCTGTCTAATGTTGACAGAGGAGTGTTAAAATCTCCCACTATTATTGTGCAAGAGTCTAAGTCTCTTTGTAGGTCATTAAGAACTTGTTTTACGTATGTGGGTGCTTCCGTATCGGGTGCATATGTATTTAGGATAGTTAACTCTTCCTGTTGTATTGATCCTTTCACCATTATGTAGTGTCATTCTTTGTCTGTTCTGATCTTTGTTGGTTTAAAGTCTATTTTATCAGAGACTAGGATTGCAACTCCTGGTTTTTGTTTGTTTTTTTTTTTTCCTCTCCATTAGTTTGGTAGATCTTCTTCTATCCCTTTATTTTGAGTCTATGTGTGTCTTTACGTATGAGATGGATCTCCTAATACAGCACACTGACGGGTTTTGACTTTTTACCCAGTTTGCCAGTCTGTGTCTTTTGATTGGGGCATTTAGGCCATTTACATTTAATGTTAATATTGTTATGTGTGAATTTGATCCTGCCATTTTGTTACTGGCTGTTTGTTTTGCCCATTGGTTGATGCAGTTTCCTCATTGCATCTTTGCTCTTTACCATTTCGTTCGTTTTTGTGGTGGCTGGTTCTGGATTTTTTTTTTTTTTCCATGTTTCATGCTTCCTTCAGGAGCTCTTGTAGCACAGGTCTGCTGACAACGAAATCTCTCAGTAATTGATTTTCCACAAAGGATTTTATTTCTCCTTCACTTATGAAGCCTAGTTTGGCTGGATATGAGATTCTGGGTTGAAAGTTCTTTTCCTTAAGGATGTTGAATATTGGTACCCACTCTCTTCTGGCTTGTAGAGTTTCTGCTGAGACATCTGCTGAGTCTAATGAGCTTTTCTTTGTGGGTGATCTCAACTTTGTCTCTTGCTGCCTTTAGCATTTTTTCCTTCATTTCAATGCTGGTGAATTTGATGATTATATGCCTTGGGGTTGCTCTGCTTAGGAATATCTCTTTGGTGTTCTTTGTATTTCCTGTATTTGAATGTTGGCCTGCTTTGCTAGGTTAGGGGAAGTTCTCCTGGATAATATTTTGAGGAGTGTTTTCCAGCTTGGATTCATTTTCCCTATACTCTTCAGGTACACTTATCAAGCATAGATTAGGTCTTTTCACATAATCCCGTATTTCTTGGAGGCTTTGTTCATTTTATTTTTTTACTCTTTTTTCTCTTTTCTTGCCTTCTCTTTTTATTTCATTGAGTTGATCTTCGATCTCTGATATCCTTTCTTCTGCTTGATCGATTCAGCTATTGAAACTTGTGTATGCTTCACAAAGTTCTCGTGCTGTGTTTTTCAGCTCCATCAAGTCATTTATATTCTTCTCTAGGCTGATTATTCTAGTTAACATTTCAGCTAATCTTTTTTCAACGTTCTTAGTTTCTTTGCATTAGGTTAAACATGTTATTTTAGCTCAGAGAGGTTTGTTATTACCCAACTTCTGAAGACTGCTTCTGTCAGCTCATCAGAATCATTTTCTGTCCTGTTTTGTTGCCTTGCTGGTGAGTCATTGTGCTCTCTCGGGGAGGAGAGGTGTTCTAGACTTTGATGTTTTCATCCTTTTTCACTGGTTTCTTCTCATCATCTCTGAGTGGACATCCTTTCTGTTAAAGTTGGGGTTATTTCTCATGTATCAGGCTTTAAAAAAAAAATGCAGATGTCAGTGTGCCACTTGAGACAGTCAGTCCATTGTCTGCCTATAGAGGGGCTGCTAGGCTGCCTCAGTCTCAGTAAGGCTGCTGTTCATTCTTCACCTGGTTTCTATACTGGTGGGGTTAGCCTTACCTTCCCAAGGCTCTTTCCCTCTGCTGAGCCTGCTGTGCCTGGATGGAGGATGTGTTAACTGCAAAACTCTCCTGAGAGAGGGACTCCAGTTGCTGAATTTTGTGGGCAAGGGATCTGTCTAGTAAGTATCCCCCTCCCCGCTTTCAACTCTCTCTTCTGTGGGACAGGCAGTTTCTTTTGCAAGCTTTCTCGGTATTAGTCCAAATCTCTGCCCTGGTCTGCACTAATAAGGCACTGGTCTGGCCGGGGCTGCCAGCATGGGCAGTCACCTGGGTCTGTGACTCCAGGTGGTTCTCAGCAAGGCGGCCTTTTCCTGGTCTTTGTGTTGTCGAAGTCTCAGAGTGGATTACTGTATCTGATTCAGAGAACTTGAGGAGGTGATGCCCTCCCAATCCTCCATGACTGATACACTTTCCAGGTGAGACACTGCCCTGGCTTGCCTCTGCTGGATGCCTTTGGGCTGCTTTCACTGTCTTTTTGTGATTAATCCCACTGTTCAACCAGTCCCTTTAAAACAAAACTGGTACCTCGCTTGGAGACAGAGATATTGCTCTGGTTCTGTCTCACTTGGTGGTAGGTGCACTCCAGAGAAGCTTCCTTTAGCCATCTTCCCCCTGAGCCTAAAAGGATATTTTTAAAGGAAATAGCTTTAACATAAAACCATAATCCTATGACCTCAAAATTTTACCTTTTTTGTCCACATCTATTTTAGAGGGTTCCAATATTAGTGTATATCTTATTTTGTTTCACTTTTTTAAAAAACCTAATGTCATATCAGAAGCATTTTCCTGTAGCACTGTAAGTCTTCCTAATTAAAATAGTAATGGCTACATGTTATTCCTTGGAGTTGGTATGTCTTTTGTTATTTATGATGGATATTTAGCTTATTTCTAATTCTTATAATTAGTAGCAGTAAAGAAGTAACCAAAAATAAAGTTTTCTTTGGATAATTTGGTGAAACACACTCCATTATTCTGTCCCCTCCCAGTCAATGCCACTGAAATCCCGACAGAATGTATGAAAGAACGATCTGAAATTCTGCAAAGTAGATGGTAGCAGGTGAATTGTGAAAGGAAACTAAAATCGGAAGTATAACCAATCTGCCAGAGTAGTTTGTATATTACTTTCTTCTGTATACATTATTCTGGACTAACAGGCAGTATAAAGTCCAAAACTGTACAATGAATATTAACAGAATGAACTCCATGAAAAGTCCTACTTTTTACGACCAAAAACCAAGAATGAGAATACCTGTAGAGACATAGAAAGCAGGAAAAAATCTTCTGTTGTTTTGATTTTTCTTTCTTTCTGACTCCAGCCTCAAGGCAAGTCTAGTCTCTAAGGTGCAAAATTTTTGTGGTGACAACAGCAATGGTAGCTAAGCAGGAAACTATAATTTTGAAAGGAGGTTTTTTTCAATTTGAGTAAAGGAGTTCTGGTCTGAAGAATATGAGTGGAAACTATAAAAATTGAATTTTTTAGGTCATTAAGAACTTGCTTTATGTATCTGGGTGCTCCTGTGTTGGGGGTGTATATATTTAGGATACTTAGCTCTTCCTGTTGGATTGATCCTTTACCATTATGTAAAGTCCTTCTTTGTCTCTTTTGATCTTTGTTGGTTCGAAGTCCATTTTATCAGAGACTAGGATTGCAACCCCTGCTTTTTTTGTTCCCCATTTGCTTGGCAAATCTTCTTCCATCCGTTTATTTTGAGTCTATGTGTGTCTTTGTATGTGAGGTGGGTTTCCTGAATACAACACACTGATGGGTTCTGACTTTTTATCCAGTTTGCCAGTCTGTGTCCTTTGTTTGGGGCATTTAGGCCATTTACATTCAATGTTAATATTGTTATGTGTGAATTTGATCCTGCCATTTTGTTACTGGGTTTTCTTTCTCATTAGTTGACTCATTTTCTTCATTGTATTTTTGATCTTTGCCAACTGATTTGCTTTTGCAGTGACTGGTACTTGTTCCTTTCCATGCTTAGTGTTTCTTCCAGGAGCTCTTGTAGGGCAGGTCTGGTGGTGACAAAATCTCTCAATAATTGCTTGTCCATAAAGGACTTTATTTCTCCTTCACTTATGAAGCTTAGTTTGGCTAGATATGAGATTCTGGGTTGAAAGTTCTTTTCTTTAAGGATGTTGATTATTGGCCCCCACTCTCTTCTGGCTTGTAGGGTTTCTGCTGAGAGATATGCTGTGAGTCTGATTGGCTTCCCTCTGTGGGGAGAAATGCCAGATATAGTATTCACCTAAAGTAAAATAAATTAAAAAAAAAAAAGATAATGTGGAATTACTTACATTGTTCTTCTAAAGTCCTTTTGAAGTGTGGGATATTCTGGCATCTTTCTAATATCTTCCCAGTCTTTGTCTTACAAAAAAAAATAAAATATTTTAGAAAATTTAAAAATTGAATTTTTTAAAATACCATAAATTTTCAAATCTGAGGGATATTATGCAAAATGCCCAATAATAATTCTAAAAACTGTCAAGATCATCAAAAACAAAGAAAGTCCAAGAATTTGTCAAAGTCAGCTTTCAGAGACATAATATTGAATTTAATGAAGATGAGATCTTGGAACAGAAAAAGACATTGCATTAAAAAAAAATAATAACAGGAAAATCTGATAAAGGGATTACATATGTAGTTTTTTTTTCTTACTAGTATGTTCTAATGGCTTACTTTGGAGGCAGGTCCACTTGCAGGAAGTGTATAACTTAGTGAGGAGAATAAAAAGTCCTTGATTTTTAACCAGAGGACCAGGGAGTGGTCCCTTGAATCTGGAGAGTGCCAAGGTAACCACAAGAGGAGGGAGTTTAAGAAAGGGATGCCATAAAGTTGCATGCAAATTTGAGAGTTTACTCTCAAGATGTACACATGTGGATCCATCCCTAAAAAGCACACAAAAGACGTTGACAGGTGAATTACAAAGTAGAGTACTGCCTGAGTTCCAGACTGGCCCCTGAAATCTGAATAGCATTGCAAAGCCTTTGACAATTGAAACGACATTGTAATCACAGCCCATAGAAGGTGGGTTGGAAATTAGGAGCTAAAGTCTGCAAAATAAACAAAAACTTATTAGCATTCCAAGAATTAGAACAATACCTAAAGTTTTATAACACATTTTAAATATGCAGTCTACAATAAAAAAGTACTCAGCATGTAAAGATCTAGGAAAATCTCAACCACTTACACTTGAAAAAACAATCAAAAATATGCCAACTCTAAGATGACCTAGATTTTACAGTTACCAGAAAAACATTTTAAAATAGTGATTATGACAAAGTAGAGAAGAACTCTCTGGAAATAAATGGAAAGATAGTCTTAGCAGAGAAATAGAAGCTCTAAAGAAAGAATAAAGTAGAAATTTTAGACCTGAAAAATACAACTAAAATAAACCATTCACTGAGAAGTATTCGCATTAGAGATAACAGATAAATGTGTTAGTGAACCTGAAGATAGAGCAATATAAATCACCCAATCTGAAGAAAAAAGAGAAACAAAAGATAAACGAGGCTCAGGTAATGTGGGATAATAGCAAAAGGTCTCAAATTTGTGCCATCAGAGTTCCATAAGGGAAAGAAAAAGAGCAATGAGAAAGAAAATGTTTGAAGAAACAATGGCTGAAAACACCCCAAAATTAGTGGAAGACATAAGCTTACAGATCCAATGAGCTCAGCCAAATCTCAAATGAAGAAATTCAAAGAAAATCTACATCTACAAACATTATAATCAAATGACTAAAAACCAAATATAAGAAAAATTATTGAAAGCAGTCACAGAAAACTGATACATTTCTTATGGGGTAACAAAAATTCAAAGGACTTCAAATTTCTCATCAGAAACCATGGAGGCCACACAATATCATTAAGGTTATTAAATACTTGTCAACCTAGAATTCTATACTCAATGAAAATAAACTTTAGGAATGAAGCTGAAATAAAGACATTCTCAGAAGAATGTCTAATAAAAGAATTATCATCAGAAGACTGGCTCTAAAACAAATGAAAGAAAATTATTCAGAGAGAAATAAAGTAATTCCAAGGAGTAACTTGGAACATCAGGGATGAAAAAAAAGCAACAAAAAAATAAATATTTGTGTTAATATAATAAACTATTTCTTTCTCTCTTTCTTTTTTTTTTTTTTTTTTTTGACAGAGTCTCACTCTGTCACCCAAGTTGGAGTGCAGTGGCACGATCTGGGATCACTGCAACCTCCACCTCCTGGGTTCAAGTGATTCTCCTGCCGCAGCCTCCTGAGTAGCTTGGATTATAGCACACACCACCAAGCTTGGCTAATTTCTGTATGTTTAGTAGAGACAGGGTTTCATAATGTTGTTCAGCCTGGTCTTGAACTCCTGACCTTGTGATTCGCCTGCCTCAGCCTCCCAAAGTGCTGAGGTTACAGGAGTGAGCCACTGCACCTGGCCTTTTTCTAAGTTTATTAAAACGTGTATTTTTTTCCCAGTTTTTTGAGGAACCTCCATACTATTTTCCATAGTAGCGACACTAATTTACATACCTACTAACAGTGTATAAGGTCTATACACAATGGACTATTACTCAGCCTGTTTTCATATTTTCACCAGAATCTATTTTGTTTTTCTTTTTGGCAAATTCCATTTTTACTGGAAGGGGATAACAACTCTTTATTTTTTATTTACCATACCCTGATGATTAGTAGTGTTGAGAATTTTTTAATATACTTCTTGGCCATTTTTGAGTTTTCTTTTAAGAAAATGTCCATTCACATATTTTCCCCATTTGATTTGCCCAAATTGATGACTTATTTTGGTATTCAGTTGTTTTCAGTCCCTTTGTATTCTGGTTATGAATCCTAGCAATATATCTTGAGTCACATAATTCTGGTTATTAATCATTGTCAGATCAATAATTTGAAACTATTTTCTCTTAATTTGTAAGCTGTCTGTTCGCTTTATTGATTTCTTTCTTTGCTTTGCAGAAGCTATTTAGCTTGATATAATTCCTTGAGTTTATATTTGTTTCTGTTACCTGTACTTTTGAAATTACACCTGAGAAATATTTGCCCAGACCAACATACTAAAGTAATTCCTCAAAGTTTTCTGTCAGTAGTTTTATATTTTCAGGTCTTAGATGTAAGTATTTAATTCATTTTGATTTGATGTTTTTATATGGTGAGAGATAGGAGTCTAGTTTCATTCATCTGCATATGCTTATTCAATTTTTCCAGCACCATTTATTGAAGAGACTACTTTCCCCAGTGTATGTTCTTGGCACCTTTGTCAAAAACCAGTTGGTGGTTAAAAGTGTAGATTTATTTCTCAGCTCTTTATTTGTTCCGTTGTTTAATGGGTCTGTTTCTATGACAGTACCATGATGTTTTGGTTACTATAGCTTTGTAGTATATTTTAAAGTCGGATAGTGTGATGCCTTCAGCTTAGTTAATTTTGTTCAGGATTGCATTGACTATTCAGTCTCTTTTGGTTTCATACAAATTTTTAAATTTTTTTTTCTCTTTCTATGAAGAATGTCATTGGTATTTTGACAGAGATTGTATTGAACTTATAAATTGCATTGGGTAGTATGATCATCTAAAAAATATTGTTTCAATCCATGAACATGGGATATCTTTGCATTTTTATGTTCTCTTGAGTTTATTATTTCAATGTCTTATAATTTGTCTTTCAAAATCTTAACTTATTTGGTTAAATTTATTTCTGCTTTTTTTTTTTTTCTTTTGAAATGGAGTCCCACTCTGTTGTCCAGACATGAGTGTGGTGGTGCAATTTCAGCTCACTGCAATGTCTGCCTCCTGGGTTCAAGTGATTTTCCTGCCTCAGCCTCCTGAGTAGCTGGTATTACAGGCATGTACCACCATTTCTGGCTAATTTTTGTATTTTTAGTAGAGACAGGGTTTCACTATGTTTGGCCAGACTGGTCTCAAACTCCTGACCTCAATTGATCCACCTGCCTCGGCCTCCCAAAGTGCTGGATTTATAGGTGTGAGCCACTGCACCCAGCTAACTTGTGGGTATTTTTTATTTGTGTAGTTATTATAAATGGGATTGAGTTCTGGGTTTCTTTTTCAATATGTTAAGAATATATCAGAACTCTCATATTTATTGCAGCACTGTTCACAAAGCCAATATATAAAATCAACCTAAATGTTCATCAACAAATGAATAAAGAAAATGTGGTGCATATACATAATGGAATATTATTGGGTCACAAAAAGAATGAAATCCTGTCGCTTTCAGCAACATGGATAAAACTGGCAGTCATTATGTTAAGGGAAGTAAGGGACATAAAGACAAGTATCACATGTTCTTGCTCATATGTGGGAACTAAAAAGTGTATCACATGGAGGTAGAGAGCAGACTGGTGGTTACCAAAGTCTGGGAAGAGTTTGGATAGGTGAGGGGAGACAAAGACAGGTTGATTATTGGGTACAAAAAGTACAGTTAGATAGAAGGAATAAGATCTAGTGTTAGGTAGATCAATAGGGTAACTATATTTAACAATAATTTATTGTATATTTCAAAATAGCTAGAAGAATTCAAATATTCCCAACATAAGGATAATATAAATGTTTGAGGTGATGGATATCCAAATTACTCTGATTAGATCATTACATCTTATATGTTGGTGAGGGCTTTAGGCTGCTTTCACTGATAGTGGAAGACAAAGAGGAACCACCATGCAGAGATAAGATGGTGAGAGCAGAGAGAGAGTGAGGGGGTGCCAGGCTCTTTTTAGCAACCAGCTCTCAGGAACTATCACGGGGACTAATGTAGCAAGAACCCATTCATTACCATGAAGATGACACAAAACCATTCATGAGGGATTTTCTCCCATGACACAAACACTTCCCAATAGGCTCTATCTTCATCACTGGGGATCACATTTCAACATGAGACTTGGTGTGGTCAAAAAGTATATATCCAAACTATAGCAGTGACCTTTTGAGCCTGGCTTATTTTACCCAGCATAATGCCTTTGAAATTCATCCAAGTTGCGTACATATGCATAATTCATTTTTTTATTGAGTGGTATTCTAGTGTATGAATGTACCAAAGTTGTTTATTTAGTTACATATTGAAGGGTAACATATTTATACTTAACTTTTACAGTCTACTCAGAATTAAGATTTTACCACTTTGAGTGCAATCTAGAAACATCACCAACATATGGGTCTATATATCCCTCCTCTTCATGTTTCCATTTTCAAACATATTGCATATATATCATTGAAAACTGCACCAACTCATCATTTTTGCTTTCAGTAATCATATATATTTTTATTGGTACATAATGGTTGTGTGTGTATATTTGGGAGTTCATGTAATCTGCATGCTGGCTCCCCCTTTGCCTTCCACTATGAGTGGAAGCAGCCAGAAGCCCTCACTAGAAGCAAATGTCATGTCCATGATTCTTGTACAGCCTGAAGAATCATGAGCCAAGTAATCCTCTTTTTATTATAAATTACCCAGCCTCAAGTATTGCCTTATAACTGCACAAAAACTAAAAAGTTGCATTCTGTTTTATCCATTTATGTAACACTCTTGAAATGACAAAATTATAGATACAGAGAACAGCTGTGTCATTCCTCCATGGTGGCAATGAGGGAAAAGTTTGGGTGTGACTGTAAAGAGGTAACACAAAGGAGATCTTTGCACTGATAGAATATTGAGCGCAATGATGTCTACACAAATCTACACATGATAAAATGACATAGAACTATATACATATACATGTGCTTTATCAATATCAAATTACTGGTTTTGATATTGTACTGTAATTATGTAAGATGCTGACATTATAGAGAACTGGATGAAGGGTACAGTCGTCCTTGAAGAAACTTATCTTTGAAAGTGAATGTCCATCATAGTTTCAAAGTAACACACACACACACACACACACACACACACACACGTGAAATCTAAAAAATATAAAATTAACATTAAAGACATTAAAATATTGGGGGATCTGACAAGATGGCCAAATAGGAACAGCTCTGGTCTGAAGCTCCCAGAGAGACAAACACAGAAGATGGCTGATTTACACATTTCCAACTGAGGTACCCTGTTCATCTCATTGAGACTGGTTAGGCAGTGGGTACAGCCCAGGAGGGTGAGCAGAAGCAGATGGGGCATCACCTCACCTGGGAAGGGCAGGGAGTGGGGCCCCTCCTCTCCCCAGCCAAGAGAAGCCATGAGGACTGTGCTATCCAGCCCAGACACTATGCTTTTTCCAAAGTTTTTGTCACCTGAAGACCAAGATATTCCTTCACGTGCCTACACCATCAGAGCCCTGGGTTTCAAATGCAAAACTGGGTGGCTGTTCTGGGCAGACATCAAGATAGCTGCAGGAGTATTTTCTCATACCCCAGTGATGCCTGGAACCCCAGTGAGACAGAATTGTTCACTCTCCTGGAAAGGGGGCTGAAGCCAGGGAGCCAGTAGTTTCACTCAGCAGGTCCCACTACCACGGAGCCCAGCAAGCTAAGAAGCACTGGCTTGAAATTGTCACTGCCAGCACAGCATTCTGAATTCAAACTGGGATGATCAAGCTTGGTCCGGGGGAAGAACATCAGTCAATACTGAGGTTTGAGTAGGCGGTTTTCTTCTGACAGTGCTAAGGAAGTCTGGAAGTTCGAACAAGGTGGAACTCAACACAGTGCAGCAAAGCAGCTGTGGCCAGCCTGCCTCTCTAGATTCCTCCTCACTGGGCAGGGCATCTCTGAATAAAAGGTGGCAATCTCAGTAAGGGGCTTATAGATAAAACTCCCATCTCCCTGGGACAGAACAACTGGGGGAAGGTGTAGCTATGGGCACAGCTTCAGTGGACTTAAATGTTCCTGCCTGCTGTCTCTGAAGAGAGTAGCTCATCTGATGAAGGTTCTTCCAGCACAGCCTTGAGCTCTGCTAAGGGAAAAACTGCCTCCTCAAGTGGGTCCCTGACTCCCGGCCCTCCTGCCTTAGAGATACCCTACAGGGGTTGACAGACACATCATACAGGAGAGCTCCAGTTGGCATCAGGCTGCTGTCACTCAGGGTTGAAGCTTTTGGAGGAAGACGCAGGCAGAAATCTTTGCTGTTCTGCAACCTCTGCTGGTGATTCACAGGCAAACAGGGTCTGGAGTAGATCTCTGGCAAACTGCAGCAGACCTGCAGAAGAGAGGCCCATTAGAACAAAAACTAAAAAATCAGAGAGAAATAACATCAACATCAACAAAAAGGATCTCTCACAAAAACCCCATCTTTGAGGTCATCAGCCTCAAAAATCAAAGGTAGATATATCCATGAAGATGAGGAAAAACGAGCACAAAAATGCTGAAAATTCCAAAAACCAGAATGCCTCATCTCTGCCAAATGATCACAACTCCTGTCCAGCAAGGGTATAAATGGGATAGAGAATGAGTTTGACAAATTCACAGAAATAGGATTCAGAAAGTGGGTAATAACATACTCCTCTGAGCTAGAGGAAAATGTTCTAATGCAATGCAAAGAAGCTAAAAACCTTAGCAAAAAGTTACAGAAACTGCTAACTAGAATAACCAGTTTAGAGAAGAACTTAAAGGACCTGATGGAGCTCGAAAACACAGCACAAGTACTTCATGAACATACACAAGTATCAATAGCTGAATCGATGAAGCAGAAGAAAGGATATCAGAGGTTGAAGATCAACTTACTGAAGTAAGTTGTGAAGATAACATTAGAAAAAGAGAGTAAAAAGGAATGAACAAAGCCTCCAAGAAATATGAGACTATGTAAAAAGGCCAAACTTACAATTGATTGGAGTCCCTGAAAGTGATGGGGAGGATGGTTAGTAAGTTAGTAAACACATCTCAGAATATTATCCAGGAGAACTTCCTCAACTTAGCAAGACAGGCCAAAATTCAAATTCAGGAAATATAGAGAACACCACAAAAATACTCCTCGAGAAGAGCAACCCCAAAACACATAATCGTCAGATTCTCCAAGATTGAAACAATTGAAAAAAAGTTAAGGGCAGCCAGAGAGAATGGTCAGGTTATCTACAAAGGGAAGCCTGTCAGACTAACAGGGGATCTCTCTGCAGAAATCCTACAAGCCAGAAGAGAGTGGGGGCCAATATTCAACATTCTTAAAGAAAAGAATTTTCAACCCAGAATTTCATATCCAGCCAAACTGAGTTTCATAAGTGAAAGAGAAATAATATCCTGTACAGACAAGCAAATGGTAAGGAATTTTGTCATGAGGTCTGCCTCAGAAAATCTCCTGAAGGAAGCACTAAATATGGAAAAGAAAAACCAGTACCAGCCACTGAAAAAACACACCAAAGTATAAAGACCAACCACACTATTAATAAATTTCATCAACTAATGTGCAAAATAACCAGCTAGCCTCATGATGACAGGATCAAATTAACACAAAACAATATTAACCTTAAATGTAAATGGGCTAAATGCCCTAATTAAAAGACATAGACTGCAAATTGGATAAAGAGTCAAGACCCATTGGTGTGCTGTATTCAGAAGACCCACCACATGTACAAAGACAAATAGGCTCAAAATAAAAAGATATTCACCAAAATAAAAAGATATTTTGCAAATAAAAGCAGGGGTTACAATCCTAGTCTCTGACAAAATAGATTTTAGATCAACAAAGATCAAAAAAGACAAAGAAGGGCATTACATAATGGTAAAGGGATCAATGCAACAAGAAAAGCTAACTAACCTAAATATATATGCACCCAATAAAGGAGCACCCAGATTCATAAAACAAGTTCTTAGAGACCTACAAAGATATATAGACTTCCACACAATAATAGTGAGAGACTTCAACACTTCACTGCCAATATTAGACAGATCAACAAGACAGAAAATTAACAAGGATATTCAGTACTTGAACTCAGCTCTGGACCAAGTGGATCCAATAGATATCTACAGAACTCTTCACCCCAAATCAACAGAATATACTTTCTCCTCAGCATCACATAGTACTTATTCTAAAATTGACTGCATAATTGTAAGTAAAGCACTTCTCAGCAAATGCCAAAAAAAGTAAAAAAATAAAAAAAAAATTTAAAAAAACAGTCTCTCAGATCATAGTGCAATAAAATTATAATTCAGGATTAAGAAACTCAATCAAAACCACGAAACTACATGGGAACAAGGCAACACAAAACAACAATGTACCAGAATCTCTGGGACACAGCTAAAACAGTGTTAAGGGGGAAATTCATAGCACTAAATCTGAAAATGAGAAAGATCTAATATTGATACCCTAACATCACAATTAAAACAACTAGAGAAGAAAGAACAAATTCAAAAGTTAGCAGAAGACAAGAAACAACTGAGATCAGAGCAGAACTGAAGGAGATAGAGGCACAAAAGTCTTTTCAAAAAATCAAGGAATCCAGTAGCTCGTTTTTTGAAAACACTAACAAAATAGATGACTAGCCAGACTAATAATGAAGAAAGGAGAGAAGAATCAAACAGACAAATGATAAAGGGGATAGCATCACTGATCCCACAGAAATAGAAACTACTATCAGATAATACTATAAACACCACTACATAAATAAACTTAAAATATCTAGAAAAAAATGAATAAATTCCTGGACACATACACAATCCGAAGACTAAAGTAGAATGAAGTCAAATCCCTGAATAGACCAATAACAAGTTCTAAAATTGAGGCAGTATTTAATAGCCTACCAACCAAAAAAAGTCCAGGACCAGACGAATTCACAGCCAAATTCTACCGGAGGTGCAAAGAGGAGCTGGTACTGTTCTTTCTAAAATTATTCCAAACAATAGAAAAGAGGGACTCCTCCCTAACTCATTTTATGAGGCCAGCATTATCCTGATACCAAAGCCTGGCAGACACACACACACACACACACACACACACACACACACAAATTTTAGGCCAATATCCATGATGAACATCCATACAAAAATCCTCAATAAAACACTGGCAAACCAAATTCATCAGCATAGCAAAAACTTATCCACCACGATCAAGTCTGCTTCATCCCTGGGATATAAGGCTAGTTCAACATATACAAATCAATAAACGTAATCCATCACATAAACAGAACCAATGACAAAAAACACATGATTATCTCACTAGATGCAGAAAGACCTTCGATAAAATTCAACACTACTTCATGCTAAAAACTCTCAATAAACTAGGTATTGATGAAACATATCTCAAAATAATAAGAGCTATTTATGACAAACCCATAGCCAATATCATACTGAATGGTCAAAAGCTGAAAGCATTCCCTTTGAAAACTGACACAAGACAAGCATGCCCTCTGTCACCTCTCCTACTCAGCATAGTATTGGAAGTTCTGGCCAGGGCAATCAGGCAAGAGAAAGAAATGCAAGGTATTCAAATAGAGGAAGTCAGATTGTCTCTGTTTGCAGATTACACGATTTTATATTTAGAAAACCCCATCATCTCAGCCCCAAAACTCCTTAACCTGATAAGTAACTTCAGCAAAGTCTCAGGATACAAAATCAATGTGCAAAATTCACAAGCATTCCTACACACCAATAATAAGCAGATAGCCAAATCATGAATGAACTGTCATTCACAATTGCTACAAAGAAAATAAAATATCTAGGAATACAACTTACAAGTTATGTGAATGACCTCTTCAAGGAGAACTGCAAATCACTGTTCAAGGAAATAAGAGAGGACACAAACAAATGGGAGAAAAGAATTCATGCTCATGAATAGGAAGAATCAGTATTGTGAAAATGGTCATACTGCACAAAGTAATTTATAAATTCAATGATATTCCCATCAAGCTACCATTGACTTTCATCACAGAACTAGAAAAAACTGCTTTAAATTTCATATGGAACCAAAAAATAGCCTGTATAACCAAGACAATCCTAAGCAAAAATAACAAAACTAGAGGTATCATGCTACTTGACCTCAAACTATACTACAAGGCTACAGTAACCAAAGCAGCATGGTACTGGTACCAAAAGAGATATGTAGACCAATGGAACAGAACAGAGACTTCAGAAATAACTCCACACATCTAGAACCATCTGATCTTTGACAAATCTGACAAAAATGAGCCATGGGGAAAGGATTTCCTATTTAATAAATGGTGCTGGGAAAACTGGCTAGTTATATGCAGAAAACCAAAAATGTACCCCTTCCTTACACCTTATACAAAAACTAACTCAAGATGGATTAAAGACTTAAACATAAAACCCAAAACTATAAAAACCATAGAAGAAAACTTAGGCAATACCATTCAGGACATAGGCATGGGCAAAGACTTCATGACTAAAACACCAAAAGCAATTGCAACAAAAGCCAAAATTGACAAATGGGATCCAATTAAACTAAAGAGCTTCTGCTCAGCAAAATAAACTATCATCAGAGTGAACAGGCAACCTACAGAATGGGATATTTTTGCAATTTATCCATCTGACAAAGTCTAATATCCAGAATTTGCAAGGAACTTAAACAAATTTACAAGAAAAAAAATCCTATAAAAAAGTGGGCAAAGGGTATTAACAAATACTTCTCAAAAGAAGACATTTATGAGGCCAACAAACATACAACACAATCATGCCCCACTCCAATGTTAAAATGGGAATAATGAGTTTCAGAGAGGGGAACAGACTTGCTCAAACCCAATAATCACTGAAAGAATTGAATCCCATTTTTCAACCAATGTTGCCTCAACTCTTTTTATATACGCATTCTGTTTTTTTTTTTTTTAATTTTTCATTTCCATAGATTTTGGGGAATAAGTTATATGTGGTTACATGAGTAAGTCATTTAGTGGTGATTTGTGAAATTTTGGTGCACCCATCTCCCGAGCTGTATATAATGAAATGAAACTGTGGTCTTCTATCATTTACTCCCTTCCCATCCTTTGCTCCTGATTCCCCAAAGTCCATTGTGTCATTCTTATGCGTTTGCATCTTCATAGCTTAGCTCCATTTATGAGTGTGTGAGCAAGTACCTTTTTCATATTATAACTTATTTTCCTCTGGGTATATATCAAGTAGTGGGATTGTTGGATCAAATGATAGTTCTACTTTTAGTTTTTTAAAGAATCTCCACACTGTTTTCCGTAGTGGTTTTACTAGTTTACATTCCTACCAGCAGTGTAGAAGTGTTCCCCTGTTCACCGCATCCATGCCAACATGTATTGTTTTTCATTTTTTGATTATGGCCATTCTTGCAGGAGTAAGATGGTATTGCATTGCAGTTTTGATTTGCATTTCCCTGATCCTTAGTGATATCGAGCATTTTTTCATATGTTTGTTGGCCATTTGTATATCTTCTTTTGAGAATTGTCTATTCACGTCCTTAGCCAACTTTTTGGTGGGATTGGTATTTTTCTTGTTAACTGGTCTGAGTTTATTGTACATTCTGGATGTTGGTCCTTTGACAGATGTATTGATTGTGAAAATTTTCTCCCACTCTGTGTTGTCTGTTTACTCTGCTGACTGTTCCTTTTGCTGTGCAAAAGCTCTTTAGTTTAATTATGTCTCAGCCATTTACCTTTATTTTTATTGCATTTGCTTTTGGGTTCTTGGTCATGAAATCCTTGCCTAAGTCAATGCCTGGAAGGGTTTTTCCAATGTCATCTTGTAGAATTTTCATAGTTTCAGGTCTTAGATTTAAATCCTCGATCCATCTTGAGTTGATTTTTGTGTAAGGTGAGAGATGAGGATCCAGTTTCATTCTCCTACATGTGGCTTGCCAATTATCCCAGCAACATTTGTTGAATAGGGTGCCCTTTCCTCACTTTATGTTTCTGTTTGCTTTGCCAAAGATCAGTTGGGTGTAACCATTTGGGATTATTTCTGGGCTCTCTATTCTGCTCCACTGATCTGTATGTCTACCTTTATACCAGTACCACATTGTTTGGGTGACTATAACCTTATAGTATAGTTTGAAATCAGGTAAGTTGATGCCTCCAGATTTGTTCTTTTTACTTAGTCTTTCTTTAGCTATGAGGGCTCTTTTTTGGTTCCATATGAATTTCAGGATTGTTTTTTCTAGTTCTGTGAGAAAGGATGATGACATTTTGATGGGAACTGCATTGAATTTGTAGATTGCTTTTGGCAGTATGGTCATTTTCACAATATTGATTCTACCCATCCATGAGCATGGGATGTGTTTTCATTTATTTGTATTGTCTATGATTATTTTCAGCAGTGTTTTGTAGTTTTCCTTGTAGAGGTATTTTACCTCCTTGGTTAGGTATATTCCTAAGTATTTTATTTTATTTTATTATTTTATTTTTTGCAGCTATTGTAACAGAAGTTGAGTTCTTGATTTAATTCTCAGCTTGGTCACTGTTGGTGTATAGGAGAGCTACTGATAGTGGAATAAAACCGGAAATCCACTCCAAAAAGAACCTTCAAAACCATGCAAATAAATGGAAATTAGATAAACCACTCCTGAATGATCACTGGGTCAACAATAAAATCAAAGTGAAAATTTAAAAATTCTTCGAACTGAATGACAATAGTGACACAACCTACCAAAACCTCTGGGATAAAGCAAAGGTAGTGATAAATGCCTACAACATAGCCCTAAATGCCTACAACATAAAGTCTGAAAGAGAACAAACTGACAATCTAAGGTTACACCTAAAGGAACTAGAGAAGCAAGAACAAACCAAACTCAAACCCAGCAGAAGAAAGGAAATAACCAAGATTAGAGCAGAGCTAAATGAAATTGAAACAAACAAACAAACAAAAAATGTACAAAAGAAATGCTAGCTAATTCAAATCCAACAACATATCAAAAAGATGGATCCATCATGATCAAGTGGGTTTCATACCAAGGAAGCAGGGATGATTTAATATACACGAGTCAATAAATGTGATATACCACATAACAGAAATAAAAGCAAAATTTACATCATTATCTCAAAAGATGCAGAAAAAGCATTTGACAAAATCTGGCATCGCTTTGTGATTAAAACTCTCAGCAAAACTGGCATAGAAGGGGACATACCCTCAATGAAATAAAAGCCATCTATGACAATCCCACAACCAATAGAATACTGAATGGAGAAAAGTTGAAAGCATTCCCTCTGAGAACCAGAACAAGATAAGGATGCCCACTCTCATCATTCTGTTCAACATAGTACTGGAAGTCCTAGGTAGAGCAATCAGACAAGAGAAAGAAATAAAGGGCATCCAAATCAGTAAAGAGGAGGAAATCAAACTGTTGCTGTTTTCTGATGCTATGATTGTATACCTAGAAAACCCAAAAGACTCCTCAAAAAAGCTCCTAGAACCTATAAACAGAATTCAGCAAAGTTTCCAAATACAAAATTATATCTACATTCTTATATACTGACAGATTCTTTACATTTAGATGTTAATGGAATTCCCTATTGCCTTAACTCCTTTTGAATACCCATTCTTGTATACTGACAGATTCTTTACATTTAAATGTTAATGGGATTACCTGTTTAACCATTCTCTAACTTTAGCAAAAGTTTTCCATATGAGAACCAAAGACCAAGAAAGGCAAAGTATCCTGTCCAAGATCTCACAATGAATTAGAGACAGAGTTGAGACTAACTGCACAGTGTGTTTGTAGAGAATGTCAAAGGGACGACATTTGGCCTAAGTGTGCCAAAAGAAAACCAGTGGCTTTCTGGGGCTCACCAAGATGCCAAGTGAATGTCCATTTTTTGCTTAATGTTAATGAACTACAAATCTGAGTACTCACCCTGGTTTCTTGCCTCTTTGAGGGCATAGTAGCCAGGAACAGGTGGTTCCCAAGCAGCTTTCTCTACCAGGCATAAGTGAAACAGATAAGGCCTGATGACAATAGGAATTATGAGATGACATGAGATTACTGCTGCTTCCTGTTTTCTCTAAAGCTGGGAATCCAGACAACATAAAAGTGCATTTACAGAGTATCTGACATGTTTGCTTTGGGGCTTTGAGCAAGTCTGACCCTTCACTTTGTGTTCCATTCTATGTGAACTTCTCACTCTGTCTCCCTTTCATTTTTTTCTCTTTCTCATTCTTTCCTTCTCTCTCATGCACACACACGCACAACACAAACACACACACACTCACACACAAACTGTGCTTTCCTGAAGCCTTTATCTGTGCTGATGCTACACCTGCTCTTTCCACAATCCCCACCTGTACTCATCTTCTCCTGAGAAAATTTGATCACTTTTCATTGTCAGAATGTCATCTCATAGGTTTCAGCTCCATGAAAGCTTCCATGATTCCTTCAACTGAGAGCAAGCTCTTCTTCCTGTGATGCTTCACAGCTCTTTCCTTATACAATTCTTTAGCCTTAGTCCCTTTAAGTTAGCAACTTGTACATTCAAGTATAAATATTTATTGAAAAAAATAATGATCTGATTTGCTCATCACAACAACTGATATTGCTACTGGAAAGAGATCCCAAACCAGACTCCAAAAGACAGTTCTTGGATCTTGTGCAAGAAAGAATTAGGGGCAAGTCCATACAGTAAAGTGAAAGCAAGTTTATTAAGAAGATAAAGGAATAAGAGAATGGCTACTCCATAGGTGGGGCAGCCTGAGGCCTGCTGGTGGCCCATTTTTATGGTTATTTCTTAATCGCATGCTAAACAAGGGTGGATAATTCATACTTCCTCTTTTTAGACCATATAGGGGTAACTTCCTGATGTTGCCATGGCATTTGTAAACTGCCATGGTGCTGGTGGGGAGTGTAGCAGTGAGGACGACCAGAGGTCACTCTTATTGCCATCTTGGTTTGGGGTGGGTTTAGCCAACTTCTTTATTGCAACCTGCTTTATCAGCAAGATCATTATGACCTGTACCTTGTGCTGACCTCCTATCTCATCCTGTGACTTAGGCTGCCTAACTGTTTGGGAATGCAGCCGAGTAGGTCTAGCCTTATTTTACCTAGACCCTATTCAAGATGGAATTGCTCTGGTTCAAACACCTCCGACAAATGGCAGGTAGAACAAGGATCAACATTCCCATTTGACAGATAATAAAGTTGAGGTTCTGAGAGGTGAAGGGTCACATAGTTACTATGCAGAAGAGACTGGACACAAGTATCGTCTTCTGTTTCTTCTTTTCACTCTATATGGAATATCAACAGCTATAAGTTTTCTCTCTTCAATGTAACCTTTGTCAAGATGATCCCAAAGCCCCAAACACACACTATATCTCCTAAAATGTTGGAAATATGGCTTGGAACCCAAATAGAAAAGACTTTGGCATGGATTCAGAGACTCATGGAGCTGGGTTGAGCTTTCTCAGTGTCATCATTTTCTACAACTAGTAATCAGCATTGCATAGCCAGAAAAGACTCACCTTTATCTAGGACATGTGTGTAAACATACAAACAGTAAGTTAAAGCCAATTTTTAAAAATGAAAGCTGTGAAAGGCTTTGGGAGGCTGACTCTCCTGCCTTTCTCTTGTGCATAGACTAAAGACTCTATTGCCCACTCCAAGGGAATAATGCCTTCAAACCTCCACAGCAGTTAATATTGTCTTGCCCCAGCCCCTCATGCTGTTATTTTGTTACTCTAGGGAACAAGCCAAGTAGCACCAGTTTAATTGTCATGTTTAGAAAGAACATCCTCTGATGAAGAATTATGGGCCTCAAGAAGGCTTACGGTTAGGAACTAAGCACTATGCAATTGGCTTCCCAGGATCCTCTTTCTTCTGAGACTTGTTTGGAGTCAGAGATGCATACTTCCAAAAAACAAATTTTTGCAGCTGTCAGGAGCCAAGACAGCTGTGAAAGAGTGGAATGGATTGGGCTCTACCTCCTGCACCACTCCAAATCTCTGCCAGCACCACTTTCTAGAACCTTTCCCACTAATGAAAGTACAAAAGGGAAAAAGTTGTGTTTGCTTTTCACAGTGCTGGCAGAACCTGGAAGCTTGGCACTTAAGTACTTCTTCTTGTTTCAGTGTGTACCCTGAAAGTTCAAAGTGGGAATAACTGGAGGTTAAATATGAGACATTTGGGGTAGTTTGTCTTTTTACAGATTCTTCATATCTGGCCATAACTTCCCTAAGCTGTGTCTAAACTGAAATCACCAACACCTGTTCTCACTGCAGCACAAAATCTGAGAAAAGAGTTTCAGATTTGCAAGGTTTCAGACATGTCTTTAAAATTTTTTTTTTTTTTTGTAAGGACAAAAATGGGAACACTAAAATAAAACAACAGAGTGAGCCCTAATCCGGGGTTCTCATTTTCTTTTTTTTTTATTTACCTCTATTTGCATCCAAAATTTCATATGCTGTAATTTTTATCTTATTCAACTTATTTTCTAATAGCCTGTTTAATTTTTTAACTTAAAACACATAGTAATTCGAAGTTTGCTGTGTAGTTTCAAACTCAGAGGTTTTCATTGAGACTTTTGTGTTATTGATTTTTAATTTGATTTTTCTTTACACAATACACTTTGTAGAATTCCAATCTTTTAAAAGTTATTTAGAATTGTTTAATAACCTCAAATATGTTCTATAATATACACTTGAAAAAGTGGATTTTATATGGCTGTGGGACAGAGTATTTGACAAATATCAAAGGTCTTTTAAAAATTAAGCTTATAGCTATTATTTCTTCAAAATTTCTTCTTCCCTCACTTTTTAAAATTGATTCCAAGTATGCGTATATTGGCCCAAATGAGTTGTCCTATAGTTACTCATTAGTAGTCTTTTTCTGGCCACATATTCTATTCTGTGTTTTGTTTTGGATATTTTAATTGTTGTGTCTTCAATTTACTAATGTATTCCTCTGCAGGGTTAAACTGCTGTTCCTTTCATTGAGTTTTTTTTTTTTTTTTTTTTTTTTTTTGTACCATTTTAAATCTTTTATACCACGGTTTTTTTTTTTTTTTTTTTTAGAAAGAGAAAAAGAGAAGAGAAGGAAGAAAAAAAGAATGAAATAAAGAGAAAAAGAAGAAAAAAAAAAAAAGGGGGAGAGAGAATGGGAATCTTGCTCTATTGCCCAGGCTAGAATGCAGTCTACAAATGGATATTAAAAGCTTTTTTTATACTAATAATCGTCTTATACAATGGAGACAGGAAGGAATAAGGGAGGAAAATAACAAACAAACAGCCAACCAATATTTCATTTAAACCTATGAAATGCTATGCAATTGCTAGGGAGTGATTTACTCCCAACCATGTGGTCACTTTTAGAATAAATGTGATGTGTTACTGAAAAAAAAATGTATGTTTTGTGGATTTGGAGTAGAGAGTTCTGTAAATGTTTATTAAGTTTACTTGTTTGAGGTTTAAGTTCAAGTCCTGGGTATCCTTCTTAACCTTCTGTCTCATTAATTTGTCCAATATTGACAATGTAATGTTAAAGTCTCCCACTATTATTGTGTGGGGAGTCCAAGTCTCTTTGTAAGTCACCAAGAAGTTGCCCTATGTATCTGGGTGCTCCTATATTGGGTGCTTAGGGTCGTTAGCTCTTCCCGTTACATTGATCCCTCTACCATTATACAATGTCCTTCTTATCTCTTTTGGTTTCTATTACTTTAAAGTCTATTTTATCAGAGATGAGAATTGCAACTACTGCCTTTTTTTTTTTTTTTTTTTTTTGCTCTCCATTTGGTTGGCAAATCTTCCTCCATCCCTTTGTTTTGAGTCTCTGTATATCCTTGCATGTAAGATGGATCTGGATGCAGCTTACTGATGGGTCCTTTGAAGTGGCTGATACTGGTTGTTCCCCTCTATACATAGTGCCTCCTTCAGAAGCTCTTGTAAAGCAGGCCTGGTGGTAATGAAATCTCTGAGTACTTGCTTGTTTGCAAAAAATTTTATTTTTCCTTCACTTATGAAACTTAGTTTGGCTGGATATGAAATTCTGGGTTGAAAGTTCTTTTCTTTAAGGATGTTGAATATTGGCCCCACTCTCTTCTGGCTTGTAGGGTTTCTGCTGAGAGATCAGCTGTGAGTCTGATAGGCTTCCCCTTGTGGGTAACCTGACCTTTCTCTCTGGCTGCCCGTAGTATTTTCTCCTTCGTTTCAACCCTGATGAATCTAATGATTATGTGCCTTGGGGTTGCTCTTTTTGAGGAATATCTTTGTGGTGTTCTCTGGATTTCCTGGACTTGAATATTAGTCTGCCTTGCTAGATTAGGAAAGTTTTCCTGGATAATATCCTGAAAAATATTTTCCAGCTTGGATTCATTCTCTTCGTCACATTCAGGTACACCTATCAAACGTAGATTAGGTCTTTTCACATAGTCCCATATTTCTTGGAGACTTTGCTCATTCCTTTTTACCCTTTTTTCTCTAATCTTGTCTTCTCGTTTTATTTCGTTAAGTTGGTCTTCGACCTCTGAAATCCTTTCTTCTGCTTGGTCAATTCGACTGTTAAAACTTGTGCATACTTCGCGAAGTTCTCCTATTGTGTTTTTCAGCTCCATTAATTCACTTATATTCCTCTTTAAATTGTCCATTCTCATGAACATTTCGTGAAACCTTTTTTCAAGGTTTGTAGTTTCCTTGCATTGGGCTAGAACATGTTCTTTTAGCTCACAGAAGTTTCTCATTATCCACCTTCTGAAGCCTGATTCTGTTGATTCCTCACATTCATTTTCTATCAGGCCTTGTTCAATCGGTGATGAGGCACTGCAATCCTCTGTAGAAGGAGAGGCATTCTGATTTCGGGTGTTTTCAGCCTTTTTGCGCTGGTTTCTTCCCATCTTTGTGGATTTATCCACCAGTCGTCTGTGTAATTGCTGACTTTCAGATTAGGTCTCTGAGTGGACGTCCAGCTTGTTGGTTATAAAATTTTTTCTATTTCTTAATTTTCCTTCAGCGGATGCCCCTCCCCCCACAGAGCTGGACCTTCCCAGGTTCAGCTGTACTTGCTGTGAAACTCTCAATCCTCAGCAGTTCCAACTGCTGTTTTTTTTGTTGTTGTTGTTTGTGGGGGGACCAGCTTTCCCTGCGGCGACCCACTACGCCAGCTGAAACAGCAGCGTTAAGATTTCGTGGCGCTTTTCTGCCCGGGAATCTCTCGGTCTGGTTCCCCACTTCAGTCCGCTTTTTAATCAGCTGAATGGGAGACTCTGCTTTCCTGGAGCTCCAAACGCCAACCAAAAGGGCACTCAGTCCTGTATACTCCGGACTGAGAACCGCCGCGTCGGGGCGCCTGCAAAACGGCCGCGCCCTCCGAAGGGTCGCGCTGGCGACCCGTGGGGCTCCTCCGCCAAGAATCTCTTGGTCCGTAGGCTATGAAAATTCGTCTGAAAATGTGGCGTCCACTCACTCTCTGCGCTTTCAGTGGGAGCTACAATCCTGAGCTGCTGCTAATCGGCCATCTTGGATCTCTCTCCATGTCTTTAAAATTTTGTAACACTTCTTCTTGTATTTCCCATGCTTGATGGGGCTCAGAACTGACAGTATACATTTTCAGTAATACAGAGATTAGAAGGGTCAAGGAGGAGGTAAAGTGGCCAGGACTGGCTATGTAAATTGACAAGGGTGCAGTTCAAATGAAAATGTGAGACCTCTGATATAAAATTATTGAAATTTCATGATGGGGATAATGGATCATGAAACTGTGTGACTGCAAAAGTCACTTGCCCACAAGGCCATCCCTACTCCCTGCTTAAACAGAGACAAGAAGACATTGATGATTCTCAAATTCAAACTGTCCCTTTACTGAAAACCTAATGAGTTTAATGCTTATTATACTATAGTCCTTTGTGCTGATTACATTGTGGAGTGCTGCAGGGAGAAAAAAACAAAAGTCACCTAGTGATGCCAAAGAACCATTAGGAGACTTTACTCATTTAGATTATAAGTGCCTAGAAATAGAGAAATGATCTTTGACCTTTCATCCATTTTTCAAAAGGACGCTATTTCTGTGATCCTCATTGACCGCTCCTGGCAGCCCCAGATTGCCTTTGCCAAAGTTAACATCCCATCTTGGCTTCTTGCCATTTCTCATGTATTCACTAGATCAGTGCATGACTGCTGCTCTCAACCCACATGATGGGGCCAGAGCCTTCACTAGTTAATATTTATAAAAAGTACTTTGAAGATCAAATCTTTGGTGGGTAAGAAAACACCAGACATGGATAGAACAGGAAATTGTGGGGTCTGGGCCTCCTCCCAGAACTGCTACCACCATACAATGTGATCTTTGACAGATTCGTGGTAGCTGGATGGCTGTACTTTTCTTTTGGTGAAATAGCAAAAGCCAAAAAAAGAGACGGTAACATCTCATGGGATTTTGCCCAGCTCCAATACTGAATTCCTGGGTGGCCTTAGAGTAAAGGTATTGACTGTTTCATCTCTTTGGCCCTCAGTATACTTTCCTGAGTCAACTCCAACCCTCCATCATACATACATCTTACTCTGGAAATAATTATTAGCAGGAAAACATACTATTATGAGAAGCATGCTTAGCAATGCTCTCATAACCCTGTCTGGGGCTGGCATTTTGGTTTTGTTTGCACGCAGAAACCTGTTTGACTGAAATCTGAAAAAAAAAAAAAAAGACACAGGTAAAAAAATAAAAAATCGCAGTAGTTTTATACATATATTTGGTTTCTAGGGCCAAATAACTGATTTTGTTACCATTTTCTATCCTGTTATTCTGGTGCTGTGAATGCACTAGCTAGAAGTAAAAGTTGTGGGGAAAGAAAGAAGCTGGTTCTGAGTTTATTTTCTGAGTTTATTTTCCTAGGGAAAAAAAACTTCTGAGGGAAGCCCTGAAAGAGAGATGGGGGAAATTTATGTTTCTAATTCCACGTCAGGTGTAACTATGGCCTGTTTAGAATATCCCTCTTTGCAACAGCACTTTGAGAACAGGGAGCTGCAGCAGTGCAAGCCAGCTTGTGGCTGGATTGGGACTTTAGCTTCAACCCAAATTTGAGACTGGGAATGTCTCCAGTCAACTCCATGGCTCGTCTCACCTCCCTGATCAGCCACTTGGGCGGGCTATAAGCCTGGCTAAACCAGGTCACCTCGACATTTGTGTCGGGGCAAAGGGTGGAAGAGAGAAGGTGTTTCTTCAGCCCCTGGCTTTTAGCTGTGCTTGCATGCCTGCGTACTGTTAAAATTCAGTTGCCAGCCTTATCTATAACCAGTTGACTTTATTACGATGATTGATTTTAGAAGGCCCTCAGGCATGGTTTGAGGTCCTATATTGACTTAGGCCCTGGCTCTGAGGCATTAGAGTCCTGAATTGATTTCAAAGAGGCATAGGAACATTGATGGCTACCAAAGGCTTCAAACTGGCCAACTCTCAGTCTATTTCAACATGCCCCTACTGAGCCAATCACTCTGTGCCAAGCCAGTACTAAGAACTGGGGGGACAAAGTGAACTGAGTCTAGTCCCTGCCCTTCAAAAACTCACAGGCTGTTTATGAAACCAGAGGAGTAAACAGATGCTTTCAATATAATGTGATTAATGATAGGCTAGAAATGAGATTGGATGCCTTGAAAGCACTGAGGGGGAGCATCCAGCACAACCTAAGGGTATCAGGGAAGACTTCCTATAAGAGAGGTCACCAAGTAGCATTGAAAGTAGTTAGTTAAGGGGAAAACAGTGAAAAATAAATGGCAAAGAAGAAACAGAAAAGGCAAAGGCACGGAGGTCTCTAACGGTACTCTATGCTCAGGAAATTATGAGTCAAGATAAGCAAACCTCAAGAGTGCAAGGCTTGGACGGATGGGAGATGAGGCTGGAGAGAAAGGTGGATGGGACCCAGCCATGGGAGTCTCAGATGCCACATTGAGAAGCTTATCTTATATCTAAAGTTAATGAGGAGCCTGTTAACAGTTTTAAGCAGGGACAATCTGTCAGTTGAAAGATCCTTTGGAGTGCTGCAAGTGCATGAATGAATAAACAAATCTATGTCACAATTTTACTTAAAAATGTGCAATGTTTTCCAGAAGGCTACAGAATAAAGCCAGAATTCATCGACTTGTTTCTCTACAAGCTGCTGTAAACTAAACTTCTCTTCTCAACTCACTCGCTGCTCTAGCCACACAAAACTCTTCATTCATTTAAAGTCTTAACCTTAACCCTAACCCTATCCCTAATTCTAGTCATTTTGGCACTGAAGAACTTTAATTGTTATCCAGTGGGATGCATTAGAAAGAGCACCAATCAGGGATGAGGAGTAGAGGGGTGAGATAAGGCTTGGATTTCAATCTATGTCCTGCTGTTGTCTTACTGCAGTCATCCTTTCCTACCTCCAGAATTCAGCATCCCAAGCTATATACTAATCTAACCGATCTTCTAAAAGATTATCAATCTCTCTCCCATTTCAGATCCAAGTCTCTAGGATTATTTCCATATGGTAGACATTCCTTGTCCCTAGAAGTGTACAGAGGCTATGGCAAGGGAATGTATAAGGCATGTGGGTCTAGAAGAAGAAATACCATGTCTCTGTGGTAGATGAATACTGCAAAAGGTATCTAAGAGATATTTCAGACTTTCTCACCCAGAATGAAAACACAGATCTTTCTCTGTGTCTCTATTTATCCATCTCTATCTTTGTTTATATATATGTGTGTGTCTATTTCTCTGTCTCTGTCTCTCTCTTTATATAAATAATATACATTTATGAAAGATAAAATACATATTTCATATTTATTAAATATTTCATATATATGCATATATAATATACATATATATATAAATGTGTCCCTATTTGTCTCTGTCTCTGTATAATTATATATATAATATATAAATATACATTATACATAAGTATATATTTATATATTATATGAATAATAAATATGATATATAAATATATATATTTATCTTGGTTTTTCTCTTTATATAGAATATAGAATATATATATATTCTCTCTCTTTATATAGAGATGGATACATAGAGACACTGATAAACAGAGACATTTATTTATATGTGTATGTATATTGTATCTTTTTATATATGTATATTATATGTATATATATCATTATGTATAATGTACAATATGTATTACATATATATAATATTTCTTTCTAATTTGGGTATCCAAAGGATAGGGCAATAGGAGGACTACAGAGGCATTTTGGGTTGCATTGGTTTGACTTTGCCTAGCCTCAGTAATTCATGAAAGCCCATATAAAAGATTTTGCAAAATGAGCCTTGTAAGTTATACTCCATTCATTTCTAACTTTCGTCCAAAGATATCTGCCATCTGATGTTCTCCAGTCTAGGAAAGGTAAGTATTTCTCTGGATTTTCTGTGAAACCAAAGTCACAATGGCACAAGCCAGATAAGTAAAAGTATATATACAGAGAATGATAGACATATGAATTAAAGATATTACCAGGACCTTTTCTAGCTGACTGGCAACAAAGGGGGAAAACTTAACAACTTTTACAAGAGTGATGGCTAATAGAATGTGCCAGTGAGTACTTAATTTGCATGTTTGGTTTTTTTTTTATTTAAAGTGAAAACAGAGCTCAGGTTCCTTTCTCGACTCGTTTTTCAGTACCTTCAAATTTCTATAACCCTAGCCCATTTTCCCTTCCAGCTTGGAAAAAGTTGGATCTGCTGAGCCTAGAGAAATAAGTTGCAGGATTTCAGAGGAGAGTATGAAAATAAATAATAATGACCATTTAAAATGATAGCATTTACACAGTGTTTTACTGTTATAATCCTCTTTTGCATAAATCATCTTGATTCTTTTAATAACCGTGCTCTAGTGAGTTTCAGGGCCTTTACACATGCTATTCTCTTTGTTTTGAGAGTTTTTACTACCTATCTTTGCCTAGTTCTACTAATGCCTCAAATCTCAGCTCAGTGGTCATGTTTTAGAGAAACCTCTAACTAATTGCACTGTCCATAGCAAGCCTCCTTCTTATATACTAAGGGCACTGGTATCTTTCTTTGTTTCTCTTACCATAATTGCAATTTTATTATGAGTGGGCTTGATTATTTAATTAATACATCTGTATAATATAAAAAAGACTTGCTGAGAAATGAGGAGACATGGCATATAATCAGTTTTTACCAATGCAATATGAAAAAAGTGATGTTTGTCACTTTCTGGCCACAGCAGTTTAAAAAGCAGGTGCACCTTTCTTGTTCTCTCTTTGTACTTCTCTTGCCTGGCTGTAGAAGCTTATGATGCCCTAGGACAGTAGTTCTCAAACTTTTTTGAGACAGATTCATTTAAAATGACAGTTTCATTGTCTGGTGAGAGTCTCTCTCTGCTTCCAGGATGGCATCTTGAACACTGCATTCTCTGGAATGAAGAAATGCTGTGGTCTCATATGGCAGAAGGTAGACAAGCAAGAAAAGAGAATGAACGCCCTCCATCAAGTCCTTTTATAAGGGTACCTAATCTAATGCATAAGGACAAAGCCCTCAATCACCTCTCAAAGGGCACAGCTCCCAGTGTCTTTGCATTGGGGACTAAGTTTCAACATAAATTTTAGAGGGAACAGAAACATTCAAGCCATGATATCCACCCTATGAAATAAGTATTGATTCTCTACTATGCAGTCATAAAAAGGAACGAGATGATGTCATTTGCAGGGGACATGGATGGAGCTGGAAGCTATTATCCTCAGCTAACTAACGCAGGAACAGAAAACCAAACACTGCATTTTCTCACTTACAAGTGGGGAGCTGAACCAAGAGAACACATGGGTACATTGTGGGGAACAACACATACTGGTGCCTGTTGTGGGAGTTGGGGGAGCATCAGGAAGAATAGCTAATGAATGTTGGGCTTAACACCTAGGTGATGGGTTGATCTGTGCAGCATACCACCCTGGCACACATCTGCACATTTACCTATGTAACAAACCCACACATCCTGCACATGTAGCCTGGAACTTAATAAAAGTTGAAGAAAAAAAAAGAAGTATTGATTCTCTATTTTACAAAATATTTTTTGGGGATCTGCTACCTGCCAGACACAGTGCAGATAATATATTTCTAGCCTCTTTATAATGATGAAAAAACTGAAATATATATGTATATGTGTGTGTGTGTGTGTGTGTGTGTGGAGAGAGAGAGAGGTAAAGGGACTTAAGTCCACAGAGCTAAAAATGACTACTCTAAAGTTCCAACTCATGTCTATCATTCTATATCCAAGGTTCTCTCTATTACATGCTGATAGAGTGGGCAACATAAGCAAATGCAATATGAACAAAAGTAAGCATTGAATATTTTTTAATCGAAATAAATTTCATTTCCATACATATAGGAAAATTCAAGTTACATTAGTGGGATCAACCAACATTTATAGAACAGCAATTGTTTGCTGGATAGTAAGGACATATACAAAATATTGATAGTATTAGGCATACTCTGCTAAGTGCCAAGTGAGTGGCAGAAGTGTCTTCAGGCCTTCTGAGAAGGACAAGAGCACTGTGAGTTGGAGTGGATCTGGTATGCTTCACAGAAAAAGTAGACTTTGAGCTCAGCCTCCGAAGACAGTCTAATGAAATAATGTGAGCAAAAGCTTCCCAAGGTGTTGAAAAACCAGGTCGGGCATCGCTGGTTTTGGACCAACAGTCTAATAAAATACAAACTTTTGAACAAAATGTGGTAAGTGAAAACACAGCTGGTTTTAAGGACTGAAAAGGGTGATAAACAGGTATAAGAGTGAGAGATCAAAGTCCTGAACTGAGTACTGGAAGTGACAGCACTTTATAGATTGCAAAGTGCAATGCACATGGAAGTGATTTAAAAACTGTTGTTGTCGTTGTTGTTATTGCTATCTACCACTGAGTAAATGGTTTTATTTAATAATTATTGAGCTTCAACATTGAATGGTGGTTATTTCTATAAGCCATCAAAGGTATAACCTCTGTCCAGAAAGACTTTGAAAACAAAATATACAAATTGAAAACTTTCTTTCATTTAAGCTATTAGAAGTTTAGAAGGGCCCGAGGCAGCAGGTGGGTGACTTCAGGCACTGTAAATCCTTCACAGTTAAGGTGAGCTTCTTGAAGGAAATGGGTTTGGGAAAGGTAAATTTTTATCAAGGAAAAATAAAGTTTGACAGAATGAGCCAGCAATATTAATGATTGTCTCTCACTTTGGACAGCATTTTGATCTCTTCGATGACTTGTGTTCATTCATTTTCCTCTCATTCTGACACTGGGAAATGAGGGGAACTGATATTGCAACTCTATATAAAAGCAGACTTGAGGGCTATGGAGGCAAGGTGCCTGGGTTCAAACACCAGCTCTGTAAGTTCCCAGCTATGAGAAGTTACACCTCTCTGAACCTCAGGAGAGAAAGAATAATCCCTACTTTGCAGAATTCTAATGATGATTAAATAAAATATGTATATATAGGGCCTAAGGTGTTCCCCAAATATAATTTCTTGTTTGCTTCTCCTGACAATATAGAGCCTAAGTTTGAGAGTCAGAGAGGATATGAACCCAACTGAAGAAAATTAATTTACTCATTCAACAAATTGCAATTGAGTTCTTCCTAAATATCTAGCTTAGTGCAAGGGGCCATAGATAAGAGCAATAAGCAAAGCAGACAAGATCCTTATTTTTGTAGAGTATACAGTCTAGGTCTTTGTAACATATACCTATAATGTGCCTGTAATATTTAATTCCGCTGATTCTCAGTTTGCTCAACGGAGTAATAGTCATTGTCCAACATATTTGATAGGAAAGTTGTGAAGATCAGCTTAGATAACACACAGAGGAAGCCTTATGAACTGTATATTACTATAACTAATGAAATTATTAGTAGCTGTGTTCCTATTTGATCTCAAGGGCAGGAGAGCTAAAAGGCATGGATTGCTAGCTATAGGTACCAGAGAGCATCTTATTACAGAATCCTGACCAGGAGACTGATAAGATTGAAAGGTATGAGAATGTCATCAACATTATTAGCCCAGTTGCTGGTGGTATCCAGGCACTTTGTACAGCCAGGAAGGTGTAACACTCTGTAATGGTGAAGGAGAAAGCCTTTGTCTTTTGAGCCTCCAGTCATTCCTTCTTGTGCTCAATTTTCCTGTTTTCCCTGACAGGAATCCCACATTTTCATTGCCTTCTCAATGTTCTCCTTTTACCCCTCTCTAAGTGGATATGCCCTAAGGAAATGATCTGGTCAATTCATTCATATTGATGTGCCAATAACTGCAAAAACTTCATGGGTGATCACTCCTAATGAAAGGGGCATTGAATTGAAGGCTTGGCCTTACAACAAACAGAAAACTAATGGTAGTATTCTGGGGAATATCAATAAGGCTCAGGTTCCTTGGAAATCACACCAGGTGGATGAAGGCTGTTGCCACTATAGGAGACTTACAATAGTAAAACCATTAAATGTCACAGCTAAAAGACTTCTTATATTATGTCCCCTAGAACATTAGTCATTCATCTATTCTTCTGCAAAGGAAAAAGATGGCAAAGTGTTGGTCAATATCTCTGGGAATGCTGTTTAGCAGCCCCAAAGCATAGACATTGCATGGATCATTGATAGGGTTAGGAGAGAGCACAGATCTATTGATATACACAGAGAAACTTATCTCCAAATCTCACTAATAAGGTCCTCAGGCTGTAGTAGTTGTAAAAAATTTGTACTTTCTGACTCTGTAAAGGAAATCTATTTATTTGATTGTCTTCTCAGAAATTCTCATTTAAGGAAACTGTCCCTCCATTTTTCCAAAAGAAACCTCCCCATTTACATGGTTACTGAGGTCTAAGATGTTCCTACAATGAGAGTCCACCCTGTGGTGACAAATAATTGGCAAAAAGGTGGGCATCTGACCAAGCTTGTACAGTAAGTCCTCGCCTGAACTTTTGGACCAAGAGATCTTAGCTTAGTTTGGTTCTTAATTTGAACTGTAGCAATGTTAGCAATGGCCATTTTCTCCCATGTGGACTTAGAATAAAGAAAGTGGTCAGTAGAGAGAGGACAAGACATGCCAAGAGAAGCAGAGACAATAGAGGGGAGAGAAACAGTCCTGAGAGCATTGAGTTTCTATTCCACCTGCATCTGAGGCCCAGTAGAATTCTGTTCCTGTGAGACATCTCTGTAGGCTTAGTTACAAACAGTTCTGTAGGCTAAGTTATGAAATTTTTCTTTTGCTTAAGTGAACTCAACTGGGCTTCTCTTGCAACCAGTACTCCTAACTGACAGAACTCCATATTTATCAAAACCAAAGGCAAGTCATTAATGATCTTTTACATTCACACAATCTTACTATTGTACAAGTATTTTCTTCTATTATTTGCATTATTACTTGTTCACGTATGATTTTCTAATGACAGAAGTTATAGGCCAGGTGCTATTTCCATCGTTAAGAAACCTGTAGAAACTGAGGCACAAAGGAATTCAAAGATTTATCAAGGATCAATATCAGAGCTAGAACACATACCAAGGTATTATGAGTTTGCATTGTTCATGACTTTTGTTGTCTTAGCCCAGTGTTGAACATCTTGACTTTGAGCTAGTCATCCTCACAGATAAAGATGGCAGGTTAAAGAAGTCAAAAGGTTTCCTCTAACCAACTAAAGCCAATGCCACAGTATTTGTGCATAGCCATTCCGAGCCCAAGGTGGTTGAGACATTCATGGAATATGGCACATGGTAGTTCAGAGAGCACAAACTGTAAAGTCAGATAATATCTGAATCTTGAGCCGAGTACAGTGGTATGTTACTGTAGCTCCAGCTACTCGGGAGGCTAAGGCAGGAGGACTGGTTGAGCCTGAAAGTTCAAGTCCAGGCTGGGCAATATAGCAAAACCCTTTGTCTTAGAAAAAGGTAAAAATAGAGAATAAAGAAGATGGTTGGATTTTGTCTTTATCATTTTCAAACTGTGTGGAATTGAGCAAGCCATTTAAACTTTACAAGCCTCAGTTTCCTCATCTATGCCATGAGAATAAAAATACCTTTTTGGAGTGGCAGCAGTAGCTGCAGCTGCAAGTGTCCAGGCTCTGGGCTAGGGCCGTGGTGGCACCATCTGTTGCTCAGGCAGATAAGGAGGCCAGGATTGAGAACTGGAGGGGTGCAGTGGACTATGAGAACAGCCTGGAGTCTGAGGAACTGGAGTCTGAGGATTTGCTGCTAAAGCCCGAGCCTGAACCAGAGCCCCAAGAGGAAGCCCTGGTCCTGGGATCAGGAGCCCTTGACAGCCAGTATGAGAAAGAGGAGCCAGGACTATTCATGGATGATCTGGGGGAATGGCAGCATTGAGGACCCCGGAGCGCAAATAAGGAAGATGGAGAAAGAAGCTGAAAAGCTACAGGAGCTACAGAATGAAGTAGAAAAGCAGATGAATATAAGTCTACCTCTCGACAATGCTAGCCGAGTGATCACCCACTGAGGAGAAGATGGAGGCTGGTGTCGGTTCCATCTGTGTTGGCAATGTGAACTATGATGTAACAGCAGAAGTGCTGGAAGCACACTTTTATGGTTGTGGTTCAGTCAACAGTGTTACCATACCCTTTGGCTAATTAGAGGCCACTCCAAGGGGTTTGAATATACAGAGTTCTCAAAGAGTCAGTGAGGACTTCCTTGGTCATTCTATATAGAGAAAGAAAAATCAAGGTTATCTCCAAATAAACCAACAAACCAGGCATCAGCACAACAGACAGGTTTTCCAGGACCCCTGGTTCCTGGACTACAAACTATGACAGCTCCAGCTCTCAATTTTACAGCGGTTTTAGCAACAGGCCCTGGGGTTGAGCTACAGGAGCCAGGTTACAATAATATCACAGTATCCCCCCTTACTGAAAAAAAAAGTGTATATTAGGAGAAAGAGAAAGGAAGGGGAGACGAATTAGAAAAATGAAAACCAGATGAAAAAATGAAAGACCTCCCTAGCTGAACTCATAAAATGTATTAGGATTAGATAGGGCCGGGGGAATGGGGGAGAAGCTTGAAAAGTCTAAACTGCTATACATGTACCGGTTATTCTGATATTTTAACAAAATAAAAGTCTATTCCATGAATGTTGAAAAATGATTGCTTTGATTCTTCACTTTATATTATGAACTTCTTGAGAGCATGTTTAGCACATAGTAGGTGCATTTTGACTGAAAGAAAAGGCTCACACAGATGGCATACAAATATCATTTAGTAGTCAGGATAATATAAGCTGTAGAGGCAAGTTCAGGGGTTCCAATCCTGACTTTTTTACTTATTATCTGAATGACTTTAAATAAGTTGCTATATTCTCTGAGCTTCCCTTTCCTCATCTGTAAAACAAAAATAATAGTACCATTCTAATAGGATTGTTATGAGGATTCAGTTCATTCACATAAAGCAATTAGAAGAATGGCTGAAACCATGTTCATATTAAATGAGTTAGTTCATGTGAGGCTCAGAAAAATGGCTAGGTAGGGCTCAGTGGCTCGTGCCTGTAATCCCAAAACTTCAGGAGGCTGAAGCGGATGGGTCACCTGAGGTCAGGAGTTCGAGACCAGCCTGGCCAACATGATGAGATTCCATCTCTACTAAAAATACAAAAATTAGCCAGGTGTGGTGGCACGCACCTGTAGTCCCAGCTACCTGGGAGGCTGAGGCAGGAGAATCGCTTGAACCTGGGAGGCAGAGGCTGTAGCTAGCTGAGATTGTGTCACTGCACTGCAGCAGCCTGGGTAACAGAGCAAAACTCCATCTCAAAACAAGAAGACAAAGACAAAAAAGGAAGAAGGAAGAAAGAAGAAGAGGAGGAGGAGGAAGAAGAGGAGAGAAGAAGAAGAGGAGGAAGAGGAGCAGGAGGAGGAGAAGAGGAAGAGGAAGAAGAAAGAAGAAGAAGAAGAAGAAGAAGGGCTAACACATAGTAAGTGTATAATAGATATTGGCTGCTTTATAGTCCACCCCATATACTCTATAATAGATAATAGAATCACAACCTAGTTATTCCTTGTTAAGGTGCTTTCGTTTCAATCTGAACACACAAACCAAATGTCCTTGCAATACTGTATTCCTTTTGTGTCCATATCGCTGTCCTGGTTTGCCATCTTTGACAGGAACTGCTTTTAACAGCTTTGCATCCAAGTTTTCTGGACACTGCCATAGTACACACAATTACATTTTGGCCAGCACTGAAAAGCAGGTGACTAAGGGATGATAACACTGAATGGGAGACAAAGGGGCTATTTCTGATAAGCTAGTATTTGATCATTGCATTTGAATCTGCTTTAGTCCCAGATTTCAGTTGATTCAGGAAAGAATATAGCCAGAATTGATATTCTATTAAATTCTACGAGAATATAATCAGTTTTGGTCTGTTGAAAAATACTATTTGTTTTTCTCCATGACTTCGATCACGATAATTCAAAATTTCAGGATGCAAAAGCTTGAATCATTGATCTAAATAAATAACAGAGTCTCAACTGACAAATATCAAAGCACTGTTTGTGATTCATTAGATATATGAATTCCTACTGATAACCCTGTACTTTCCAATGTATGACAGAATAATGCCCTCTTCCTTTTATTAACTTACATTTTAACTCGGCGAGAAATGAAGAAAACTTTTGATGTTCACAAGTTGATTCATGATATTCTAAGTAGTTATCTGCCCTGGAGCAGGATGAAACTAAGGGGGCTGGGGGCATTTCTCAGGGGCGTCTGAGATATGTCATACTTCTTTGTTAGGCATGTAGAGGAAGGCAGTAGCAAGGAATTGTAGGATTCCACCTATAACACATCATCAGTGCTATTCCCTTGTGACTTCACTGTCACCCATTCCCAGAAGCAGCTGCCAGGAAATGAGTACAAAGAATTTGTCAACCTAACCAAAGTTTTCAATTAGCTGCAAATAATTTGTGTCTCTGGGGACCAGGGATCACTTGATGAGTTGGGCTATTTCTTACAACCCTGATGTGGAAAAAATAACTCTGACAAAGAAGAATGCATGTCCCATATTTCTCTGCATCTGAATAACTAAAGACCTTAGGTGAGTCACTTAAGCTTTTAGAGGTTCAGGTCTTCTTCTGTGCAACAGAGCTAATAGTGCATGCTGTGCTTAACTCGAAAAGTCTCTATGAAAACTGACTGAGAGGTATTACATGCAAATGTTCTTTGTCTACCACAACGTCCTGTACAAAAGTCAGGTGGTGTCACCGCTGCCAGAGAGTGAAGGTGCAAAGACAAAGTGAAGGCACCCCCCTTATCGTTTGTATTATTTCACCAGAGAAATAATACAGATGGGATAGCAATCATTTAGTACTTTTAAATTCTTCAGCGAAGTTTTGTTACTGTGAAGGATGGTAGTAGCCTCAATTGCATCTTTGGCCTCATTCTGATTTCCCCAGAGTACTCCATTCTTAAAGGCCCAAAGGTGACATATGTTCTCTGATTGGTGGTCATTTTCCCTTTTGGTAGATACTGAGTTCCACCTCGGTACCTGATGGAACCAAAATGAATATGAGCCAAGATTCCCCTGTATTTTGCCATCTACAGATATATTTTGCAGCAAAGAATGCTGCCAAGGACATTTCTAGAGTAGACTGGGATAAGGTCTCTTTTGCTGGGGAAGAGTGAAATGTGGGTGGTGAGGAAGACGGACCTTGCTAAGCTGATTCTCAACTGTTGACCCCTGCTTCACATGTTTTGAAATCTTTTAAATGTGGAGTTTAAACTTTGAATCCCAAATGTTATCCCTGGCACCTGAACTTGGGGTCAAATATCCCTAGGCATTTTGAAAAGCAAATAGCACTACACAAATGATACCAGTAATTAACTGTTGCCTAATGCCTCAGAAGCAATATGACAGTCAGTTTCATGTCAAACAGACCAGCTTCAAGCTCTAGCTCTACCTCAATATTTTTATCTTTAAAATGAGATTAATAACAAACAATAATATTTCACTTGGAGAGATACCATAACAATTACATAATATACATGTTGTCACATAATAGACAATTAAAATAATTTTTATTATGCATTTTCTCTGCATTCATCATTTTACTTGTTTTTTCACAACAAATCATCAAGAAAGAATTATGATCTCCATTTTAGAAAAAAAGTAAAATGAGATTTGAAGTGGTTAAGAGATTAAGACATAGGTCACATGTCATATAAATAAGAATGAAAATTGTTTTTATTTTTCATCAAATGTAACTGTACAACTCTGTTACAAAATGCCTTGCTATAACAAAGATTCAACAACGTCCCTGCTTACCTAATGTCTGGTTCTTATATTATGGAGGAACAGAGCACCACACTATAGCATCAGAGAGGCAGTTGAAGTAGAATGGTAAGAGATCAGTTGCTTTCAAATAGAACATCTAGATTCATAGTACTGGCCCTGCCGCTGATTAGCTGGCTGACTTTGGGCAAATTATCTAGTATTTCTGAGACTCTGCCTCTCTCTTAAGTAGTAATAAAACCTACTTACCTGTTTTTTTACACAAAAATACATAATTATCAATGTTCTGCAATGCCAGTATATCACAGTGGATTCCTAGTAAATTATCATTAGGAGTAAAACAGCAGAAGTATAGACAAATCCCTCTCTTTCTTATACTACTTTTGTAACATACTTGCATTTAATATTGTATACCTATATTTTGGTTAAACAAAACGTGTAGAGCTCTTAGTCCCAGTGTCTAGCAGAGTGCCTGGCATACATTACAAATTCCACTAAATTGTTCAACAAATTAGAAAAATGAATGAATGTCAATGCACAAGGTGGGGCTACTGCCTAGTGGAGGAGAAAGATTTATGTCTATATCTATAGATCTACATCTATAAAATTAGAATATATATCTGGTTGTCGTAAGTATTTTAAAAGAGATAGGAATAAAGTACTATACAAATTAATTATGATTAATCAATCTAGATAAGAATTCCCAATGTTGAATCCCGAAGAATTCAACATTTGGGCTGTGGTTGAAAGATAAGTGGAATTTGGTCATGAAGGAAGTGAAGGGGAAAAGCATTTCAGTAAAATGTAACAGCAAGATCCAAAGATAGTCAGGTCTTCAGTAGTGTGTAATATACTCAGAGGGAGCCCAATATATCGGACGTGGTTAAAATTGTGGGTGGTTGGTAGATGGAAGAGGTGGGAGAAGGGATTGTAAAGAGAGTTGAAAACTTGATTGTGATGAACTTTAGAGGCTAGGCTACGGGACTTGGACATGAATCTGCAGGCCAGTGGCTGCAGATTGGCAGCCCACAAACTAATTCTTATCAACAGATATGTGTTGTTTGGCCTGCAGAGGGTTGGCCTGCATGATGATTTTAAACCATCTGAATTTGTAGCCAACATTTTCAAAAATCAAGAGATGCCACATTAAAATATGGAATGCTGCTGTTCTTGCAAATGGAACATCTGAAACATTGAGGCCACATTCCTGACTGGCAACAATCAGTTGGAGCTGCATAGTGGCTGCCCACTTTACTTGGCACATCTGCTCCCTAGTTGATTACAGTTTCCACCACTCTCCTTTATCTCTCTAATATCAAGCTCTTTTCACTCATTTACATTTGTTACTTAAGAGATATTTGGGTTTGAAACCCCAAATGCAAGTATTTGAAGGTCGTCGAGCAGAGGACAGATGCTATCAGAGTTGTCTTTTAAGAAGGAACCCTCTGTTCTCATTTTCTTGAAGATAGTCTTGAAGAGGGCAGTCAGGGGAGAAGTTAGGGCTGGAGCTATGAGAAAGGATTAGATGAGATGAAGGCTTCAACATTGAGGGACAGAAAGAACATCTGAGATGAGAAACTAGTCCTTTATAAGCATCTATGTGAAGGAAATAGCAGATGTCCACAAATCAGCAAAGGCAAGAACTCTGAAAGTTTATTCATAAGCCCCTCTTTTAATCTCCAACCAAGTTCAAATGTAATAATTTAAATTTTAATCTCCAACCGAGTTCAAATGTAATTATTTAAATGGTTCTTCACTCTCTTTCCTGGATCATGAATGAGCTCCTTAAAGGCAGAGTCCACTGTGTCCTATTCATCAGTGACTTCTAAGTGTCTAGCACAGAGCCTGGCAAATAGTAAGTGCTTAACAAATATTTGTTCAGTGCATGAATTAGAGTGATTCTCTACTTTGCTCATAAGTTGAAAAAGGTTTATTACATTCCTAAATATACTGTAATTATTGGGCATTTGGCAACCCCCCAAAACCAAACTCCCAGTTTGGAAACAGAATTTTAATTCTGTGGAAATAAAATTTATTTATTTATTTAACAAATATTTATTAAACAATGACCATGGGCCACACTAGGCTGAGTCCTAAGGATTCAATGATGAACAAAAAACCAGCATGATTCCTGATCTTAGGAAACATACAGTTCAGTGAGGAAAACAGATTGTGAGAAGTCCTCTAGCAGAAAAATATTGGGTGCCATTAAAATATATTAAAAGATGAGTGGGTGGGGTACTTGAGTTAGCCCAGGTGGTTCAGGGAGTCTTCCTGGATGTGCTGATATGCATAGGCATCAACTAGATAAATAGAGAGAAGGATGAACCAACATTGCTGGTAGAGGCGAAAGAGTATGCAAAGGCAGGAAGGATCATGGGTCACTGGAAGACCTGAATAAAGGCCAGTGTGAGTGAAGCTCAGAAAACAGGAGAAAAGCTGTATGAGCTGAGGTCAGAGAGGTGGATCATGTGGGGTGTGGTTAACATTTTGGACATTTCTATTAACAGCAATGGGGAGCCACTGACAGGACTTAAGTAGGGAAATAATATAACCAAACTAAACTTTCTAAAAGAACCTTTTGTACAAATACATATTGAGAGTTGATTATTGACAAAGATTCAAAGGCAACAAAGTGGAGAAAGGATAGTATTTTCAACAAATGGTGCCAAGACAATAGGACGTCGATATACAAAATTGGATATCTATGTACAAAAATTAATTCAAAATGGATTACAGGCCTAAATGTAAAACTGAAAGCTACACAACTTCTAGAAGAAAATCTGTGTGATCTCAAGTTTGAAAATGATTTATTATATCTGACACCATAATCCATAAGTGAACATAATTCATAAGTGAACAAAGTGATGAACGGGACTTCATCAGAATTTAAAATGTTTGTGCTTCAAAAGACACTGGTATGATAATGAAGTGTCATAAGATATTGTTAAATCATATTTCTGATAAAGGAATTGTGTTCAGAATATATAACTCTAAAACCCCATAGTAAATTACAAGTAGCCCAATTAAAAAAAAGAGAGAGAAAAAAATTTTTAGTCTTCATCCCTGTCTCTAAAAAGAAAAAAAAAAAAAAGACCAGGCGCGGTGGCTCACACCTGTAATCCCAGCACTTTGGGAGTCCAAGGTGGGCGGAACACGAGGTCAGGACTAGCTTGGCCAACATGGTGAAACCCTGCCTAAAAGAAAACAACAACAAATTATACAATTGTAAAATAAGGACATGAAAAATGCTCTACATCATTATTCATTGGAGACATGAAAATTAAAAGATGCCTCCAATTAGAATACTAAAATTGAAAAGACTGACCATACCAAGTGTTGCTAAGGTGGAAATGTTACATGGTACAGTCACTTAGGAAGACGATTTGGCAGTTTGTTAAAAACGTAGAAATACACCTACCCTGTGACCCACCCATTCCATGGCTAACTACTTACCTGAGAGAAATTAAAGAATATGTCCATACAAAATCATTTATACAAATATTTATAGTAGCTTTATTTGTAGTATACCCCAAACTGAAAACCCAAATGTCCATCAAAAACGAATGGATAAACAAAGTGTAATACAGCAACGCAGTAGAATACTACTTAGCAATAAAGAAGAATGAACTAATGATACACATAACAGCTTAAATGTATATCGAACACATTGTGCTCAGTGAAAGATGCAAATAAAAAAAAAAAGAGCACATGCTGTATGGTTCCATTGATACAAAACTCTGGAAGTGAAAAACAGTCTATATTGACAGAAAGCAGATCAATGGTTGCCTGAGAAAGAGTATGGGAGAGGTGGAGGAAAAATATACAAAGCGGCACAATGCAAACTTTTGGAATCATAGATATGTTCACTATCTTGATCGAGTGATGGTTTCGTGAGTGCATACATGCGTCAAAAACGATCAATTTGTGCAACTTTAAGTATGTGCAGTTTATTGTATATATCAATTATACTGCAGTATGGCTATTAAAAAAAAAACCTCTGGCTCCACAATGCAGAACTGATTCTAGGAAATTAAGAGTGGAAGGAAGGAGACCATTTGCAGTCCTCCAGCTGGAAAAGAATGGTGCCTTCTGGGAGTGAACTAGGACGGCAACAGCAGAGATGAAATAAGTGGGCAAATGTGTGAGATACTTGAGAAATAAAACCCGGTGTTCACTGTTTTCCAAAGGTCAGCTCGTCCTGGATTTCAAGAGCAAAGAGCTAAGAAAGACTTCATTAATAAAGCCCTCTTGAAGTTGCAGAGGAAGCTTATAGCAGAAACTTACTCTCAACCTGATTAATCTGAGAGAACACCTCTGGTTCTGTTTGATTACTAAAAAAAAATGCAAAGAAGAACAGGAGGAGAAAGAAGAAGAAAGCCGGTACAAACAGTGAATTTATATAATATTATTCGATAGCTGTCCCTTGTTCTTGAAAGCAATGGGAAGAAAATGAGATTTGAGGTGGAAGATCAGAGTTCAAAATCTAAATAAAGTATATGGCCCTAATAACCTTTCCTGATAATGATATAATTGTTGACAACACCATCTTTAAAAATAAAAATTAACATAACAATCCTTCAGACTTGTAGAATGCTTTCCTGTTTACAAATTTATTCTATACACATTATTTCTTTTAAATGATACATTAGCCTTCTGAGGGTAACTCATATTGGCAACACTTTTCAGATGTGGAAACTGTGAAGACAATGCTGGTGCTGTGGGAAGCAACATAAACTTTGGAGTCCTTTAGTCCCAGGTTTGAATGCCAGACTGCTTTTTATTCAGAGTAACTTCAGAGCATTATTTCTCACCTTAATTTATTTCTGGCCTCTTTGTGTTTATATGTCCTCCTCATTCATGTCCATTGTTCATTCAGTGACTTTTGCACCTTCCTTCACTGTTCCTTATCTGTAGACAGACAGTTCTTCTGGCTCTGAGACCTATGTTAATTCCATTCTACCAACCTGCCAGCCCACTCAATTCCTATTGAGCAATGCTAGTTGAAAGCTCTGGTGGGACTGAATGTTGTAATGAGTATTCAAATAAGGTTGAAGTATCTATGCATTCTAGTTACATATGGTTGGGGTATATTCAAGGAAGGCTATACCCATTAAAATCTAACGGAATAACTTCTCACCTCCTTAGGTGGAAGGGTCTTCAGATCTTTGTGTTCTGGAAGGTTCATTTATAGCCATTTCCCAAGTGACCATGAGATTGATGAGTCTAGCTCAAATAGCAATGGGCTGAAAGAAGTAGTTTAGGTTTTACTAATGTGGAACATAGAACAAATTATGTCCTTGTTTTCAGCCTGTTCATCTTTGAAATAAAGCCTATCATATCCAGTCTTCCTTGCCTTTCGGTTTGAGTTACCTTCTTTGGTCAAGGTAAGTAAATGCCTATGATGTTTGGCTGTGCACAAGATGAAGCTACAACCACTCTTTTCTCTGTAGAAGACTGTAAAAGCGAAAGAGGCCGAGGTAAAAATCTCCTATAAGCTCCACTGGAATGACTTTGGAACAGAGACCCTCCCCCAGATCTAGAAGTCTAAGAAATTTAAAACATAGGGAGGCCCAGGGTCCCTACCGACATAAAGGAAAGTCGTTTTCCCTTTAGGTCTACCTCTATGTCTCCTCTCTCTTTCCATTCCTACCTGCCTCTCCATCTTTACACAGGGCTTATGGGACCTCCACCACAAAATGGCAGTTGCAATAACCCACATCATCCTTCACTCCTGGCTGTCCATCAAGAGGCGAAAGCAGCCCTATGCAGGTTCTATCCTTGGATAGTTCCAGCTGGGAAGTTTAAAATATGCAAAGGCAACTTGGAAAAGCAAGCTTCTGCATACAAAGCAAATGTTTGCAAAGCTCTGGACAAAACTGTGTACATGGGAAGTGTTTTTAGTGTTTGTGTGTTTGCCTGCTTGTCTGAGTGATTTTTGCCTTTGCAAGTCTGGATGATAAATACATGATTAACGCAATTCCAGAGAGGAAGAAAGGCAGAGAAGAGTGTAGAAATGACCTCTCGATTGTTGGGGCTGAGGGTTCCTAGAGCAAATGACACAATGCCATGAGGCCCAATCTATCCCTATGACGGAATCTAAGGTTTCAGCAAGTATCTGCTGGCTTGCTTGTCGCTTGCTCTTCAGTTTGTAGGAGACTCTCCCATCTGCGCATTCTTATCAGTCCTGAAAAGAACCCCGGACAGCCATTAGGAGGAGCAGGTATTCCCATCGTCCTTTTCCTCCCTCCCTCCCCCTCCACCCGTCGGTTTTTTAGATTGGGCTTGGGAACCAAATTTGGTGAGTGCTGGCCTCCAGGAAATCTGGAGCCCTGGCGCCTAAACCTTGGTTTAGGAAAGCAGGAGATATTCAGGAAGCAGGGGTCCTCTCAGGGCTAGAGCTAGCCTCTCCTGCCCTCGCCCACGCTGCACCAGCACTTGTTTCTCCAAAGCCACTAGGCGGGCGTTAGCGCGCTGTGAGGGGAGGGGGAGAAAAGGAAAGGGGAGGGAAGGGAAAAGGAGGTGGGGAAGGCAAGGAGGCCGGCCCGGCGGGGGCGGGACCCGACTCGCTAACTGTTGCATTTGCTTTCCACCTCCCAGCGCCCCTTCCGAGATCCCGGGGAGCCAGCTAGCTGGGAGAGCGGGACGGTCCGAAGCAAGCCCAGAGGCAGAGGAGGCGACGAGAGAAAAACGGCCGAGCTAGCCGCGCCAGTGCTGTACAGGAGCCGAAGGGACGCACCACGCCAGCCCCAGCTCTGCTCCGGCGACAGCCAACGCCTCTTGCAGCGCAGCGGCTTCGAAGCCGCCGCCCCTGAGCTGCCCTTTCCTCTTCGTTGAAGTTTTTAAAAGCTACTAAAGACTCGGAGGAAGCGAGGAAAGTGCCTGGTAGGACTGACGGCTGCCTTTGTCCTCCTCCTCTCCACCCCGCCTCCCCCACCCCGCGCCCACCCCCGCTTCTCTCCCGCAGCTGCCTCAGTCGGCTACTCGTCGCCAACCCCCTCTCACCACCCCTCTCCCCCGCCCCCCGTCGGCCCAGCGCTGCCAGCCCGAGTTTGCAGAGAGGTAACTCCCTTTGGCTGCGAGCGGGCGAGCTAGCTGCACATTGCAAAGAAGGCTCTTGGGAGCCAGGCGACTGGAGAGCGGCTTGGGCACTGCAGCCACTACCTGCCCGGTTAGGCTGCACGCGGAGAGAATCCTCTGTTTCCCCCTACTCCCTCCCCCACCTCCTCCTGCCTTTCCTACCCCCAGTGAGGAGCCAGAGAGCAAAAGATGAAAAGGCAGTGAGGGCTTCAGTAGCCAAAAAAACAAAAAACAAACAAACAAACAAAAACAAAAAAGCGGAAACAAAGAAAAAGATAACTCGGTTCTTATTTGCACCTACTTCAGTAGACACTGAATTTGGAAGTGGAGGAGTTTGTTTTTTCTTTTAAGATTGGAGCATCAGCTACACTTCAAATATTCAGAGACTGACTGTGAGCCTAGCAGGGCAGATCTTGTTCACCGTGTGTCTTCTTCTGCACGAGACTTTGAGGCTGTCAGAGCGCTTTTTGCGTGGTTGCTCCCGCAAGTTTCCTTCTCTGGAGCTTCCCGCAGGTGGGCAGCTAGCTGCAGCGACTACCGCATCATCACAGCCTGTTGAACTCTTCTGAGCAAGAGAAGGGGAGGCGGGTTAAGGGAAGTAGGTGGAAGATTCAGCCAAGCTCAAGGATGGAGGTACAGTTAGGGCTGGGGAGGGTCTATCCTCGGCCGCCGTCCAAGACCTACCGAGGAGCTTTCCAGAATCTGTTCCAGAGCGTGCGCGAAGTGATCCAGAACCCGGGCACCAGGCACCCAGAGGCCGCGAGCGCAGCACTTCCAGGCGCCAGTTTGCAGCAGCAGCAGCAACAGACTAGCCCCCGGCAGCAGCAGCAAGGTGAGGATGGTTCTCCTCAAGCCCATGGTAGAGGCCCCACAGGCTACCTGGCCCTGGGTGAGGAACGGCAGCCTTCACAGCCGCAGTCAGCCCCAGAGTGCCACCCCGAGAGAGGTTGTGTCCCAGAGCCTGGAGTCGCCGTGGCCGCCGGCAAGGGGCTGCCGCAGCAGCTGCCAGCACCTCCGGACGAGGATGACTCAGCTGCCCCATCCACGTTGTCCCTGCTGGGCCCCACTTTCCCCAGCTTAAGCAGCTGCTCCGCCGACCTTAAAGACATCCTGAGCGAGGCCAGCACCATGCAACTCCTTCAGCAACAGCAGCAGGAAGCAGTATCCGAAGGTAGCAGCAGCGGGAGAGCGAGGGAGGCCTCGGGGGCTCCCACTTCCTCCAAGGACAGTTACTTAGGGGGCACTTCGACCATCTCTGACAGCGCCAAGGAGTTGTGTAAGGCAGTGTCGGTGTCCATGGGCTTGGGTGTGGAGGCGTTGGAGCATCTGAGTCCTGGGGATCAGCTTCGGGGGGATTGCATGTACGCCTCAGTTCTGGGACTTCCACCCGCTGTGTGTCCCACTCCTTGTGCCCCATTGGCCGAATGCAAAGGTCCTCTTCTGGACGACAGCGCAGGCAAGAGCACTGAAGATACTGCTGAGTATTTCCCTTTCAAGGGAGGTTACACCAAAGGGCTAGAAGGCGAGAGCCTGGGCTGCTCTGGCAGCGGTGCAGCAGGGAGCTCCGGGACACTTGAGCTGCCGTCCACTCTGTCTCTCTACAAGTCCGGGGCACTGGACGAGGCAGTCGCCTACCAAAGTCGCGACTACTACAACTTTCCACTGGGTCTGGCCGGGCCGCCACCCCCTCCGCCGCCTTCCCATCCTCACGCTCGAATCAAGCTGGAGAACCCGCTGGACTACAGCAGCGCCTGGGCGGCTGCAGCGGCACAGTGCCGCTATGGAGACCTGGCGAGCCTGCATGGCGCGGGTGCAGCGGGATCCGGCTCTGGGTCACCCTCAGCCGCCGCTTCCTCATCCTGGCACACTCTCTTCACAGCCGAAGAAGGCCAGTTGTATGGGCCGTGTGGTGGGAGCGGCGGTGGCGGCGGCGGCGGAGCAGGCGAGGCAGGAGCTGTAGTCCCCTATGGCTACATTCGGCCGCCTCAGGGGCTGGCGAGCCAGGAAGGCGACTTCCCTGCACCCGATGTGTGGTACCCTGGCGGCGTGGTGAGCAGAGTGCCCTATCCCAGTCCCAGTTGTGTCAAAAGCGAGATGGGCCCCTGGATGGATAGCTGCTCCGGACCGTACGGGGACATGCGGTAAGTTTCTCCTTCCAGAAATGTCGTCTTTCGGCCCAGGGCGCAGAGTCGCTCTGCGTTCTGGGGTATCTAGCGGCTCCTACCTGCGTGAACACTCAGATTACCCCTGGGAGAGCTGCAGCAGGGTTTCATAGGAGGGCTGCTCTAAATCTAGAGCTCTGCCGGGACTCCCCGGCCTGCCAGAGGCTTAACCTGAGCTCCCCTAATTCCTGCTGCGTGCCCCTGGGTGCTGATTCCTGCCCTCCCAGATTCTTCAGCTCCCCCAACGGCCCCAAATTCTCGCTACTTCCTGGTACTCGAGGTCCCAAATTTAAATCCTGTTGCACAGGCCACCATCAGAGGTAAAGCTCCCGAGCCCTCCACTAGAACCTCAATCAGAAATTTGGACAATTTCTCCTCTTCGGGTCTGCTAGGATTTCCCTTTCAGCCTGCGCAGATTAGAGTCAAAAAGCCTGGCCCAAGCGCTTCTCAGCGCGCCTTATCCAAAGAGGTAAAATGAAATTCGCGGTTAAGGAAAGAAAGTGGTCTCTAAGTGCTGAGGGCGGCTGTGTGAAGGGGGTGAACTTCTTTCCCCGGAAGCAACTGGGGTTTTCTGCAGAGCTGGAGGTCAGTAGAGATAATCCAACCCGTCACGTTTAGAGTAGGCAGAGGGACAACTTTCTTGGTAAAGACTCCACAGGATTTGCACTCACAGTTTCTCAAAGTTGGTTGACTATGTTGAAAGGAATTGCTTGGGTCGGTTTTCTCTTATAAAGTGTTTGCTTTCTCTGTGGATTACAATAGATCCACAGCCCTCTACTTCAGGTTTGCATGAGATCTATAAAGAGGAGAATATTCTTTTAATGTACAATTTAATCAGGTTGAGTCTGACTTAGAAAAGTGCTGGAAAACATTTTTTGTGAAGCATTTCCTGCTATGCCAATGTGCTCCAAAATCTCCACTGATGAGTGAGGAGTGAGGTTTTTTATTATATTCCTTCATTTTAAGGACATGTTTGCATGTTCGAATACGTGCTGTTAGCTCTAACAAATTAGGAACTGTTAGTGACCCATGAGCCATAATCTTACCCCAGAGTTTTAATTAGCATATGAAAAAAGTGGCAGGCAATTGCATCTTGCTTATTAAAAATTCTTCCTTATCGCAGTTGTTGAGCTTCTTGGAGACCATGCTGAAGATATTCTCCCCCAGAAAATTAAGATATTAGTGTATCTGGTGAGGGAGGACATACTGACTTGGGGAATTAATTCCTCAGGTCGGCCAGGTGCTGATGTCCTTGTGGACTTGTGTCTTATTCTTTGTTTCTATGGCTGTTTTCTTTTATCTGTGACTTCTCCAAAATTTCCTTGTTAGTCTTATCTTTGGCGACTGAAATCCAACAGTATTTCTTCTTTCACGAATGCTTTCCTTCTTACAAGGTAGATAGCACAATGTTAGTAAAGAAAGGAGGAGGAGGGTAGGATTTCATAAAATATTATTTCCTGGGCAGTTGAAGAAACTGGATTTTACCAAGCTTCACATTCCATTAGGTTTTTAATGTTTGGCTTACAAGATTTTCAGAGGGTTCCTTTGATATTGTCAAAGTCTTCTCCAGTTAATTTAGACTGTTTATTTTTGTAATGGGTTTATGCTGTGGGACAAAAAGTATTCTTGATTTATAAGAATAAATTTACTTGGTAGGGTTAATTTTTTTCTAGGGCTGTCACTAGAGGGTGGAGCCCCTCTTCTACTGTAAACTTTTCTTGGGGGAAAATGTCTAAGGTGCATTTCAACCTGCAATGATACTAAACTCAGTCACTGGAACCTTCCATCGTCTGCATGTCTCCCCCACAACTTACTGACTTAACAGGGAAAAAACTGATGGTTCCACATACTTGTTAAAAAAATGTGTGCCTTCAAAGACAAAACCAAAATTTTTAGGAAATAACTGTAGAGAGCAAAAGTTATTCCCATATGGTAGACAGTGAGCTTGGTGATTTTATTTCGGGTCTTAATGGAAAAAGCTTCTTTATGAGGAAGACTAGCATATCTTGGTGACCTGCTTAAATAATGACATCAACTAATGAGAATTTAGCAGTTCCTGCAGAAAGTACAAGATTATTTAATTTTTTCTGGTTTGTGATTGCTGCACTGATTATGAGGAGTCTAGTTAAAGGGAAAACTGGTGTTCCTGTCTTGTGAGTTGATGAAGACTTTCCGTTTCTAGGATATAGACAATCCTTGAGTCAGTTTATTGAAAATTAATCAATTTCATCAGAATGCAATCAATTCCAATCTGAAAGTTGATATTTTCATATTTTCTCTTTTTTTTTCCCTCACTTTGTTGGGGCAAAATTTGGTGACAGGCAAGAGATTTTTTAAGCCAAAGCAAGAGTGTCTTCCCTCTCTGTATTGCATGCATTATTTGCCAATTTTGAGTAAAAAATCTCAAATATGTACAGGGCTACAGTGATCTGTTGGGTTCCTCCCTTTTCTAATCATGTGTGTGTTTATGCACATTAGTTAATTTTGTGGAGGCATTTTTTTAAAACCTTAGTAACATCTACACTTAACTCTGTGTCTTATACATTCACAGTATTTCTGCCGAGAGGAGGAGAGATGCAAAGGTAGTCTCTTTAACTTAATTTAGCATGTGGTGTGAACAGAAGGAACAATAAAAAGTGATGGGACTTGTGTGCAACCCTGATGATATTTTATGGAGCTGTCGGTCTTCTCTCTGAGATCAAACAGGACTACAACTTTGTTAATTGACCACTGGCTCACTTGGCAGAAGTAGGGCTCCTTATATTCCAGCAAGCAGCACAATAATATGACAAAAATTTATTCTTGGAATTGGGTTCTAAGAGAGTGCATGCAGGAATTAGAGTTTGGGGGTTTAGAGAAATTATCCAGATGCAAAAGGAACGTTTTAATTTTTTTCTTGGTAATTTGTTCTGGTCTTCATAGTAGGTGGTATTTTAGTAGCGCTTTGCTATTGACAAGTCTTGCTCCCTTTCTCTATTAGATTTTTCAAAATAAGGTATTTTGGAATTCCTCTTTTCCTTCTCCTCTCTCCTCTCAGTTATCAAGCATTTTATGACTATCTTACAAGGAACAGTTTGTCTTGTAAAGCAGAATTTTGCTTTGAAACCAAGACAGACTATTTCTGTCCATAGGCTTCAAGAATCAGTATTTTGGCAAGAAGCATCTTTTCTTTGTGGTCAGCAAATAGATGGTAAGTTTTGTCTGGATCCCCAACAATCAACACCTGAGGACCAAATAGCCACACTGGGTGGCACCCCATTTGGAAGTATACACAGGATGTAGCCCTCTTGCTTGTCTACAGCTCAAGTCAGCCAAAGATTAACACTAGTGACTGATATTTTCGAAGACGTTTGCAGGCTTCAAATTGCGGGGTCGCTTTGGGGTGCTTTCTTGCCTGTGCTAATTTTACCTCATCAGGCTTCCATTCTTTGAGCTGTGAACTTTGAAATAATATATTGGATTTGCTGGTACGTTTAATTTTCTTTTAAGTGTTTTTCTTTTCCCATAGTAATTTTTCATCTGGTGTACATATATGCATTTAAAACACAAAATTATTTGGTCTCCTAACTTGTACATGCACTTATACAAGTACAAGCCATTTGGTGGGATTATGTGAATTGCAGTTAGGAACATGGACAATTTCATTATGATTATTTTTAATGGTGATATCAAGGTCACCAGTTTCATTCGAAACCTTGTATGAGCAGGGAGCAGAATTCGGACTGCGTGTGGCAAAGCAAGGGCTTATTTTATAGCCAAACCTGAAATCACGACTCTGAAAAATAAAAAAGCAAACAAAAAAGTCAAGTTTTGTGAGCTTGGTCAGAGAAGGAAAGGAAATCTCTCCCCACCCCCCCCACCTTCACCATTTTCTCTTTGTCTGCAGCTTCCTCAAGCGCTGCCTGTCCCGATTTTCTTTTATTCCACTCCTTTCATGTTTTTGACATTGAAATACAGACTCTTCTTTCCAATTCTCAGGATATTTTTCTCATTACACCTGTGGCATGCTCCTAAAGAATTTATTAAAAAAAAAAAATCTGGAGAGTAACAAATTAGATCAACCCCAGAACCTCTCTCTTAAGACTAGATGACTTGAGGGGATTGCAAAATGAATAGCTCGGCTTTTTTACCTTGAGGTTAAAGACTGGTTCAGCAGTTGCTGAGGGAGCGAAACTAGGTGGCTTGAGAACTTGGGGATTTAATAAAGTATTTTGTCTCATGTTGTCTCTGTCTCTGTCTTGATCTCTGTCTCTTTTTTCTATTGTCATGTTGGCCACCTTCTCTCAGAGACTGAGAGACAGCTCTGACACCCTTCCCAGACAGCTCTGTTGAGATCAGACCTTGGTATCTCAATCATAAGCAGTACCTAATATGCCTATGAGGGTGCGGTAAGTGTCCAGCTGGGCTAATCTGCTTAAGCTACACAAAAATTAATCATTTGAAAACAAAGATAGATATTAAAGAAATTATTCTACCTCCAACTTCCCCTACCAGCATTCCATCAAGTTCTGGGGTGTTATATTTAGAGAAAGTTAACCTCATCTTAAGCACAGAGTCAACTTTTAACAAAATTGCTTATAAAGTTCTGTACGGTTACCAGTATTGGTTGCCCTTTGTCATATAGAAGAGAATTATGAAATCTCATATTTACGTATCATTCTTAAAAAAAAAGTCCGAGTGTTTTTCAGTTTATTCACTGCATTCATGTAAGTTTGAGTAAGCCAGGAGGGGTGCTTAGTGATTACCCTTTTGCTAGGTAAGGGAGTAGAAAGTTAGATTTTCTATGATGTTTGTTTACCACGTGGGGGAACCTCTCTAGAGCAATACCTCACAGCTTTTTCTTCTTGAAGTTTCCCACCCGACAGATAATGCTTTAGCTTGTTGCTCCTATTCTCTCACTACCTGCTACATAGAGATGATAGTCTATGAATTATTGCTTGCACACTTTTGGGTGATGCTACTCACTCTCTCTCATGACAATTCTTGCTGCCAACCTGCAGGCCACACCAGGATTGAGGACAGCTCATCTAGATACATTTATAGCATTAAAGTGCTGGATCACTTGAGAATGCTGTCAATTTAGGTTACTTAGTCCCCCAAGTTTTATTTTTTTAATAACAGTTTTATTAAGATGTAATTCACAATCCATACAATTCACTCATCTAAAGTGTACAGTTCCATGCTTTTTAGTATATTCAGAGTTGTGCAACCATTATTGCAATGAATTTTAGAACATTTTAGTTACCCCCAAAGGAAACCCTATGCAACTTAGTGGTCACCCTGCTACGTTCCGTCAGCTCTGAGCAACCAATAACCTACTTTCTGTCTATGGATTTGCGTATTCTAACATTTTGTTTGAATGAAATCATACAATATGAGGTCTTTTGTGACAAGCTTCTTTCACATAATATATGTTTTCAAGGTCATCCATGATGAAGCACGTATCAGTACTTCATTCTTTTTTATAGCCTAATAATGTTCCACTGTATGGCTATACCACGTTTTATCTATCCATTTATCAGGTGATGAACGTTAGGGTTGTTTCCACCTTTTGGCTATTATGAATAATACTGCTGTGAACATTAATATACAAGTTTATTGTGCACATATGTTTTCAGTTCTTTTGTGTACATACATTGGATTGAAATTTTTGAGTCGTATGGTACCTCTGTGTTTATCCTTTTGAAGAACTGTCAAACTATTTTCTAAAGTGACTGCACAGTTTTACAATCCCATCAGCAACATATGAGGGTTTCATTTCTTCCACATCCTTGCCAACACTTGTTATTCTCTTTTTTATTATAGCTATATTAGTGGGTGTGAAGTGGTATCTCATTGCGGTTTTTATTTGTATTTCCCTAATAACAAATAATATTCAGTATCTGTTCATGTTCTTATTAGCCATTTGTATATTTTCTTTTTTGAGAAATATCTATTTGGATCCTTTGCTCATTTTTTAGTTGTTTGTTTTTATCATTGAGTTTTAAGTTTTTAAAAGTGTATTCTGGATACATGTCCTTTAATAAGTTGTGACTTGTGGGTATTTTGTCACATTCTGTGAGTTGTCTTTTTTACTTTCTTTTTTTTTTCTTTTTATGTTCTTAATGGTATCTAGATTGAAGCATAAAAAAGATTTTAAGTTTGATGAAGTCAAATTCATCTATTTTTTTTTCTGTTTGGCTTATGATTTTGGTGTCATATCTAGAAGGCTTTGCCTAATCCAAGATCACAAAGATTTGCAAATATGTTTCCTTCTGGGAGTTACATAGTTTTCCCTGTTTACATTTAGGTCTTTGATCAGTTTTGATGTAGTGTTTATATATGATTGAGGTAGAGGTCTGAATTCATTCTTTTGCATGTAGATATTCAATTCTCACAACACTGTTGTTGAATCGTTCCTCAGTTAACCATCTTGGCACCCTTTGTGTAAAATCAGTTGACTGTAAATGTGAAGATTTATTTGTGGACTCTCAACTGTATTTAGTTAATCTATATGTTTATTCTTATGCCAGTAACACATTATCTTGATTATTGTAGGTTTTAAGTGGGTTTTGAGTTAGGAATTGTGAGCTCTCCAACTTTGGTCTTCTTTTTCAAGATTGTTTTGGCTCTTATGGGTCCCTTAAATTTTCATATGAATTGGGATCAAATTCTCAATTTCTACAAAGAAGTCCGCTGGAATTCTCACAGGGACTATAGTGAATCTGTACATCAATTTGGGGAGCATTGCCATCTCAACAATATTAATTTTGACCTATAAACATGAGATGTCTTCCCATTTATTTTCTTTACTTTTGTCAATAATTTTTTTACAGTTTTCTGATTATAAGTTTGGCACTTTTTAAAATTGATTCCTAAATGTTTTATTTTTCATACTATTATAAATTGAACTGTTTTATTGATTTTCTTTTCAGATAATTCATTGCCAATATATGGAAATATAACTGTTTTTGTATATTGATCTTGTATCCTGCAACCTTGCTAAAAGACCTGAGTTTTTAATATGTCTGAGACTTACGGGGAAGAGGGTTTCTGCTGCTGCACTGAAAGTTAAAGCATACTTCATTTCATCCTGTATGAAGGCTGCACGGGGACACTGTTCTCAGTTTTACTCAGCTATAAATTAGAACTGGTAATGCCATCCCCTTTTGGGATGAATAGGAGAGTGTTTCTGATTTTTCATCTCTTTAGAGAACAGCAGGAAAGAAGCTTAATAAGGTTTGAGTAGTTTATAATCTCTTTTGTAGAATTTGGATTTGGGAACTATTAGCAAGGGAGTGACTAATAATCATTTTTATGTAGAAAACTAACATGAAGAGGTTACAAATGAAATCATTAGCTATATTTGGCTTATGTTTTGGTCTTTAAAAGCAGCTAAAATCATAATTTTATGTTTGTATATGTTGTCCTTTGGACAAAGTAAATTCCAATACTCCTTCCTGATGTGCATTTCTAGATGGGGAAAGGATTCATTTATTCTTATATAATTTAAGCTTCTTTTTAGGCTTGTACTCCATAGCCATGAAACAAAGATAAAATTCATCTATACAGAGATTGAACTTTGTCTTCGTTAACACTCTAGGCTAAGGGTCATAGCTAATCAGCTACAGCTGTAGTGTCCTGATAATTGTGAGTTAACTGCAGACCACCCAGCAAAAGGTTTAGTTATGATCTAATAGCTGTCTGTAGAGATTACCCTAATAAAGGGATTTTTTTAAAGAAATAATCTGGCCGGGCACAGCGTCTCACTCCTGTAATCCCAGCACTCTGGGATGCCGAGGTGGGCGGATCACCTGAGGTCAGGGGTTTGAGACCAGCCTGGCCAACATGGTGAAACCCTATCTCTATTAAAAATACAAAAAATTAGCTGGGCATAGTGGCGGGCACCTGTAATCTCAGCTACTTGGGAGGCTGAGGCAGGAAGATCACTTAAGCCCGGGAGGCAGATGTTGCAGTGAGCCGAGATCATGCCACTGAACTCCAAGCTGGGTGACACAGTGAAACTCTGTCACAAAAAAAAAAAAAAAAAAAGAGAATCTATCAACCACTTTTAATTAAGAACCTGCTAGGTGCCCAACATATGCTAGGAAAAGATAAGGGGAAAGGGGGACACAATTCTGACAGAATCTCTTGAGATAACTGCTTACGAGGAGCTTATAGCCACTACAAACAAAAACAAACAAAAAAACAAACAGAAAGGCAGCACCATGATGCCATGATGCCTATATGAGATCCTGGATTGTATGGTATGGATTTTCTAAATGTAAATATTAGAGAGAGAGAAATAAATCAATAGAGGCTGGTCAGCGGTGTTACCTGTGGCTGCCTTTAATCCTTCATGGAAGTAAGTAGGAGCATGTCTAAACACAAGCAATAGATTAAAGATCCTGATGGATATTTTAAATAACAGAAGTTGGTACCTCTGGAAATAATGAACTGGAGGAATAAGTGGAAATCTATTTTTGTTTATTCAGTAGTGCACCCCAGTCAAGTTAGTTACCAATTTCTTCTTCAGTTTCTTTGGTTGTATCATTGCAGCACTTGGTGGGTGCATGTTTTTTATGTCTTTAACTGAACATGTTGGCAATAATATGAGTAATAAATTAAAATTGAAGGTGATTGATGGCTCTGAATTTGACATAAGATGCCCTGTGTGGTGGTCAGATCAAGAGTTGTTTTTCTGCTTTCAAAGTTTCCATTGATCCTGGTGGATTGCACAAATCAAACAATTCTTGGAGTAAGGGGGGCACATGACGATCTTATAAGAGCTTTGCTGAATTAGACAACGTAACATTCTGAAATGGCCTACCACCTAACATGGGCTCTTGTGCTCTGCAGGTTGAGTAGGTTCCTTGCTTGTGGAAGAGTAGTCCCGCTATCTGGCCGCTAGGGGACTGCAAGTGCCCTGTGGCAGGATTTCCCCTGGGAATGGTGAGCCTCTTTTGATGGTTTCAACCCACAGGCAAGGCCCTATCACAGGATACCTTGAACCAGAACCGCCTAGCACCAGACAATACATAAGCTACCATGGTATCTAACTGTTTCCTTTGGGATGTTCTTTCTTGAAGTGGCAAGCATTTTTTTAATAATATTTTGACTTTTTAATACCTCTCTTTGCATATGAACAGGAAACAGTGACATGGGATATATTCAAGTAGGAAGTGAGCTGCTATGTGGATATCTGGAGTTAGAATATTCCAGGCCCAGGGAACCACAGGCTCAAAGGGCCTAAGGCAGAAGCATGCTTGGTGTGATGGAGGACAAAGAGGCCCATATGACTGATTTAAATAAGTGAAGGATGGTAGACAATGAGATCAGAGTTAATGAGGTGGCATCGTAGGTCTTCCTTAGGACTGGATTTTACTCCTAGGCAGGGTGCATTGGAAGGTTTTAAGCAGAGTAACATGACCTGACTTAAATTTTAACAGGCTCCCTCCTCTTCATAACATCTGTCACTCTGATATATTATACGTTTGTTTATTAACTTACTGTATGAGTGGAGAAGAGACTGTGGGAGCAAGGGGGGAAGCAGGGAGACAAGGCTACTGCAGTGATCTGGGTGAGATGCGACCGTGTCTCAGACTTAGGTGGTACTGGTCTGAAATGTCTGAATTCTGGATGAGCTTTGATGGTAGAGCCAACAGCATTTACTGACAGATTGGATATTCACTGCGAAAAAAAGAGGAGATGAGGATGATTGCCAAATTTTGATCTGAAAAACTGGAAAAATGAGATCGCCATTTACTGAAATGGTGAATTCTGTATGTAGAGCAAGTGCATGGGCAGGGTAGAAATCAAGAGTTTGATTTTTGACTTACAAAGTTTGAGTTACCTTATGAATATCCTGATGGTTTGTTCTCAGTTTTCATGCAGTGCCCTCAGTTTTGCAGTTCTTCAAGAAGATTAAAAAGGACCTTAGATATCGCCTAGGCTGTCAGTAGTCTCTCCCCCTCTTCCTCTTACTTTTTTACTTTATAGTGGTCTGTAAAAAGGTAGGGACTTATCCAAGGTGAAACAGTGAGCTGGTGATAGAACTAGGGCACAAACCCAGTTCTCTTGGATTCTGATTCAGTAGTTTGTTTTTTTTTTCTTCAGTATGATTCTGACGACTCATTTGGGTGAGAGTGAGCCTTTTTTTTTTTTTTTTTTGCCCAAATTTAAAACCGGGTAATTAAACTAAATAGTGAATAAGAAACTGGAAAACCATACAAATCAGCTGCTTTTCCCAATCAAACTGAAATACTATTATTAGGTTTTTACTGAACCATATAACAAAATATGTTTCCTGTAAAAACACAATAAGTGGATTTTAAAGGCAATTGAGCTTTTATCAAAGCTAGAATCTACAAGGGACCTGGACAGAAATGGCCTAAAATCCTAGGAAATTAGAGTTCATGGAACCTGGGAGACCATCTTGTCCAGCTAGCTCATTTTATGGGTGAGGTGCCTGAGGCATTGAGATGGAAAGGGACTTGGCTATGATCATACAGAAAGCTAGTGCTCGAACCTAGTCAGAGCCTGTTCTAAGGGTTAGCTGTATATTGTTTTCTTGAAAAAGTCTATATTGGAAAAGTGAAAATTCTTTGTTCCATACTGAGAACAAGAATTATATATAATCGTATATAATAATAATGATAGTATTTACTGAGTGTTTGCTGTGTAAACTTTGGCTCCCTGCATGGATTAATTCATTTAATTCTCATGTCAACTTTAGCAAGCAGGCCTAGAGAGGTTAAGGAACTTGCCCAAGAGTCACACAGCTAGAAGTAGCAGAACTTCTGTGCACTCCCAGGAAGTCTGGCTTCTAACCACAAGGTTCTAACTACTGTGCAATACCAGCAGCTTCTCAGATTACCCTTCACCTTCACCAGCCCAAAAGACTGGCAACAGAGGTGACTTCGTTATGCACTGCCCCTATTATAGTCCACTGATCCTCACCAAATAGCTGGGTGGCCTGGAGGTTAAAGTAGAGGCAGAGTGATGGAGAAAGGTGGTTAGAAGAAGTTGTTAACTTATGATAGGAATTAGAAAACAGGCCCACAGGAGGTATTGAAAAGGTCCTAGAGATCCCAAGGAGGTTGAAAAATCTCAAAGACTGCTACAAACCTGGGCAATTCAATGTCTACTTAAATAGGAGAGTTAAGAAAAATAAAATTGCCAATTCTTACAGTGGGGCATTTGTTTATTTTACATGTGTTAATTCATTTAATCCTCAAAATACTCCATGAGATAGCTGCAATGATCATTTCTATGTTATAGATGAAGTAACAAGCACAGATCAATTAAATAACATGCCCAAGATTAGAGAACAAGTACGTGGAAGAGCCAATGTTAGAATCTAGGTAGTCCAGCTCCACAACTTATTTTCCACTACATTTAGGGAACGAGATAATTTTCATATTACAGAAAGTTTTTAAAATGCAAAAGCATTGTACCTGAACTTTAAACATTGAACAACGCATATCTTTAATATACACAAGCTTCTTTTAAGGACTCTTAGAAGGAAAGATACTTATCTAAGGTCACATGGTGAGTAAGTAGCAGAACCAGAACTTGAACTTGAGACTCCAGACTGCCAGACCTCTTTCCACTCTATCACTTGGGCTCCTTCTAACATTGACTTGTCTCCCTCCATTCCTTCTTCGTATTGCTGTACGCTTTACCTTTTAATTACCTGTCTCCATTAACAATATTGGACAGAGAATTCAGAGAGCGAGCAGAGTACATTTCCTTTCAGAGAATGTTCAAAAGGAACAAAATGTAGGAAAAAATGTCAGCATGTGCTATTTGTGGGATTTACACTAGATAAGAAAAGACCCTTCCCAGTACTGACAAGATGCTACCTCTATCCCTCTAGGCCCCAATGTGTTGTGCTGGATCCCATAGGAAGTCATGAATGTGGTTGTCAGATAACTTTCTTGTTACTGTGGAAATGGAAGCAAACTGCTGTAAAAGTCTGTCTCTTTCCAGGTTTTCTCTTATAGAAGGTACAATCTTGCTAAATGATAACTATTTGGGCATTCATTTGAAAATGAGAAGTGCATAAGAGAAAGCATTCTTATAAGCTTGTCACATTGAGCCACCTCTCAGAAGCATTGTCTAACCTCTAATTAGATGAGGAGATTGCATAAACTGAGAGTTGAGAGTAAAGATGGAAACACTTGATGTTTGGTGTTTGGGTGCAGAAAGGATTCCAAAACATGTTTTGAGTCTCTTTACTCTGCTCACCCCTCCTTCTCTTCACCTTTGTTTAAAAACCACAGTTAGCAAATATGTAGTCTGTGGGCGTTTCTAATTGTTCATCTGAAAAATTTGTTTTATCAGCCTTTTGAATAAAAAAAAACAAATTAGACTGAGCTATTTCAGTCACCAACTATCTAATAATAGACCAAAAATGTTAACCATGCTCATACTTTCATATGGTATGTTTTTTGCTTTGAACATTTTCTGGACTTCACTGAGGTGCTAGATTGACTCAAAATATGGCAGGTCAGATGTGAAATTGAGCAGGGTGGACTCTTCTCTGCCTTTCCAGATTCAGATTTCCCCATCAGTGATGATCTCACAGTGTTTGGAAAAACCAAGCTGAAGGCTTTGGTAATTAGGGTGGTGAAGAGATATGTTGTTTCCCAAAGCCTTCTCAGTCATTCCTTCTCCCCCAGTTCAGATTCGTATCACCTCTTGCCTGGATTAGTGCAGTGACCCCATGTCCTTTCTCTCTAGCTCTCTCTGCTACTCTCTAATTCCTATTGTATTTGTGCCACCAGATCTTTCCAAAGTTTAGGTCCAATCTTATCTGTATACTGCTTAAAATGTCTATTAGTCTTTAAGCTCCTTAAGGGTGGGAGTCCTGTCTTATTTTTACCCTATTCTTAGTGCTTAGTACAAAGGAGACATTGCTGTGTCGTTATGTAATGCATGGTTACAATTTCAGCTTCTCCCCCATTTGCTTATGGATTAAAGTCCAAATTATTTAAGTCTGGTGTTCAAGTCCTTTCATGATCTGCTTATTTTTCCAGCCTGAATTCCTGCAGTTCCCTTACAAAACTCTTAAAATCCAGCCAGATGGATCTAGTCACTGTCACTTTAAACCATCCTCACTCTCTTGTTTTTGAACATGTTATTTTTCTTATTATCCCTTTGGCCTTGAAGGCTACCCCAATTTCAATACTATCCATTCTTCTATGACAGCCTCCTACAAAATGAATATTCTCAACCCCCCCAACCCAAGAAGAAGTGATCTCTATGACATAATATGATTGAAAGAATGTTGGCTTCATTTCTTTATCTGTAAACCAGGGACTAGAAATCTCTAGCTTATAAGATTTTGTGGAGAGGGGATCATATGTGATGATGGATGTTAGGCACAAGATTTATCCCTTTTCCCTTTCTTCTATCTCCATTAACATAGTACTTAGTCCCTTAAATCAGAAGTATTTGTGTTAATGTCTGATAACATCCTTCTAAGTATACTTCTAAACATCTGTCTCTTTTTAGGGCAAAGGTTGGATATATTTGCAAAGATTCTCTTTGTATATAAGATATTCACAGCACATAGCTTAACGGTGGTGTGAACAGTAGGTATTCCATAAACATAATGAGTCAGAGTCAATAGTAATAAGTGACTGCCAAAAACAACTGATGGATTTTAACTTCCATTAACAGAAATATAGTCAGCCCTCCATGTCGATCAGTTCCATATCCACAGATTTCAGTAACTGAAGATGGAAAATATATTTTAGAGACACAGTCAAAATAACAATTCGACAGTAAAAAAAAAATGCAAATAAAAAATTATGTATAACAACTATTTATGTAACACATTGTATTAGATATTACAAGTAATCTTGAGATAAATGACATATATGGGGGGATGTGTGTAGGTTAAATACAAATATGACACCATTTTATATGTTTTAGGTAAGGATCATGAATATTTTTGGATTTTGGTATTCACGGGAGTCAGGGAATGGAACCAAGTCCCTGCAAACACCAAGGGACCATTGTATGGAATATGGAATAAAGGAGTTGATTGTCTTGCTCTGTTAAGTTCTGGTCAGACACATTTGCAACGTGGCATTCAGCCCCAGTATTCATGGAGCATCTCCTTTGTAAAGCATGGAGGACCTGTGGGAGAGGCATGGAACAATGAACATAACTATTGTCTCAGTATATCTGAAGGATTATCATGGAAAAAGAAGTTAGATGTTTTTCTGTAGTACCCCAAAGGACAAAAGCAATGACGGCAGATTACAGTTCAGTAGAATAAAGATTTTTTGTTTTGAGATGGAGTCTTCACTCCTGTCACTCATGCTGGAGTGCAATGGCGCAATCTTGGCTCACTGCAACCTCTGCCTCCCAGGTTCAAGCGATTCTCCTGCCTCAGCCTCCAGGGTAGCTGGGATTACAGGTGCACACCACCACTCCCGGCTAATTTTTTTTTGTATTTTTAGTACAGACGGGTATTTCATCGTGTTGGCCAAGCTGGTCTCGAACTCCCGACCTCAGGTGATCCACCTGCCTCGGCCTCCCAAAGTGCTGGAATTACAGGTGTGAACCACCATGCCCGGCCTGAAAGATATTTTCTTAGAATAATTTCACCCTTCATCAGAAGTTGTCAACATGGATCATATTAGTTTAGTTTGGTCTATAAGGGGGGGTGTTTATTGAATTACTTGCTAACATTTTACTTTAAAATTCAGATTTCCACCATAAGGAATGAAGATCTGGCAATACAGAACTTTCATTCCTACATGGTAATAACCAGCTAGAGATGAAAAGCAGCTGTTCCTCTAGACGGGCCATGCACTTTGGAGTTTGCCCAGGCACCAGTGACCCGCTTTATTCATTTGAGTTACCTGCTTGACTCTTCTAGTCATTCGCATATGCCATCCCTGTCAGATCAGAGACCTAAGCAAATCTTGAGTCCCTTGCTGACTCCAGGGGCTTTCACTCTGCATATAGGAGGAGCTAAAGAAATGTACAAGCAGCGGCACAATAGGATCAGGTCTGGCTTTCAATTCTAGCACAGCCACGTAACATAGTTGGATGGCCTCAGGTCAGTAATATAACCCCTCTGAACCTTTAGATCTTCATGATCTGTGGAACACTCTCCTTACAGAGTTATTGTAAGAATGAAATAAAACAGCTATGATAAAGGGCATGGCACTTAGTAGGTGCTGAAATATTAGTTCCTTTCTCTATTCATCACACCATATCTGTCTGTCTATTGACAAAATCACAGAAATAGTAAATTCACTTTCACTGAAGACATTCAGGAAGAGTCTGGACCCTTTGCTAACCATGTATAGGGCAAAGGTTTGAACTCACAGTAGATGATTTTTGCAGTCACTTTCTAACAATTTAAAAGCCTATAGATGACTCCTAGAATGCCCATTTGGATGATTTGAGGCATACTTTGTGTAGTTAAGGATTTTAAATATGTAACAGAGAGGCTGAAGGGCCTTTGGGAAAGAAGTTGGGGTCAGAGATAAAGTGTAATGTGTTGACTGATGGTCAGGAATAGGCTCTGGCATCTGACAGATTTTGTTTTAAATACTGCCCCTGGGTTTTACTAGCTTCCAGTTCTGGGTCACTTCACCTCTCTTGCATTTCAGTTTCCTTATTTCTAAAATGAAGATACTAATGCTTCCTTTGTTAGGTTTTTGTGAAGATAAGTGAGATAATAAATGTAAAACATGTAGCCCAGGGCCTGGTGCATAGAAAAGTTTCATAAATTGTACCCAGTAGTAGTAGTAGTAGTAATAGCAGTAGTAGCCCAGAAAAACAGAACTTGGAAAAACGCTACACTCTGGCTGACATACATGGACTTTTCCCCCAGGCCACTGCTGCCTGGCTTCCCCTTCCACAAAGCTTTGAGTCTCCGAAATGCTTCAGCTGGAATGTAAGTGTGAGGTCACTGCAGATAACAGGGGAGCGTGATTTGCTTCAGTAATGCAAGTTATTAAGTTACTTCCCTCAGTCCAGCTGAAATCTCTTATTGGTTGATACTTCCTTCAAAGTGTGAGACTGAGCTAGTCTGAGGAGAGAGGTAGAGTGAGAAGATTCCTCTTCTTGGCCAGAGGTCATGGTCTTCCACAAGGAAGAGAAAAATTCAATGCAAAGTATGGGATTTCCTTGAGTTTGGGGCTCCTACATTTAAACCAGTCACTTCATTGCACACATTGGTACCCTCCCCTCCACGAAATTACTGGGCAGGAATTTTCTTGACTCCTTCCATGGCCTGGAATAATATGCTTTCTTGGCCTGAAATGATATCCTTTCTCATCCTTGCAAGCCACACAGCTGGCAAATGGCAGACAGCAGAAGAAAAACACGCCTCTCTTAGCATAGAGAGAAAGAAACAGTAACAGCAGTACCAAATTTGCTTGGGACCTAATGTTAACAAAGGACCTTCCTCTCAACACCCCAAAAAGATTAAAACATTTTTTTAACAGCAAGCTGTGTCTCAGAGCAGCTCTTTGCTCGGGTGTATTTAAAGATCTGCTGAGTCATTTAAGAGCAGGCTAGCAGATCCTAAGAGGCAAGGACTATACCCCAGCCTATGGGGGAGTAAGTTGAGAGGTAAGATCTTTTGGCTTTCTCCCATGGAGACAAACAAGGTGATCCACTTCCATCTCCCACGACTCTAGAGAGCATCTACTAAAGCTTCCTATTCTATCACCTTTGAACTCCTCAGTTTATGATAGAGTAAGGGTGAGAGGGAAGGAGCAGTTGTATCAGTGTGTCTGCTGCCTGGAATTGTAATGCCCCTGCTATTGGTAGGTGAAAGTAGCATGGAAGTGTTGGCTTGATGGGTTCATTTCGCTCTTTTCAGTTTCTGCTCACATGCATTGTTACCATAGCATATGCCAGTTGCTAGAAAGTGATATAATTTTTTTCTACTTTATTCTCCACTGCACTTCTAAATTTATTAGTGGAGAAATTAACAGTTAGCAACTGTTAATTATCCGTACACATTGGGGTTCCCTTAGAGTTAGTTTTCCCCCTGGTTTTCATCTCGTAAATCTGTAGTCCTAAAAATTGGCAAAACCTAGAGCTTCTCTTTGGTCCTGGCCTGTTTGAACCCTGTTCCACAGACCCCAATCTCCTTTCCTGTTTGAGACGACTATCCTCCTCTTTGTCTGCCATTTTCCTTTCATCTACTTTTCCCATCTTTAGCACCTCAGACTGTCTTCCCACAGTGGCACAGCCTCCCACTCCGCTTTCACTGTGCCATCTCCCTGTGATCAAAACCATTCTCACAGACCCTTGCTTTGCTGAAACCACTTCTAGCCAGGGAAATCACAATGGATTCGTGAAGGATGCTTTCTGGCTGACTTTAAAAGGTTGGCATTAAGATATTTTATCAATGGTGGTAACACTGACTTATTCAGGCAGCCATGCCCAGGAGCTATAAGAAATCAGGTAAGCTAAAAGTTGCTTGAGCTGGCAGGAGACTTAGTTCTCTCTTCCTTTCCCTCTTGCATTTTGTTGATAGAAGGTTTTCAGAGGACTTAGAGGCTGACTTTGCTATAGTCAGTTGGTAAGAGAAATGGTGGAGGACTGGAGAATGAAAGTGGAGCCACTGACCATGTTTGAGACTAAATCATTACAATTCCTAGGTTGTAGAAATTTCCTGAAACTCTACAAAGTATTTTCAGACACATTATGTCTTTTACTCTTCAAAATCAACTTGGATGTAGGCTCAACAGGGATCAAATCCTTAGTTCACAGATGAGTAAACTGAGACTACAGGCAATTAAAGAACGTTCCAAGGTAACTCAGACAATAAACAACAGAACCAGGATTTGTTAATTTTTTTATTATTTTTTTATTTTTTTGGTGCAGGGGAACAGAGTCTCACTCGGTTGTCCAGGCTGGAGTGCAGTGGTAAGGTCTCATCTCACTGCAGCCTCTGCCTCCTGATTTCAAGTGATTCTCGTGCCTCAGCCTCCTGAGTAGCTGGGAGTACAGACACACGCCACCATGCCTGACTAATTTTTATAGTTTTAGTAGAGATGGGGTTTTGTGATGTTGCCCAACCTCGTCCTGAACTTCTAGTCTCAAGTGATCCACCCCCATCGGCCTTCCAAAGTGCGGGGATTATAGGCGTGAGCCACTGCTCCCAGTCCTGGACCATTAATTTTTTATGGTAAGTCCAACTTTTTTCAAGTTTACAGCTCAGATTTGCTATATAATAAATGAATGGGTGAGTATATATGTCATTTGGGAACATTATTTCCAACTTTGGGTTGAAGATTTGTTTTATCACTTGTGGAACATTTTTTTTTCATTCTCAGCAATATCAGTTTAGTTAAACAAACATTTCATTCACTAGTTAATTATTTTATTCATCAGTACATTTCCCTAGTACCAACTTTCTATCAAATTCTGTGCTGGATTCTGAGGCTACAAAGAGAAATAAGACACCATCTCAGGCCCGTAAAATCTCACAGACTGGGGACTGACATCTCAGTAGTAAACACATGAATAGCAACTTATGAAATGCCATTAGTAAAATCTCAAGTTATACTCCTCAGTGAGTATGACCATGCTAAAGATGGAGGTGTCTTTTATTTTGGGTACATGAAGATGAAGCCTTATGGGAGATTGCATTTTAATCTAATCTTGTCTTGCTAAGAACAGAAGTGAAATGTTTCAGCCTCTGTCTGTGCATTTGTGTGTGTGAAGGTTGGGTTTGTGATGATGGATGGGACTGGGAGATTGCTAAGGAGGATCTTTGGGGGGCCTTAGATGGTCCTGGTAAGCCCCAACTTTCTGGTTATGTATTTGTGAAGAATGTGGGGGTGACAAAGATTGTTTTTTAAGAGTTGATTTTAGATATTTTCCTAGTAAATGGTCAGCTGACTGGGAACATCATTATTCCACTTGCTTTGAAAACCTACCACTCAAGGCTCCTTCCTGTCATAGCTTAACTCTTTCTGGTCAAGTATTACTCTTTTTGAGCATTTACCTGTCAGTTACAGATGCTATGTTAGATGTTGTCTCTCTGTTTCCTTCTTTAATCTTTACTCTGATTCTAGGTAGCTCTTATTAGTTTCACTTTATAGGTAAGAAACTGAAGTTCAGAGACTTTAATGACGTGTTCGAGACCACATGGTAAGTAACTTGGTAGTTTGGGACTTGAATTCTGATTCTTCAATTTTTTTTTTTTTGTTTCCAGGCCCCACTGCTGTTTTCACCATTCCACACCACTTCAGTTTTCATTGAGGCCATTAATTTTACCCTCCATCAGCCAAAGCCTCTTGCCTCCTTCCAATATAACTTTTCTCTAGTATGTTCTTAATAATCTTCTGAAAAGGTTTTACAACGTTCCTGGGTACTAGGACCCAGACTCTTAATCCAGGCTCTTCGATGCCTTAGTTAACTGTAAAATGGAAAATCAAACTCACAGCTAATTCAGGAAAAATGAGTTTGGAATGTGAATTTCCTGGGCAACTTGTCATCTCTTTTTTACTTCCTTAGCTTCTTAAACTTACCCACAATGTTCCCTGAGGACTAAAAGTAATGAATGGTGATGAGGAAAGGCTTTCCTCCCTTCCTTTCCAAGAGTCCTTTAGCCAAATGCCACACCTCCTCCTGTTTTCCTAATCTTCGTGCAGAGATAGAGGTGGGAGATAGACATGGGTTCCTTTCAGCCCTGAGTTCATGCCAGTGTTTTCTTTCCCTCTACCTAGACCTGAGGGAGGAGAGATTGAATGTCTACCAAGAAGACCATGAGTGAAGAAGACTAAGGTACTTGAAAGAGCAGCAGACCTATGCTTAAAACACCAGAATTTGTATCCAGACTTTGTAGGTTACTATCTGTATAATTCTGGGCAAGTCAACAGTTCTGAGTCAGAATTTCCTCATCAGCATATTGGAACATAAATTCTAGTTATATAGATGAAACATTAAGTCTAGAAGTATTTTGTAAATTCAGAAAGATCTTATAGATTTGAAGTGTAGCTGTTTTGATTATCACGAACTAAATCCTATACTTCAGGAATAAAATCTTGTCCTGTTTTTTCTAAAAGCCTGTGCATGTGTGGTGTAAGGGGTGGGTTTTTCTTTTCCCCCTGTACCAGCCACTTTGCAACTGTAGTAACTGGGGACTCAGGACGGTGGCCTGCTTTTGTATTGAGCAAGTGTGAAAGAGGGTTATGCATCAGGGGTCAGCAGATGGCAGGCAGAGTAGCCCCTCCAAATCTCCCTCCCCACATCACAAAGCCCTCTTATTTATTCAAACTTAACATTAGCAGCTCATTTCAAGTAGCCATGTCTGGGCATATTTTTTCTTTCCTTGTGTGTAGCAGGTATTTGTCAACTTGGTGAAAAGCATTACTCTTCTTCCATTTCCGAGGACTAACTGTGCTTCTTCACTAGACATGAGTTCAAAACAGTGGGTTGAAGAGGGCAAGCTTATACCAAAGAATCAGAAATAGTCAGAATTACGAGAGGATTCTAGAGGTCAGTTCCTTTTTGTATGAATTGAGCAACTGAAACCCAGACAGGAAAGGAGATTAGACCAAATTCACAAGCACAATCACATTACTGGCACATTCAGATTGGAAATCTAAGGCTTCTGCTCCTATGTCAGAACCAAATGCCCTTTCTAGCTATGGCATTCTTTGATCTCAGTGATTTTGACTCTTTCTACTACACACTAGTGACAGTGGGTTCTGAGGTACCAACTCCAGCTGAAGTGGGAGTATGTACCAGCCACTCCCCTTGTTTTTTTTCCAGAGGCCTGGGAGTGTGATCTCTATATGTAATATTTTCACACTACTGTTCTTATTTAAGTCACACTTGAATCTTGCCAATTAACAAGACAGTAATTGGAATCAGGAGGGTAGATTAGTTTGCTTATCTGCCCCATCCCAATCCAGTGTGCATTGCAGAATGTTTTTTCAGCTCTGATTTGCCAAGTTGCTCTCTTCTCCAGTAGGTGCTGCGAGCAGAGAGGGATTCCTCAGAGGTCATCTGCTCCATCTTTTTGCCTATGCAAATGCCTGCCTCAAGCTGTTAGAGGCTGGCTTTGTACCGGACTTTGTACAGGGAACCAGGGAAATGAATGCAGAATGCTCCTGACATTGCCTGCCATTTTTTCCCATGATACTCTGGCCTTACAGGTGGGAGGTTCTTCAGTTGAAAACTTATAACTCAGTTTCCAGAGCAGTGCGTGTTGTAAGGTTTGGACTGTGACCTGATATTATGCAGCCATGACATTATCTACTAGATAATGTAGATAATGTCTTGCTTGAATATCTTAGCATGTTGACTAATTTTGGGGCAGACTACAGTGTGAGTGGGGGATTGTGTGTGTTTATGTGTATGGGGTGGGGGGGGGTTGAGCAATTTATTATTATTAACATGAAAAAAGCAGTTAATTCCCTATGGCAAGGTTGCCTTTTCATGCATGTTGGCCTATCTGCAAGACCGCTAGAGACAGTAAGCAACATACGTGGTATCTTCCAGTTTCCAGCCTTTATGCAAGGAACAACTGTGGGTTTCTGCATATGTGTTGTGGTTTGATGTTTGTATGTGATTGTGTACCAGAGTATGTGTGTCTGTTATTGTGAATTCTTTTGTGAGCAGTTGTGGCACACAGAGATCCAGAAACTGTTTTACTCTGTGTGCTTTGATAGTGGGAACATGTCTCTTCTTTTGTGCTCATGTCTCTGTGTAATCAAGTATCTTGCTAAGTCAATGTGCCTCTGTCTCTTTATACCAGTTTTTCTGTCTTTGTGTCTCTGTGCTTTCTTGTATTTTTTTTTCCCTGACTTTGTGCATGTCTCTGTCTTTGTGGATATCTCTCACTCCAGGCCCCTGTGTCACTGTGTCTGTATTTACGGTTGTTTCCTTCTGTCGGTGTGTGGATTTCTATGTCTGTTTTCATCTTTATTTGTGTGTCTAAGCAAGACTGTTTTGGGGTGACTACTTCCGTTCGTGTCATAGCCCTTCCTTCTGTGACTGCTTCTGGGTATGTCTTTTCTTTGCCCCTACTGTCTCCATTTCCATGTATCTCTCTATATATGTTCTAATGTATCTGCCTATTTATCTTAGTTCATATTTCTCTGGGCCTATATTCCCTCTCTTGCAGTTCCAGGCTTTGCAGTTTTTGGCTTACTTATGTTTCTGTATATATACACTGGAATTGGCCTCCTTATCTTTTTTTGTGCATGTTTGAGTTTGTATGAGTGAGCATATGCAACTCTGTCTTTGAGAAGCAGAACTGTCTATGTTTGCAGTCAGTTGTGTTGGCTATCACTGTGTTTGGCCCTGTGTGTGCATTTCATTGTATGTGTACCCATCCATGTATCTCTTCTGCTTCTCTGTGACCAGATATTTCTATGTAGCTGTCTATGTAGGTTGGCTTCTGTCTGTGTCTGTGTCGTTGGCTATATGTCTGTGCATATGCACCCACTGAGCTCATGAAAAGCTCACCTGCTTTGTGAGGAATCTACCAGATTATTTTGTGCAATACCATGCCTTGTTTTTTACTTTCTTAGTTATCTTTGTCTTGCCAGCTGCTATGGTACTTAAGACTGTGTTGGCACTTAGGTGTGCATAATTATTCATGTAGGATGGCAAAAGAGTCAGTTAAAAATTATACACAGTCTGTCTTTATTAACAGGACAGTTGTGTGTAAAGAATCCTTGAGAAATGAGTGGTTAGATGACAAATCTTTTTATATTAATTTCATGATGTCACTGAAGTAAATTTGAAAGGTACAGGCTTCCTAAGAGCTACGTTCTTTTTAAAACTCAGCGAGTTGATGGTGGAGAAAGCATTGATTTGTACTGCAAAGTCTAACTTGTGATGTTCATTACTGTGTTAGAAGATGTTACTTTTCTGGTTTTGTTTGGCTTTTAGTTTTGAAGAGTTACTGAAGATGGCATCTTAGGGACATGGAGCTCTGAGATTGCCTTAGAACATATGGAGTACAGACAAAAAGGAGAATGAAAAATAACAGAGAGATGGGCATGTTTCTTATTTGGTTGGAGTCAGCCAGGGGCTCAGGATGGAGTGCACAGGAAATGGAGAGGTGAGGGTCATGGAGAGAAGCTTAGCAGGACGAGATCTTTCCTTGTCCTGGGCTCCTGTGGCCATCTAAGGAAGGCAGTAAAGGGAGGGGTAGGGATAAGGAAGAGATCAGAGCTCCCTTTTCTTTTCTGATGGAAGGTTACCACCTCTATTTAAAACTTCTGTTCTTTTGGTTCCTCTTTCTTTCTCGATTATATTATTTTCTGGTCTTGTTCTGCCATAGCAAGAAGGAAATTCCATATGTGGCTCAGTCATTTATTATACTTGTTTATTTGCAAGGTATTAAAGAGAGCTTGTTAAGTGTCACTGCAAACATCATACTCACTGATCCACTGATATGGGCAGAGGGTCTTCATGCCAGTTCTGCACCCTTCCCAGTGTATCTGTAGTGCTTAATGGGGCACCCATGATTTTTTGATGTCAGTTGTCCAGAGTATATGCAGACTGCTTAAGAGTACATACAGTTCCTTCTCAATTATGGTAGTTCCTGAAAGGAAGTGATCACTAATAAAAGACTAGGCTCAGTAGAAACATATCAGTTGTGTAGGTGTAGGAAATTAATAAAGTACTCTGCTAAGGGAACATTAACATAGAAGTTAACTGAATTATGCTCAATAAAAGGAGTATAAATGTTTCATAAGCATTTTAACCTAATCCTCCTATAAGATTATGAGAGGGGTATTTCAGATATTCAAGTAATTTTTTAAATTGGCAAACACATTGGCTATATTATTTACATACAATTGACATGATAATTAAGTCATTGTGTCTGTTTTGTGATAAACAGGCTCTTTTTGGCTTAGTTTGAATTACTAAATGTAAAATAATGAAAATTAAAAAAATACAAAGAGGAGGAATCTATCCTATTTTATAATTCAGATCGTTGAATTGAGTTTTTCTTTTGTTGTATTGATTAAAATTCAGAGAAGTCTGTGGTACTGGATTCCAGTCAGAAGGTAAAGAATTGTATGTGGTCTCTGCATTGCAGCCAACCTTTATAATTTCAAACCTCGATTTTTCTCATCTGCATAATGGTAATAATAAAGCCTGTCTCAGTATCTACCAAATGATTGCATATGACAAACTTCTCACTTATTTAAGGAAAAAAATAAAAGAAAAGGACAATAGGGTGGATTTTTCACAAGTACAATTTATTTAGTTAGGTTAATATTCTGAGATTGTCTTCTGAAGCAAACCCTGCAAACCCTGGCCATTCTGTTTTGTTTAGGAAAGAATTCATCAGTTCTGATTCTGCCTTTTCTGGTGAGAGAGGCTAAGTATTGAATTGAAGAAGAGTCATCACTTTTCTGTAATGATATATCCATGGTAAAAATTAGTAATGCTTTGCACATGCAACATACAGTGTTCAGTTTTTGTTATTCAACAAATATTTAAGTGGGCAACTGTTATGACCTCAGGGTGTAGTGGCTTTCTTATTGTCCTTTAATTATAAAAAAAGAAATCTACATCAGAATATCAGGTAAAATCTTATTACACCAAGTATTATAATAAAGATACTTTAATATTCTCTAAAAAAGGTGGAAATCTCAGATGTTGCTTCATTTATCGATATAATATCAGATTTTAAAATTCCAGTATATGAAAGGAAGAGGACAGCTTGTTAAAGTTTATAGTGATTTTCTATGAAATATTAGTTCAGTTTTTTTCTGTTTACTGGTGTGATGGAAGCTAAATTTCGACTTGTTCAGTAGTAGATCATTAGACTGCAGGGTAAGCCTTGAGATTACTTTTTTTCAGGTAGGAAACTCCCCTGTGTATTTGGCTAGTTCAACATATCATGGGTAGTCAAAAATAGTTGCACATCCAAGTCAGCATTTTTTAAATTGTTCAGTTGTGCTTAAAGTGCTTTCCAGGACTAATCCATCTTCATCAAAAAGTTATTATGTACATGTAAAGTGCTCTGAAATTTTATTGCTCACAATAGCCAAATGATGTTGGTAGGGATCTTCGTCTTTCATTTTATAGATGAAGAAACTAAGACACAGAGACATAAATTAACTAGGCTAGGGTCCTGACACTAGAATGTGATAGATGATAATTTGAGCCCAGCACATAGTTATTTCCCTATAAGTATTCATTTTATGATGATATAAATGTCTGCTGGACCAGCCTTAATCTCTTCTCCCTGAGATTAACCATTCTACAAAGCAGAAACTGGAAGTCATTCAAATGAAAGGTCTACACTTTTAGAGGGCCATTAACAATGCTCAAGTTAAAGAAAAGCAGTCAAAGACAACTAAAATGTTGGTACCTTCAGAAAGTACTTATGAATTATTTAACCTTAGATAATTTGGCTTTGAGTTAGAAAGATAGAATAAGATGGAGGAACCAATTCTTCCCTGGGTTGTATTTATTTATCTTGCTCTTTTCAAGTCTAGGCCAATCGTCCTATTTGTTCTGAATAGCCCTTTAAAGTTTATCCATTTAGGGACAGCAGATTTGACACAAATGGATTGGTTTTCTGAGGTCTTATGTAGAGGGCTGCACTGACTGACTTCTAAAAGTCCTTCCTAACCCTTCAAATCTCAGGATTATCTGGTCTCAAGCCTTCCTTTCTGAATACATTTCTGTTGCTTCTTTGAGTAACAGCACAAGACTGCAAGCTGACCCACTGGGTGGATGGACTTGGGCTCTTGCCCTACCATCCTTTGGCAGACAATTTGAGGGTGGCATTGTCACTGTCTCATTGTATATACAGTCCCTTGAGGCCCAGAGTGGCGAAGGAATTTTCCCAGTGTCACACATCTAGTCATTGTCAGAGTAAATATCAGTTTTGGATTTGTAGAACACATGGTTTTACCCCTATCATTTCTGTTTATTATAAAAATTTTAGAAATAATAATTAATGGGAAGTAGAAATAATGATTAAAATAAATCCATTACTACGGAAAATAGTTTTTTGCAGCACCACCTAAATTCATCTCACCATTCTCTGGATCATTTGCTGTTGAAGACAAAATTCTTTCATTCTACAGCTTATATTTTCCCTATTTGTAAAACAAAATGGAAGTGTAGGAAAACTAAGAGTTGATAAATTTTAAGGCCCCTGCCAGCACATTAGCACATAAGATTCTGGTAAGTAGTGGTTTACTTCATTTCAGCTGGAAGGCCTATGGGACACCACCCATAAAGGATACCTTGAAAGAAAATGCTAGTGACCACGTGTGTTTGATCCTGATATATTTTCTAGAAGGTGATGAGTTTCAGCTTTTTTTAGACTTGGATCTGGCTTTCATTCCCCTTTTCCCCACCCTCTAAAACAACAAAGGCAGCACCCATTTATACACTTTCCCATAAGACTCTATTCCAGAAACGCCCTATGTCAAAATGGAAATATACTCAAGTGCCCCAATGACCCATTGGGCTAGTTTTCGTAACGTGTGGATTCCCTGTGCTACCAGTTTTGGCTTAGGCCGATTCCCTAACCTGTCATATGTCACCCAGCCATGGAGCCTAGGGCAATGACTGCCATCATATCTGATTTTGTTGCCTCTCAGCTTTCAATAACTAGCTTTGTAGCAGAAGTTTAGCCTCTCATCCCCAGAACCTTGGAAGTAATGTTAAGATAAAGAGAGATTGAATTGAATGTTGTTTTTTCTAGATTTCTTTCAATTGCTCCTTAGGCTTTAGAAGACAAATTCTCCTAAAAGAGAGGTGCTTACAATTAATCCAAGCAAAGGGAAAGATGTTAGATAGAGCTGTCCGTTTTTCATAGAAGTGTGGCAACTGCTGGGAAGGAAGAAATTAGCCTGAGGCCATGTGATTACTAACAAAACTCAAAGCTGCATTTTTCTTTTTTACTTTTCAATATGTGGTTGAAACTATAAGCTTAAATTGCTGGCTTTCTGGAAGCACCAAACAGTAAAGAAACCACAAAGATAAACCCAAATAATAGAGCCAATTTTCTTTCTTTGGGGGATGACTTCTGACTGGTGATATGAGGAAGGATAAGAAAATGTTTCTTTTAATCCACAAAAAAAAAAAAATATGAGTAGCACATGTGATCTTTGCTAATTGAACTCACAGGGTTCTTACGGATTTGGGCATACTTTCAAGTGCACTGAAAGTATGTAGCGTAGACAAGTCTGCTAAGGGTATGAGAATTGGGCCAAGGTTTAACACATTTTCAAAGCTCCATGAAGAAACCTACTGAGCAGTGGGAGTGGGGCAGGGTGGGGGATAGTGAAGTATTTGTAATTTATTTTTAAGAAGGAGAGGGAGAAAGAAAAAGAAAAAATGGGAAACCTTGAAAGAAGTCCAAATATCCTTAGAAATCCTTGACTTCTTAAAAGTGATAAGAGTTTGTTTTTTACCCCTGACAATTTACTCTCTGACAATTACAGAGGTCAGAGAGTTTTCTTTTCTATTGCAAAACATTGAGAGTGTGTAGAAATAATTGTAGGTACCTTTGCCTTGGCTGTAGTCAGGGCTTTTGTACTGTGACTTTAGGATCTGTATGGAATTGTATGATATGTGGATACACCAGAAACTCTATAGGCTATCAAAATGGGATAGCATTAAAAGAAATAGTGCTTTTGTTTAGAAGAAATGAAATGCAGCTGGGCATGGTGGTGCATGCCTGTAATCCCACCTACTTGGGAGGCTGAGGTGGGAGGATTGCTGAACCCGGGAGGCAGAGTTTGCGGTGAGCTGAGATGGCACCATTGCACTCCAGCCTGGGCAACAAGAGCAAAACTCTGTCTCAAAAAAAAAGAAGAGGAAGAAGAAGATATGAAATGCTTGTGTCCAGATGCTTAAAAGGAAGGCAGTACGGACTTTCAGAAACTAGATTTTAAGAGCTATACTCTGAGATACTGAGAAGTGCTGATGGCTGTAAGAGGAACAATATTAAAGAATAGCCATCTCTCCCCCTCTCTGTAAATTAGACTTAAAAGACTATCGCATTCATCTCAGAAATGTAATACAACATTTTAGCTTGCTAGTAACTTAGCATGCTATTTCCTTTACTTCTTACATTTGAGATGTCTATTTGGAGTGGACTATATTTCTAGCTATTCTGTTTATCTGGTTTGTTTTTGTTTGCATAGGAAACTGGCATACATTTTATTTGGGTAAATATCACCTCAATTTTCAACTAAAGCTTTATTTAAGTTTCCAAGGAAAAGGCAAATGACGCAAAGGAAGAGAAAAACACATTGTCAGAATCAGAATTACGAGAAAAAATCAAACAAACATATTTGAACTGTCCAGAAAGCCTGTGAGTTTTTATGTATATTACACAGGAAAGACATTCTGTCATCTGGTTGCCAAACTATGGAGGATGAGAGACTTAGAATTTTTGTCAAAAAAATATTCTTTCATCAGAAAGATAAATGAGTGTGTTTTCATGTCAGCAACATGACTGCAGATCAGGATGTCATCATGGAGAGCTGGAATATGGGTATTTTGGGACTCTCTGGTTAGATCCAGTTTTTACTTTCAGGTCCTCAGTGGTACTACTGTAAATTTTCATTTTCACATGGAATGCCCTATTTACTTCCATTGTATATAGTAGACAACCAGAATTCATTTGCTGCTGCTTGAACCCAACTGTAACTTCTTGGCACTGTACCTATCTTCTGATGTGCCTGTGGAAAGCTACCATAATGAATGTGGACATAGGACAGAAAAAACAGGGAATTAAATCACAATTTGGTCCCTGGTACCCTACAGTTTAAACATTTGCTGTTTTTCTCACTTAATGAAAATTTTATTTGAAAAGAACACCACAGAAAGGAAGAAGACAGGCTGGCAAGCATCCTCCTCCTAATATGCTTATCCACCTTTAGATATCTTCGTCTCAGCCTCAGAGGTCATATTTTTAGTAAAATGGCCACCAGAAGTAAAGGATTTTATTTTCCAGACTTTTGGTGTTTGTTTGGAGCTGGTGTGCTGAGAGCTGATAGAGGAAGCTCTGTTGCAAGTAGATGTACCAAAGGAGGATGGTTGCTGGTGGATATGGCAGAGTATCTTTTTATGTGGTTCTCCCCTCGTAACTCTTGGCTGCGTAACCCTTATTTTCTTTTCTACTTTTGTTCTCTCTCTCCGAAAAAAAATTGGTGGTAAATTTTCATATGCGCTTTAAAATCGTTTTATTGATATAAAATGTACATACCATAAATTTAAAATCGTTTTATTGATATAAAATGTACATACCATAAAACATACCCATTTAAACTGCAAAATTCAATGGATTTTTCTCTTTTTTTTTCTGTATCCTCGGAGTTGTGCAACAGTTACCAAAATCAATTTTGGAACATTTTCATTGGCACAAAGGCAACTGTGTACCCATTAGCAGTTACTCTTCATTCCCCCACCCCCCTGTCCCCTTCAGCCCTAGGCAAGCACAAGTCTACTTTCTGTTTCTATAGATTTAGCTGTTCTGGACATTACATGTAAACAGAATCGTGCAATATGTCACCTTTTGTATCTGGCTTCTTTCACTTAGTATGATGTTTCCAAGGTTCATCCACATTGTAACATCTGCCGGTACTTCATTCCTTTTTATGGCTGAATAATATTCCATTGTATTAATGTATTATATTTGTTTTTTCCAATCATCAGCTGATGGACATTTAGGTTGTTTTCATCTTTCACCTTTTTTTTTTTTTTTTTTTTGCTATTTTAAATAATGCTGCTCTGAATGTTCATGTACAAGCTATTATATGAACATCTGTTTTAATTTCTCTGCAGTATACACCCAAGAGAATTGCTGGGTCATATGGTAGCTTAACATTTAACCTTTTGAGGAACTGCCAGATTTTTCCAAAGCAGCAAAATCATTTTACAAAGTTTATGAGAGTTTTACCTTCTGCACATCCTCAACAACACTCATTATTTTTATTGTCCTTTTCAGTTCTTTTGATAATAGTAATCCCAATGGGTGTGTGAATTGGGACCCCATTGTGTTTTTTTTTCTTTTTCTGAGACGGAGTTTCACTCTTATTTTCCAGGCTGGAGTGCAGTAGCACGATCTCGGCTCACTGTAACCTCTGCCCCCCCAGATTCCAGTGATTCTCCTCCCTCAGCCTCCCGAGTAGCTGGAAGTACAGGCACCTGCCACCACCCCTGGCTAGTTTTTCGTATTTTTAGTAGAGAAGGGGTTTCGCCATGCTGTCCAGACTGTTCTCAAACTCCTGACCTCAGGTGATCCACCTGCCTTGACCTCCCAAAGTGCTGGAATTATAGGCATGAGCCACCATGCCCAGCCCCCATTATAATTTTGATTTGCATTTCCTTGAAGACTAAGGATATTGATTATCTTTTCATGTGCTTAACGGCTGTTTGTATATTTCTTTATCCCTTGCTCATTTCCAAATCGGGTTATTTGTCTTTCCATTATTGAGTTGTAAGATTTTAAATATATTTTGGATACATTTGTCTTTTTAGGGATGATACATCACAGTTACATGATGTTTTCTAGCAAGCATTTGTGTTGTTCTACTAGTGTTATGTATCTTAGTTTCATTAGCCACTTTGTTGGGTATGAATGCCAGCAGAATCTGAGTGACCTTGGCTTCACTGCTGAGAATGCAACCGAAGAATAGCAATTTGTCAGAAATTTATCACTTAAGCCCCCTACTTCCCAAGTTTATCTAGGACAAGGAGAATCTACTTTTAAAGCTCTACATTTTGTGTTGTTGTGGGTTTTTTTTTTTTTTTTTTTTTTTTTTACTTTAGCTTGGTTGGATTTGGGATCTTTTCTTTTTGTTTTGCCTTATGGATACCTTAGCAGAGGCAAGGGAGGAAAGAGATATGAAACTGACTGAAAAGTGAGTAAGCTTTATTCAGATCAGCATATCTATCTTAATATGGTTCAATGGCTGAATGAATAAATATCTCAACTAAAACTCTGGAATACTTTGAAGTACCAACAAGATGTACCCAATGTACATTTTATTTATGTTCAGTCTCAGTGTACTTGTGTGTGAAACAATGAGCACAAATAATACCCTATCTTTTTTTAAGCAATTTATATTGATGATTTAAAAATAAAATAAACCCAAGTAAGAAGTCACGAAACCCCATATAAAAAGAATAAGAGCATGTTTTAAAATCCCACAGACTTCAGTTTCAAACAGCTGTTTTGCTGTTTCTTAGGGTGTATCATTGTGCAAGTTACTTTGTTTCTCTGAGTCTTTATTTCTTTATGCATGAGGTATGTAAAAACCCACCTTCTCAAATTGTTGTGAGGACAAACTGAAGTAATGAACATAAAGTTGTTGGTGTATAGTAAGTACTCAAAAAGCTAGTTATTATTTTGTATTTGAGCACAGGGCAACTGGGTTTATGAAACTACACATTAATGTTGCAGTCAAATCTGGCATGAAATTGGAGAGTGCATAGACAGAATGGGCTGGGAAAATGAAAGGACTTTGAACATTTATATTCTGCTTTATTTAGGCATAAGTGCTTAATAATTATTGATAGTTTCTTCTGGTTATCTGACGTTTTGAAGAGACTATTACCTAGCAGAAATTTCTTGTAATAATAATCTCTTACATTTACATACTGTTTTGTGCCCTTAGAAGTACTTAATGCTCTTTATTTCACTATCTATTCATAAACATTATCTGAAGCAAGTATACAGTCAGTATCAATTCCATTTTCCAGATGAGACAGCTGAGGCTGAAGGACATAGTTACTTCTCTCAATTCATATAGTTCAGTGATAGAGTTTAAACCAGAGCCCAGGTCTTGTTTCTCAACGTAGCTCTTTTTCTCCTTCATTATATCAGGCATAGTGGCAATGTAGTCTTTTACTAGTTTTTTATCTTAAATGTCCTTTTAGTGGCTTGCCTTTCATGTGTTAGCCTGTTAGTGTGTCTATAACATTGTCATTGACTATTTTAATACATTAGTGGTCTTGGAAAGCAGTTTTGTCTTCAGAAGGACACTGAAATCTGTGGAAAGGACTGCAGAAGATTGGGTGAGTGGGCAGACACATATCACTTTGGGGGCTGGCCGACTTTCTATTGAAGCTATATATTGCAAGACTACTTTATATTATCTAAAAGCACTAGTTCAGAAGAGGATTGTGATGTCAAAATAGGCCCTTTGAAGAAAGGGCTGTAAGAATGGGTGGAAAATGTGGTAGATGATTGTCTTGAGTTATTTTCTTTAATGTCAAGCAGGCAGTCCTTGGAATGCTATTTCAAAAAGTGTTGTATAATGTTGAAGATACAGTTACAGATTTCCAACACGATGCTTATAAATCTGCAATTCCCTGTCCTCCTAGGCACATGAAGGGAAATTTATGAGCTTCATGTTTCTATGCAGCTATTAAAGCATATTTAATCTGCTTTGAGCTCAAGCTCACTCTAGCTTGCTCTCTCCATTTCTTCCTCTTACATCAGTGAACTTTCTTTTTTGTTAAAAGTAGTAAGTAGATTTGTTTTCCTCCAGGTGTCATCAGTGAAAACATTGTAATTTCTCGTCTGTTAGTTCAGCCTTTTGCAAAACAAAAGGGCAGCACCCAGGAGGTGGAAAGAGGTTGTTTACTTCTCTGAGTGGTAACATAAGTTGTTAGTTTGCTACTCTTTTTTTTTTCTCTCTTTTTTTAATATATTTTATTGCATTTTAGATTTTGGGGTACATGTGAAGAACATGCAAGATTGTTGCATAGGTACATACATAGTAGTGTGGTTTGCTGCCTTCCTCTTCATCACCTATATCTGGCATTTCTCCCACATCATCCCTCCCCAACTCCCACCCCCTGCTGTCCCTCCCCATCTCCCCCCAACAGACCCCAGTGTGTGACGCTCCCCTCCCCTGTGTCCATGTGTTCTCACTGATCAACACCCACCTATGAGTGAGAACATGCAGTGTTTGATTTTCTGCTCTTGCGTCAGTTTGCTGAGAGTGATGGTTTCCAGGTTCATGTCCCTACAAAGGACACGAACTCATCATTTTTTATGGCTGCATGGTATTCCATAGTGCATATGTGCCACATTTTCTTTATCTAGTCTATTTTTGATGGGCATTTGGGTTGGTTCCAAGTCTTCCCCTATTGTAAACAGTGCTGCAATGAGCATACATGTGCATGTGTCCTTATAATAGAACGATTTATAATCCTTTGAGTATATGCCCAGTAATGGGATTGCTGGGTCAAATGGAATTTCTATTTCTAGGTCCTGGAGGAATCGCCACACTGTCTTCCACAATGGTTGAACTAACTTACACTCCCACCAACAGTGTAAAAGTGTTTCTATTTCCCCCACATCCTCTCCAGCATCTGTTGTCTCCAGATTTTTTAATGATTGCCATTCTAACTGGCATGAGATGGTATCTCAATGTAGTTTTGATTTGCATTTCTCTAATGACCAGTGATGATGAGCATTTTTTCATGTTTGTTGGCCTCATATATGTCTTCTTTTGAAATGTGTCTGTTCATATCCTTCACCCACTTTTGAATGGGCTTGTTTGTTTTTTCTTGTAAATCTGTTTTAGTTCTTTGTAGATTCTGGATATTAGCCCTTTGTCAGATGGGTAGATTGCAAAAATTTTTCCCATTCTGTTGGTTGTCAATTCACTCTAATTACTGTTTCTTTTGCTGTGCAGAAGCTCTGGAGTTTGACTAGGTCCCATTTGTCTATTTTGGCTTTTGTTGCCAATGCTTTTGGTGTTTTAGTCATGAAGTCCTTGCCTATGCCTATGTCCTGAATGATTTTGCCTAGGTTTTCTTCTAGGGTTTTTATGGTGTTAGGCCTTATGTTTAAGTCTTTAATCCATCTGGAGTTAATTTTAGTGTAAGGTGTCAGGAAGGGGTCCAGTTTCTGCTTTCTGCACATGGCTAGCCAGTTTTCCCAACATCATTTATTAAACAGGGAATCCTTTCCCCATTGCTTGTTATTGTGAGGTTTGTCAAGATCGGATGGTTGTAGATGTGTTATGTTGCCTCCGAGGCCTCTGTCTGTTCCAGTGGTCTATATCTCTGTTTTGGTACCAGTACCATGCTGTTTGCAGTTGACATGATCTGTATATTTAGAAGACACCATCGTCTCAGCCCAAAATCTCCTAAAACTGATAAGGAACTTCAGCAAAGTCTCAGGATACAAGATCAATGTGCAAAAATCACAAGCATTCCTATACACCAATAACAGACTTAGAGAGCCAAATCAGAGAACGAACTGCCATTCACAATTGCTACAAAGAGAATAAAATACCTAGGAATACAACTAACAAAAAATGTAAAGGACCTCTTCAAGGAGAACTACAAACCACTGCTCAACGAAATAAGAGAGGACACAAACAGATAGAAAAACACTCCATGCTCATGGTTAGGGAGAATCAATATCGTGAAAATGGCCATACTGTCCAAAGTAATTTACAGATTCAACGCTATCCCTATCAAGCTACCAATGACCTTCTTTGCAGAACTGGAAAAACCACCTTAAACTTCATATGGAACCAAAGAGAGCCCACATAGCCAAGTCAATTCTAAGCAAAAAGAACAAAGCTGGAGGTAGCCCCTAAATGTGTTGACTCTATTTGAAAGAGTACTTGACTCAGATTCAGACAGATCTGCATTCGACTCCTCTTTGCCATTTACAAGAACTTGAGTAATGATTGTTTCTAAGTAAGAGTTTATTGAGCCAAGCACTCAGTAAATGCTTGAATGTGGAGGCATCACACTACCTGACTTCAAAGTATACTAGAAGGCTACAGTTTGCTACTCTCACTCCCAGTTGGTACATAACCCTAACATCCAATCACTAATGGTGTGGCCATTATTTGTTTTATTTTGGGCTTTCCTCAACCACCGCTTATCAGTTCTCATGCATATTTGTCAGATCCTGCTTCCCCAACTCCACCTTTCTTAGTTCATCTTAAGCAAATGGCTATCTTTTCCCTAAAGATCCTCAAGGGAAAAAAAAGGCACCTCCAGGGGAAATTTACTGCTTCCGAGCCCTGACAGAGATTTCTGCCGAAACCCTAACCAAAAACTTTCTCCCCCTCCATTTGTCTTTTATTGTTTTACAGGGGAGATATATAACATAATTATCTCCAGGTCTAAACTTTAGCATGTTACATTTTAAAAACCCATAATTTCCCCTCCTCTTCTTACTCTTTTTTTTTTGGTACAGGATTTAGGAATACACATGCGACCTATATGTTTTGAGGTAGGCAATCTGGTAAAGTTTTTCTGGTGTCAGTTTGGTCTTAATATTTGGGAAATGCCTACAGACTACTCCTGCTTTCCTGCTTATTCATATAGTAAATGCAAAGCACAGCACTAATTTGTCATCTGGATCAAGGAGAAATGAGTTAGCAGACATAAAGCAAATCAGAAAGGAGGCAGTTCTAAAATATTTATTCAATGAGTGGTTGCTGGATGTTCATTAACTTTATAGCATTTGTTACTACTTATAGGGAGTCCTGTAAAGAAAATGTATTGTCCATACCCACTGTTCACTGAGACTCACTCCCTACCCAGAAACTCCCCCATCTCCATCAGTCACTCTCCATGTTCATTGACCCAGGGGAACAAGTTCATGGATGAATGAGAATTTGAGCTGTATCTTAAAGGATGGAGTTAGATTTCAAGGTAAGAGGCGTAAGAGAAAGTTCAGAGATAATAATGGCTATGGTCTTTGCAAAGAAAAGTGAATTGGATAGGTTCCTAGGAGATCCAAAGATCTTGAGGAAGTACTTCTGGAGATAAAGTTGAGGAAAAATAGATTTGAATCTTGATCCAGAGGTATATGGTCAATGATTAACCCATAGCACAACCAGTGAGCACTGTTGTACCCAAAGCATGTAAATCACCACATACACTACTAATATATTTATGGATGACAACAGACACTATAATTTTATATCAGTGCTTTCTCCTGTGAAAAACAAAGAAAGTTAGTTAAGGATATCTTTTGTACATTTGCATCATATCTCCAGATGTTTCCTTTGTCCCCTTCTTGCAAGTTCTCCTTTCTTTTAGTTGGAGATAAAAAGAAAGGTCCTACTATGGCTTCCAGTAGCTTTCCAAGAGGGTACTTGTGTTTTAATAGAAGAACCTTGAAGGACAGATAATGCCTTCATCATTCAATATAATGAGTTACTCAGGATGAAATTTCAAAAATTAGCAAGTGTGTGGAGATAGATATTTTTGGGGAAGTATAATTTTCTATGTACCCCTCAAATCATGGCTAGAGATGACAGCCTCTTCCGCCTCCATATAAGACCATTTCATTTCCTTCTTTCTTCTCCCTCCTTCCCCTAAACACACAAACATATACATATCCTGTGCTTCAGCCACACAGAGCTTCTTACTGTTTCTTTTCACTTCTCCGTGGCTTTGCGTGTTCTGCTCCTCTGCCCAGAATGCTCCTTTCCCTTTTTTGTTCACCTGGAAACATCCCAATTCAGAAGTTACCTTCCTTATTTATACCAACTTTGTCCATAACTCCTTTATCACACTTCTTGTGATGAGTCTATTCACTTGTCTGCTGTTACACCTCTATGAGACGAAAATGCCTTCTCCACCTCTGGAACTCATGCCCTTGGCATATAGTAGGCAATGTGTAAATGTTTGAAGGTTGAGTGAATTAAAGAATGACTTTCAACCTTTCAGGCTTCTAATTTTCTCTCTGAAAAGGACAGCCAAATGAAAACTCATAATTTTAGAAGATGAGGTTAGATGGTTGGTAGGTTCATGCAGAGACCAATTATTATTTAGGCATTACGGATGAGTATAGTTCTTGTATGTTGAGGGCAGTGTAAGAGTGGCCCCCAACATAGTTAAAGGCCACTCCAGACCCAGTTATTGTAGAGTTGGCCCCAGCTGTATAGCTTCTATTTAAGACTGGGCTAAGAAATGACACTTTTCTATTTTTTACCTTATTGAAAGGGGTAGGAGTTCACTGCTATCAAACTCAGTTCACTTGTTGATTGTATTGGCTTGCCAAGTGAGAATATTAGCATCCCTGCACATTTCTGTAGCTCTACCACTTAAGAGATCTTGCCTTCCCATTATCATATCTAATAATCAGGATAACCCTACAAAATATGCTTTCTCCTTTCCCCAGATGAGGATACTAAGGCTCAAGTAGGAAATTTACTTGCTTAGTAAGATAATACAGCTAGGAACTGGGAGAGGCAAGAGTGGAACCCAGATCTTCCTAGCTCCTAGTCCATCGCTCCGTCTACTGGGTCATACTGGATCAGCCAGAAGGCAGGAAAATCAGCTGGGGAATGTGGTGCCAATGTGTGATGTTTGCCTAACTGTGTACATCCTTGCTGGAAGCCAGCCATGATTTATGCTGCATAAGTATTCATTAATGTTCATTTCATTTATTTGGCTAACCATCTGCTTTTCAGGGCGAAGGCAAGCTAGGACAAGAGCAGACAAGCAGCCTTAGAGTTTGGGTGCTTTCCTTCGAAGTTGGGCTGCCTGTTTGGGAAATCACACTTTTTGGTGATAGAAGATAGTTCTAGTATAGCTTTTATTCGTTACTGCGTCTACATGGATAGGCATTTTCCGAAGAATAGCTGAAAATATGTGTAAGTCCCAGAATATTTCTGATTTAGACACAGTCTTTGAGCATGTTAGGAAATTTGGCCAGAATGCTTCTGGAAAGGCTACCTTTCCAGAATGAAATGAAAAAAAAAAGGATGGACTTTGAAACCGGTTAGATTTGGGTTATACTCACTTACAGTGTGACCCTGGCAAATGATTTAACTTCTCCGAACTTCACTTTTCTTATTCTTTGAAGTGAACTTTTAAAATGCCATTTTGCCTAATTGTTGTGAAAATGAAAATGAGATCCCACATCAGGAATATAGAAGCTACTCAGTAATATTGCTTCTCTCCTTTCACCTTCCCCAGTCCTTTTTCCCCAGACATTCATTAGTTATTCACAGGCATGCATTCTGATGTCTGCCTACTGCTCCATGTTGAAATGCTCTGCTCTTGCAAGGACTGATTATCTATTTTTTTGTCTTCCAAGGCCCCCTGTTTTCAACCCCACCCTCCCAATTCTGGGGGCTTCCAAAGTGGGCAGGTACAGAATGTTCTGTGGAGCATCAGAGGCTGTTACTCAATATCCTGGCCAGCACTCTTAACTGCTCTTTGCACACACACCATATGAAGGCAAACTCCAGGTCTTGGAGCCCACGTGTGTGTTATGCATTGCACTGCTTCTTGTACCCAAATCCATGTCAAGGGTGTGAGAAGACCAGGCTCAGACTTGTCCTGGGAGCAGATTTCTCAAGCTGCCCATACCCTCATACTGTTTGATTAAAAGGAGGTGCTTCAAACTCTTTGGCTTTATATAGACTAGAATCAGAATGATGGTGGCGCCTCTGTCCTCAAGGTATCCAAAGCACTTTGTAAGGCAATATGACAAGCGCTGAGGCCGTGCAGGCCAGTACAACAGCCGCCACCCAGCACTTCACAATTAGTCATGCCCAGCCTGGGATCATCAAGCCTGTTTTTATTGGAAGAGCAAGAGAGGGGAGGGAATGCTAGTTGGCAATTTCCCCCAGGCACCCTTTATGAAAGTGCACTTGGCTCTTCAAATTTCATCTGAATAACCAGTTCAGGCGAATTTTCCTCTATCAAAAAGCAGAATGTGATAGTGACAAGCTGATGCCTGGCTGATGCCCCAGGACATTGACCAAATAGGCTTGGCCTCACAATTGGTTTTTGTTCTTCATCTCCTTTCCCCCATTTTGTTCTTTTTCTAGCTTTCTTTCCTCATTTCCATCCGCAGAGTGTCCTCAGTCAGAAGCCAGCCATGGGGTGAACAGTCTGTCATTTTAAGGTGATCCCTATTCTGTTCACCTTTCTTATACCTCATAGCATTGCTTTTAGAGCAAGGACAATTCTGGAAGTGAAACTACAATAATACCCTGGGCTCCTTTCTCTCTAGTAGTACTCAACACACTTGTAACTACATGTTCAAATTTGTCTTTCTTATTTCTACTGAGGTTCATGAAAGCAAGGGACATGCCTGTGTTGCTCACTTTCTCTTGGCAGGCACATATAGCAAGTCTTCAAAAAATGCTTGTTAACTATAAATTAAGTGTTTAAGAAGTTCTTGTTAGTATCTTATCCCCTGCCTTGTTTGTAAGCAGCTGGCTTCTTCTATTTGTAAGTTACCTTGTTTTCATTTCCATATTCCCCAAAGGAAAACTTTAGCTTGAGGCCTTACAGAGTGTGTATATTAGTATGTTAAAATGAAATCAACGCCCCTCCCCCCTGGCCTTCTAATTGACATGAATTTGGGACTAGACTTGCATTGGCTTTTGTCCTGACAGCTAATAGAGTCCATTTTGTTGTATTCACTACTGTCTTCCGTGGGGGTCCCATGGAGGAAGTTTGTCATGGACATATATTTTGAGGGCAGACTCAACCTGAGTAGACCTGATTGAACTGTCCCCATCTGCCTCCGAGAGATCACTGCCTGTGCTTTGATAAAAAGAGAATTATAGGAGTCCTTTCTAGGTAGAGAGGCCTAAAATTAGGCATGGCAGCCATGTCTTTGTTGTATATGGGGGTGGGATGCAGGCAGCCAGTTTCCCCTCTGTTTTCTCCCTTGCTTACACCCCTCAAGGGGAGGGGCTGTATCCTCAAGCATGCCCGGTGGTTCCTGTCCCTGGCTGAGTGACTACTTTACATATTCCAATAGAGAAGCTTAGAACACATCTAGGTTGCCACTGTCAATTGAAGTTGGATATTTTTTTTACAATATATTATTATTTATTTATATATATATATATATATTATTGCATTTTAGGTTCTGGGGTACATGTAAAGAACATGCAGGATTGTTGCATAGGTACATACATGGTAATGTGGTTTGCTACCTCCATCCCCATCACCTGTATCTGGCATCTTCTCCCCATGTTATCCCTCCTCAACTCCATACCCCCCCTGCCCTCCCCTAGTGCCCCCCCAACAGACCTCAGTGTGTGATACTCCCCTCCCTGTGTCCATGTGTTCTCATTGTTCAACAACCGCCTATGAGTGAGAACATGCAGTGCTTGATTCTCTCTTCTTGTGTCAGTTTGCTGAGAATGATGGTTTCCAGATTCATCCATGTCCCTACAAAGGACACGAACTCATCATTTTTATGGCTGCATAGTATTCCATGGTGTATATGTGCCACATTTTCCCTGTCCAGTCTATCACCGATGGGCATTTGGATTGGTTCCAAGTCTTTGCTATTGTAAACAATGCTGCAGTGAACATTCGTGTGCATGTGTCCTTATAATAGAACGATTTATAAACCTTTGGATATATATCCAGTAATGGGATTGCTGGATCAAATGGAATTTCTATTTCTAGGTCCTGGAGGAATCATCACACTGTCTTCCACAATGGTTGAACTAATTTACACTCCCACCAACAGTGTAAAAGTGTTCCTATTTCTCCACATCCTCTCCAGCATCTGTTGTCTCCAGATTTTTTAATGATCGCCATTCTAACTGGCGTGAGATGGTATCTCAATGTAGTTTTGATTTGCATTTCTCTAATGACCAGTGAAGATGAGCATTTTTTCATATATTTGTTGGCCTCATCTAGGTCTTCTTTTGAAAAGCGTCTGTTCATATTTGTTTTTTTCTTGTAAATCTGTTTTAGTTCTTTGTAGATTTTGGATATAAGTCCTTTGTCAGATGGGTAGATTGCAAAATTTTTTTCCCATTCTGTTGGTTGTCAATTCACTCTAATGAGTGTTTCTTTTGCTGTACAGAAGCTCTGGAGTTTAGTTAGGTCCCATTTGTCTATTTTGACTTTTGTTGCCAATGCTTTTGGTGTTTTAGTCATGAAGTCCTTGGCTATGCCTATGTCCTGAATGGTTTTGCCTAGGTTTTCTTCTAGGGTTTTTGTGGTGTTAGGCCTTATGTTTAAGTCTTTAATCCATCTGGAGTTAATTTTAGTGTAAGGTGTTAGGAGGAGGTCCAGTTTCTGCTTTGTGCACATTGCTAGCCAGTTTTCCAAACACCATTTATTAAACAGGGAATCTTTTCCCCCATTGCTTGTTTTTGTCAGGTTTGTCAAGATCGGATAGTTGTAGAGGTGTGGCATTGCCTCCAAGGCCTCTGTTCTGTTCCATTGGTCAATATCTCTGTTTTGATACCAGTACCATGCTGTTTTGATTACTGTAGCCTTATAGTATAGTTTGAAGTCAGGTAATGTGATGCCTCCAGCTTTGTTCTTTTTGCTTAGAATTGACTTGGCTATGCGGGCTCTCTTTTGGTTCCATAAGGTGTTTTTTTCCAGTTGTGTGAAGAAGGTCATTGGTAGCTTGATGAGGATGGTGTTAATTATATAAATTACTTTGGGCATTATGGCCATTTTCACGATGTTGATTCTTCCTAGCCATGAGCATGGAATGTTTCTCCATCTGTTTGTGTCCTCTCTTATTTCGTTGAACAGTGGTTTGTAGTTCTCCTTGAAGAGGTCCTTTACATTCTTTTTTAGTTGTATTCCTAGGTATTTTATGCTTCTGTAGCAATTGTGAATGGAGTTTGCTCATGATTTGGCTCTCTGTTAGTCTGTTATTGGTGTATAGAAATGCTTGTGATTTCTGCACATTGATTTTGTATCCTGAGACTTTGCTGAAGTTCCTTATCAGTTTAAGGAGATTTTGGGCTGAGATGATAGGGTCTTCTAAATATACAATCATGTCATCTGCAAATACAGACAATTTGACTTCCTCTTTTCCTAATTGAATACCCTTTTTTTTTTCTTGCCTAATTGCTCTGGCTAGAACTTCCAATATTATATTGAATAGGAGTGGTGAGAGAGGGCATCCTTGTCTAGTGCCAGATTTCAAAGGGAATGCTTCCAGTTTTTGCCCATTCAGTATGATATCGGCTGTGGGTTTGTTGTAAATAGCTTTTGTTGTTTTGAGATATGTTCCTTCAATACCTAGTTTGTTGAGAGTTTTTAGCATAAAAGTCCGTTGAATTTTGTCAAAGGCCTTCTCTGCATCTATTGAGATTATCATGTGGTTTTTGTCTTTGGTTCTGTTTATGTTGTGGATTACATTTATAGACTTGTGTATGTTCAACCAGCCTTGCATCCCCGGGATGAAGCCTACTTGATCGTGATGGATAAGCTTTTTGATGTGCTGTTACAGTCGGTTTGTCAGTATTTTATTGAAGATTATTGCATCTATGTTCGTGATGGATATTGGCCTGAAGTTTTCTTTTTTTGTTGAGTCTCTGCCAGGTTTTGGTATCAGGATGATGTTGATCTCATAAAATGATTTGGGAAGGATTCCTTCTTTTTGGATTGTTTGGAATAGTTTCAGAAGGAATGGTACCAGCTTCTCTTTGTACTTCTGGTAGAATTCAGCTGTGAAAGCGTCTGGACTGGGACTTTTTTTGATTGGCAGGCTATTAATTGCTGCCTCAACTTGAGCCCTTGTTATTGGTCTATTCAAGGTTTCAACTTCTTCCTGGTTTAGGCTTAGGAGAGCTTGTTAAAGGTATCTAGTCCAAAGTACCCACACTCTTATTCTTTTGTCTTTCCTACTGGTTTTATTTTTTTCATCTTCCCAGGTGTTTGATGATCACTAAGAGCTTCGACAATGCTTCCCCCTATCGGGTAGGAAGCCAAGAGTTTGATTTAGGGCATAGAAGAATGTAGGAAATCAAGGACTAGGTTTTGGTGGGGAAAGGGGATGAAGTCTTCTTCTTTCTTGGGTTAAGCAGAAAGAATTCAGATTTCAGAATGAAAACCTTGAATTGTCACATATAGCAGTGGCAAAGACTAGTTCTTTGCTATAATAACAATTGTTCATCATCTTTGCTCTGAGGATTTGGGGTCAAGGACTGGCTACACCTTTTAATGATCTCATTCATGTGACTTGACCTCTTTAAACTTGGATTTCTTCATCTGTACAATGGAAATGATGACAATAATTACTGCCTTACAGAGGTTGATAATAATGATGTCTCACTAGGAAGAGAAGATAAGGGATAGCAAGGCATTTTACAAATGGTAAAATGAGGTTATGATTTTAAAAGCTATTATTATTTTTTCTTTCACTGTCTTCTGTCAACACTTCTATTTTCTTGCATTTTGTGCAACATGGATAATTTAGATGTGACTCTGGACAGAGGGATGAATCAGATAAATTCTTAAGTTCTCTTCCAGTTTAGGAGTTCATAAACTATGCTTTCTCCCCTTCCAGACTACCCAAGAAAGAAAATTATCTTTTAAGACAGAGTAGAAATATGGAATTCATCAGTTTTGATAATGCCTCCTAAAGTGTAATCTAAGATAGTGCTCCTCCATTAAGTTCTGATGTCTGACCATTGTTCAAATAAAGAGTAAAACGCAAATGACAGAAAATTGGCTGCATTCTGCATTCTTTTTTTATTTGGGATAACAATAAGCCTTTTGGTCACAATGATCCTTGATTTGCTGCTTCTGCAACCTCACACTTGTGCCAGGATTATTCTTCCATTTCTGCACTTATAGTGTTTCTTCCAGGCATCAGATTAAACTTTAAGCTAGCTATGTGTATGTGCACGGGCTGTGGACCTGAAAAAAATTAGCCCGAAAGAGAAAAAAGTCAAAGTTGTGGGCTAGAAGTAAGCATGCTACTAGAAACAGAATTTGGGAACACAGCTCTGGGCCTAGAAAAGTGACCTGTCAACTTGTTACAGTTGACACCAATAAGTATAGGATGGATTGAGAAAAACTATGCTGACCAGCAGGGTGGGAGAGAATAGGGTCAGAATATATGTCTCTGTAAGGTTGAGAAAAAAAGAAAGTGGAAAAAAAAACACATTGAGAGAAAAAGGAGTTTAGAGGTAACATGTTAAAGTGTGAGAAATAAACTGAAATCTTGACTTCTCTTGAATATATTTTTAAATAAAATATTCCTTTCAGCTCTAAATGCAGCAGTCTTGGTTCCCCTTCTCACACCTCCATTGCAGATGAAAGCTGAATCTTTAATATGAGGTTGGCTGGATAGATTGTGCTCCTTGGTGAGCACTGTGCCCCCTGCAACCCCAGTAAGACCCAACAGGGCTTTCCAAGGAGGCAAGATTCTGATGATACATTTCTACTTAGTGAAAATGGGTAGGGAAAATCATCTTTTAGAAGCAATTAACCAAACATAAAATCCTCAAAGGGGCTTGGTAGGATTCCCAGGGAAGAGCCACGAGATGAAAACTCCAGGCTGGAAGGGCATTGTTGCAGGAACACCATTCTCCAGTTTCTCTTGGAGTTGTCACCACCCTCTCTGTTCTCACCACTGACATCACTTGTGAAGTAATTTCTTCCCTTAAATAAACAAGATGTGCAATCCTCTAAATGACCAAAGAAGAGTTACCTGCAAGAAACCTCAGCAGAAGTATTTTCTTCACTTAAAGGATGATTCTCTTTACAGAGGTGCAGTAAAGGCTGTGAGAGGAGGCATAATCAAGCCAAGAGATGCATGCTGACTTAAAAGGCATTATATATGTGAAACTAAGGTAATGTGTTCAAGAGTGATGCTGTGCTGATGTAGAACCCACTGAATTCCTTACTATTCTGTTTGACTGACTATAGGCTTATTAATAAAGAACTTGTGGTTTGAGTGTTCATTGAAATTACCCATATTAGGTTTATGTGGGGGATGTGAAGATCTATGTCTACCAACTGCAGCCTCTGCTGCAGGATGGAGGCAGAAATCTGGGCTGAACAATAGGTGAGTGTCAGACTCTACAGATATCTCACATGCTAAGCAAACACAATATAGGGCGATCCAGGTTCACACAAAAGATTAATGTGGGAATAATTATCCTCAATTTCACTTCCTTAAAATATTTTGAATTAGGTGTCTTTTAAGTAAGAAGCTCCCTGAATACATTTAAAATATAGTTTGATTGTATAGTTCTCCTACCTTTCTAGGAGTATCTCTGTTGTATAAAAACAAAAAATTCTGAAACTTAAAAGGAAGATGTGCCTCTCTTCATACATTTGTGATTCTTGAAAGATTGGAAAATGAAGTGACTGCATATCACATCATGTTCCCTATTGATTTCTTTTGTTTTTTTAGGAATATTCCCAGAAACAAAAACATTTTTTAAAAAATCTACTAAGCATGGTAGGTAAGACTTAAGATAAATCTATTTAAGTTATGTTAATATAAACTATTTATAAAGATTTTTGTGATATTCTTATCACTGTAGAACTTCAAACATAACCTAAAGGGAAAGGTTAGCTACCTCCACAACTGTGGCAGTGACTTACTGAGTAATTGCTAGCAACTGATTTTTGGTGTCTCTTGTTTTGATAGTATAACAGTGCGAACAGGTTTCAGAAGAGGAAAACAAAGAAAACCCAGGGAAAGGCCATTTCAGAATTTCTAACTTTAAAAAACAAGTAAAATAGTGCCAAGAAAAAAATAAAATAATCTAACTAACCCCAAAGTCTACAATGTAACTCTTTTATTTTGATAATGCTATTCTAACCTTATCTACTTTAGTCCGTTCCCACCCAGATGGTTTGGGAATCAAATTCTCAGTGTCTCATCACTGCTAACATTAGTTTTTTACTCTTCGCTTTAGTTCTTAAATGGCACAGTGTCTTAAATTCCCTCAACCTCCTTCACATTTGATTTCTTTGGAAACTGTTTACCTTTTCATTGAAGCCCATATGATCCTTTCTGACATAGACCCTTATCTTTACCTTCTTCTTTGGAGTCTTTCTCCTACTTGAATTTATGAACTTCTTAAACTGGCCACTTTGGGTCTGCCATAGTTGATGTCAGTAATAAAGTTTGTTTGTTTGTTTGTTTGTTTGTTTTTGAGATGGAGTTTCACTCCTATTGCCCAGACTTGAATGCAGTGGTGCGATCTCGGCTCACTGCAACCTCCGGCTCCCAGGTTCAAGTGATTCTCCTGCCTCAGCCTCCTGAGTAGCTGGGACTACAGGCACGTGCCACCATGCCGAGCTAATTTTTGTAGTTTTTGTAGATACTGGGTTTCACCATGTTGGCCAGGATGGTCTCGAGCCCTTAACCTCATGATCCGCCCACCTCGGCCTCCCAAAGTGTGGGAATACAAGAGTGCGCCACCCCGCCCGACCAGCAATAAGTTTTCTTAAGTGCTTTCTTAATATTCTAATTTTTTAAAAAAATCCGAACTATTTTATCATACAGGCAACAGACTGTTAAACATTTCATAAAACAATGACAAACACACATGAATTCTCCATCAGTTATAAAAGCTTTTCTTTTATAACATTGAACATGTTTTTGCAACTGAGGTAAGTGTGATTTTCATTTTTAGAAGGGACATGATAAAGTTAAGGCAGTGGTTAATTAATTTTTTCAGATTAGTTTTTCAGAAAAGTGACTGTTTCTGTCTATTCACTTAACCCTAGGCATCAAATGACTTTAATCAGAAAGAGACTGAGGAATAATTTGGTTATTTTAGTGCCTTTTTTTGAGACAGAGTCTTATTCTGTCACCAAGGCCGGAGTGCAGTGGTGTGCTCATGGCTCACTACAGTCTCGATCTCCTGGGTTCAAGTGATCCTCCAACTTCAGCTTCCCAGGTAACTGGGACCACAGGTGGGCACCACCACTCTCTGCTAATTTTTTTTTTAATTTTTCATAGAAATGGGGTCTCACTATGTTGCCCTGGCTGGTCTCGAAATCCTAGGCTCAAGCAATCCTTCCACCTCAGCCTCCTAAACTGCTGTGATTACAGGCATAAGCCACTACACTCTCTCTATTTTAGAGCTTTGTCAAGCTTTGGAAAGAGAACCATTTACAATATAATAGATTAATTATGGATTTTTGAGGCTGTTTTTATCATAGTATATGTGGTAAACAACAGCCCCCCTTTATAATATTTCTATTTAATAAAAATGAAAAGATTACTTTTATCTTGAACAACAAACGTAAGATTTTTAACAAAGCAAGCATCTGTAGATTAGCACTAATAAACCAAACAAAAACCTGTATGATAGCTGTTTTTTATACAACTACAAAAAAGTTTGCTACACAAAATTTTATCCTAATCAGTGTGAAAAACTGAAAATATTGGTTTATAGGGCCAACTCAGTCTTCAGAGTCCTTTTCCTACCTACTACTGTTAATAAGCCAATGAAAAACTCCCTGCTGGGTGTGGTGGCCCAGGCCTGTAATACCAGCACTTTGGGAGAAAAAGGTGGGGTGGATCGCACTGAGGAGTTTAAGACCAGCCTGGGCAACATGGTGAAACCCTGGCTCTACTACAAATACAAAAAATTAACTGGGTGTTATGGTACGCTGTAGTCCCAGCTACTCAGGAAGTTGAGGTGGGAGGATCGCTTGAGCCCAGGAGATCAAGGTTGCAGTGAGCCCAGATCGCACGACTACACTCTAGCCTGAGCTACAAAGTGAAACCTTGTCAAAAGAAAGACTTCCCCCCTTTTCAGTTCCTAAATAATTTTCCAGTCTAGAATACAAAAGATTCTAAAGGAAGACAGTTACAATTTCGAGATCTGCAGAAGTTGCTGGCTTTAATCTGAGACTAGAATATCTTTCACATCAAAGGGGTTGTCTCGCCCCTGCTCAAACCTGCCTCTGAAAACACTCTGAGCTCAAAGGCTGCTTGAAGTCTTAGCTTGAGTACTTAAGAGTACTATGGAGGGGATTGTTGATAGCTGTGTCACAGCTAATTCTTCTTTAGTAATTGAAAGTTTAGAAATCTCTTACAGTGCATATTGACAAATTTAGCAAACAAAATGAGCTTGAGAAAAAATCACGGCCTGCCATGGTCTGTTTTTTTTTTTTTTTTTTTTTTTTTAAAAAAAACCTTTTTGGAAAGATTATGCCGCTATATTATCTGTTAACTACTGTAGTGGTATAAATCCTGATGGTATAGTTTTAGTTTTTAAAAACTATCTTTACTTCAGTCTACCTTAGATTAAATTTATTTTACATTTACATGATATTTTTCTATTTGTTTATTATTTTATAGTAAGTTTCCCATAGAATTCACAAAATTCATTAGAAATATTTTTTACTTCCTTAGGTCATTAAGTATCTGATTTGTCAATGGATTTCACAGAAACCCTGTATCTACCAAAAAAAAAAAATAGCCAGGTGTGATGGTGCGTGTCTGTAGTCCCAGCTACTCAGAAGGCCAAACTGGGAGGATCACTTGAGCCCAGGAAGTTGTGGCTGCAGTGTGCTATGGTCACACCAGTGCACTCCAGCCTGGGTGACAAAGCAAGACCTTATCTCCAATAAATAAATAAATAAGTAAATCATTTTCTACCATGAAAAGCTTACAAACATGTGAAACACCATGAGGTTCTCTGATACAGTTTGGATATCTGTCCCCGCCCAAATTTCATGTTGAATTGTTATCCCCAGTGTTGGAGGTGGGGCCTGGAGGGAGGTGATTGGATCATGGAGGCGGATTTTCATGAATGGTTTAGCACCATCCCTTTGGTGCTGTTGTGATACTAAGTTCTACATGAGATCTGGTTGTATGGCACCTTCCCCCTTGCTCTCTTGTTTCTGCTTTCACCATGTGATATGCCTGCTCGCCCTTCACCTTCTGTCATAATTTTAAGTTGCCTGAGACCTCCCCAGAAGCTGAACAGATGCCAGCCCCATGCTTTCTGTACAGCCTGCATAACCATGGGCCAATTAAACCTCTTTTCTTTATAAATTACCCAGTCTCAGGTATTCTTTATAGCAAAGCAAGAATGGCCTTACACAATCTCTTTGTATCAGGGAGAGGATCTCCTTGGTGACTCTACTTCTTTTCTTTGTTTATATATCCTTCCAGATGATATATTTATTTCCTTTGTTTTTCTATTGATTTTTACTCTTAAACTAATTTATTAATAAAAAACATTTAAAAATCTCATTTTAGATTATTTTGACTGTCTGATTTTTAAAAATGATTTTAAAAATCTACCTTGGCCTCCATGTGCAATCAAACAAGAAACATATTTTAAGTGTATTATTTTCTTTGTGGATTCTGCCTTCCCTCGGTGTGTTCAGTCTGTGTATATTCATTTCTCCCACACTGTAAGAAGCTAGTCAGATGGATAATTGGATTATCATGCTACATGATCTTAGCACACTCATTTTAAGCGTACATAGACTGGTGAGCACCACTCATTACATGTCATTTCTCTAGAGAAACTAGTTGGGTCATGGTTGCAAGATTCTCACATGAAAAAACACATGTGGTGATGTTTCCTCAGGCAGTTAAGCAATGAAGTATACCCTGATTTGCACTGAAAATAAAGATTCCTTTAAGGGGAGCATTTCTAGTTCTCTCATTCTTTAGATACCATATGCTAAACGTTTTTCTATGCACTAAAACAATAACTAGGTCTTATACTCACCTTACAGCCTACATCACACCCATTTCACAGGGAGAGGAACAGAGAAGTAAGTGATTTGCCCCAAATTGCATAACTAGGAAGTTATTTGTTTGGTGTGGAAACTTGTTCAGAAGGTCATTTCATTGAAATGTAAGAAGAGTTTCTGGCACTTCTCTTGAGCAGGAGTCAAAAACCCTTTTCTGCCCTAGCCCAGATAGTAAATATTTTAGACTTTGTGAGCCATGTGGTCTCTGTCAAAACTCCTCTACTTTGTTGTTGTAGTACAAAAGCAGCTATACACAATCTTGAAATGAGTGGGTGTGGCCGTGTTCCAGTACAACCTTACAGAAAAGGCAACAGGCTGGATTTGGCTCTGAGACTGTAGTTTGCTGACAGCTCTTGAACTGAGCTCTTTAACTGACCTCAGCTCTCGAACTATGGTCCAAGATCCCGAGGTCCTATTTGGTACCTCCATTTGCTCTCCTTTTCACTCTCTGGGAGCGTAGCTAAGTTCAAAATTGAATTATATGTTATATATAAGCACACTTATAATCCTGGGATCTTCATGTTGCTTAATATTAACGTCCTGAAGTTTTTCACCACGACCTAGGCACTTTTCTGATTTGTTCACTTCTAGCCCCACCTTTGGGCCTTTTCACAAGCAAACACACAGATCTTCAAGAGAGCTGTATGAGACTGAATGTGGAAAATTTGGCTCATACTGGCCTATGGGCTATCTGCTCACTGCCCTGATAACTATTTTCCAAGGGAGTGGGTGCCCCACCTTTCCTATACAGAGTTTTTTGCTAGTCTTTCCCTAAAAATTCTAGATATACCTTGCTTTTACCATAAATATGTTTCACTGGGGCCAGCTGGAAAATGAAAACTCGAATTATCCAACTGCTACTTTAAAATTGGACAAGGATTTTTTTTGCTAAGGGGGGGCGGTAAAAATCATTTTAGCAGACCAAATATACTTTTGGTGAAAGGCAGCCTGTTGCAAGGACAGAACACTTGGACAACATTTTGAAGTCCTGATTGCCTTTGCTACTGACTGAACCACAGTGTCTGTGGCCTTGGGCAAATCACTTCCCCTCTGTGAGCCTCAGGTTATTCATCTTTGAAATGAGGATAATACCCATGATCATAATTACTTCTTTGGATTCTGCAGAGAACTGAAGGAGATAATGGATGTAAAAGTACTTTAGTGCCCAGCATTGCTCCTTACGAGAATGAAGAAATAATTGAAATTATTGAGCCATTGAGGCAACAGTGCAAAAAGTGCTGAAAACTCACTGCTTAAATAAGCACCTCTTACTGCTTTTGCGGCACTTTGTAGCAATGTGTTTTTATTCTGATTGGAAAAGTAATGCTTGGTTTTGTTTGGCTCCTTGCTTAGTATACCCATAATAAGGGTACCTATTTGGACCATTAGTTCAAATATTATTTTATTAATATGGAATTATTTGGCTCCAGAAGCCACAGTCTTCTTAGCTGCACCCTATCCCCACTCTCACCTCAATTCTTTTTTTTTCACTTTTCTTCTTCTCAGGGAACGTTTGAGGCAAATAATGTCTTCTTTTGATCCAAAACCAAACATGATGGTGATTTATTCACCAAGCCGTTCTTGAGTACCTGTGTGATGGACGTGGTAGAACCTTTGCCTTGAAGGAGCTCAGTCTAGATCCATGCCTTCTGATATGCAGCCAGTAGCCACTTGTGGTAATGGAGCAATAGAAACATCACTAGTTAAAGTGGAAATATGAGATGAGGAGTAGGAGGTGGAGATAACTAACCAGAAGAAGATACCCAAATAAACCAGGAATAGGTATTTATTAGAGAAGGGGCCTATTGAGCAGGTGGCAGTGGTATGTGTGGCATTACTTGCTCCTGTATTCTCTGGTTTTTACTTAGTTGTGGCTTTGGTGGTATAGTCTCAAATGTAAGTTATGTAGGTAATATTTATGTATAATGTTTTGGCAATGTAGACTAAATACTTGCTCATTGAGTAGAGTACAGGACAGTGAGGATAATTTGGTTTTGTTTACTGCATGGAAAGTGCAGGATGTTTAGAACATAAATTCTTGGTGCAGTGAGTTCACCACTAAAATCAGACTCTGAGAATAGGTTTGATTTAAATAGCTGGCTAAGAAGACTGAATTCAGGCCACTTGATTGAGAAAGGCCATTTTGGGTAATTATAAACGATCAACATTGTGTTTTGAATGTTAAAACTTATATTTGTCTTCCTGTTACCAGAATATAAGCTTCTTGAGGAGGCAAGAGGAGTTTTCTTAATCTCTGAACCTATACCTGTCTTTCTTTTGTGACTAGCCCAGTGCCTGGCACCAAACAGGTGCTCAATCAATGTTGATTCTATGCTACCAACAAAAATGAGTCCGTGACGTTTACTATTCGATAAATGAATACAGTCTTAGAGTCAATTTTTACTACTTAAACTACATGCAGATTTTCTTTTTAGAGATTTCACAATGCTGATTTATTTCAAAATAAGCTTGAAGCTAAGTGACAAAGTTGAATGATTATTTGTTTTCTAATTTATTTTCAATTCCAAACTTAAGATTTTGCATGTCATTACCTAGGAAAATCCTTAAATAAATTATGATATGTTCATATGGAATACTATGTAACCATTAAATCAGGCAAATGTACATATATCAATATATTATATAGCTGAGTGAGAAAAGCTAGTTTCAAATGACTATATTAGTATCCTCCGACTTTTGTAAAAGAAAACCATACATTTGAATGTACATATATACCTCTGTTTATATGTGCATAGAAAAGCTTATAGGGGGGTATACCTCAAGTTGCTAAAAGTGGCTCCCCTGGAGAGGGACATGGAAATGGGTTGGCTAAAAACTGAGGTTTTTACCTTATACACCCCTGCACTGTTTAATGTTTTAAAAACAATGATTATAAATTACTTTTTTTGATTTATAAAAATACTATTTTAAATTTTGGTGCTAAAAACAGAGCACCATCAATAGGTCAATGGATAAAGAAAATGTGGTATGCATACACAATGGAGTACTATTCAGCCACAGAAATAAGATCCTGTCATTTGCAGCAAGATGGATGGAACTGGAGATTATTGTGTTAAGTGAAATAAAGCAGGCACAGAAAGGCAAACATTGTATGTTCTCAATTTCTGGAATCTAAAAATCAAAACAATTGAACTCATGGATATAGACAGTAGAAGGATGGTAACCAAAGGCTAGGCAGGGTAGTTGGGGAGGCGGAGAGGGAGAGGTGAGGATGTTTAATCGGTACAAAAAATACAAAGAATGAATAAGACCTACTATGTGATAGCACATAAGGTGACTATAGTTAAAAACAATTTAATTGTACATTTTAAAATAACTAAAAAGGTATAACAGGATTTATTGTAACACAAAGAATAAATGCTTGAGGGATGCATACCTCATTCTCTATAATGTGATTAGTACACATTGCATGCTTCTATCAAAACATTTCATATACACCATAAATATATACACCTATTGTGTACTCATAAAAATTTAAAAAATGGTACATTAAAAAAACAAAAAATAAAAACAGTAGTTCAAGTTTTAAACAAAACAAAAGTAATTTGAAGGAAAACCATCTTCAGTTTTACTGGATATTTGGGACACATTTTTGTATGTTAGTTAGCAAAGATCACTTGAAAAAGAAGATTCTTCCTTCCATGATTCAAGGGAGCTTAGCAAGAAATAAATGAAATGAAATAAAATAAAATAATAAAAAGAAAAAGAAGATTCTTCCATAAATTCTGCTTACTTGTTTCTGGTAAATTTGTTGATAGCACATGTGTGACTTTTTTGGTAAAAAGACATTTTTGTAGTTTTAGTTAAGTTTCAAATATAAATTCTGTGTGTGTTTAAGGTAAATTAAATGGATGATTTCAGCCAGATCATCATCATGAAAACACATGAGATATTGGGTTACGCAGCAACTAACAGTCTGTACCTTTTCTTTTATTCATAAACTGGGGAATAAAAATATATTTTGGCCCATTTGCTACCCAAATAATTTTATGTCTCCCAAGGAGAGTTGTAAGTTGTTTGTTAGTAAATGATACATGTATATGTATATCCATATATGTATATTTACCAAGATTGAGTTTTTATGTTTTGTAGGAGCTTTTTGTATATGTGTGTGTGTGTGTGTGTTTGTGTGTGTGTGTGTGTGTGTGTATTAGTATTTCAGCATTAGAAGAACTCTTAAATGCTGCCTTCATAGTCCAGCTTGTCTTCTGATGCTTGAAATCCCCTTGCAGTAGGAAATGCAAAGTACAGAGTAGGCACTCAATAATGTAGTTACTCAATGATTTAGAAAGAGCCATTTTGATCCTATAATGTATGATAGGTACTTGTAGATTTATTATTTTATTCTTTGCAGACCTGCAAAAAACTGTAAGAAAAAAAGTTTATTTCAGATTCAAGTGTTTGTGATTGATCTCTTCATAGGTTTCATTTTTCAGCGCCTCTCAGAAAATACAGATTCTTATAAGATTCACATTTTACACATAAGAATAATAGTATAAAGAGGTTAATGTGAAGTAAAATCACTTCACAGACTGTTTAATTAAATAAGCACTTGTAGATAATTCAGTCCACCTCCACCTCATTTTACAAATGTGGAAACTGAAGCCCCCACAAGAAGGAAGAGACTTGCTCAAAGTCACACAGCAAGTCAGCGGCAAACCTAATTAGGCCCCCTACCTTCCATTTTTGTGAGATTCCTGTGCTGATAGTCATACCCATATCAAATCCTCTTTGGCAGTTACGGCTTGCCCACAGCAATGTGTCCCGAAAATATGGCAGTAAATTAAGTTGGAGACAGAACCATAACCTCTTTATAAAAATTTTCTGGAAAGTATTATATATTTAGAAAGGATAATTCTTATTTCATATTTATCTTTTTGTTTCAAGAATAATAAACTAAGCTATCTCTACTCAATCCATTTTAATACAAAAATATTTTTACCCAGATTGTGTTTTTATATTTCGTAGGAGCTTTTTATCTGCCTCACTTAGTTATAAACCTAGCTGCACTAATCACTTACTGTGGTAGGCAAAATTCTAAAATGACCCTGATCACATTGTCCTTGTATGATTCCCTCCTCTTTAGGTAAGGTTAAAAACTGTGAATATGATATCACTACCATGATTAGGCTTTGTTATATGGAACACTTAACTTTAAGGAAGCACTAATCACACAGCCATTTGAAAGCAGAAGGTTTAGGGTTCTTTTTAACTGGTGACAGAAAGCCACCCAGGGATTTGAAGGTTGAGGTGAATTTGAATTTGATGTGCCAATACTAACTTGTAGAGGGGGCTGCATGGAAAGTGGCCTTTAGGAGTTATCCGTGGCTGAGAGCCAGCAAGAAAATGAGGAGCCTCAGACCTACAGCCATGAAGAATTTTGTCAGTGATCTTGAACTTGGAAGTGGATTCTTTCTACAGAACGTCTGTATAGAGTCCAGCCTGATCTGTTTGATACTTTGATTTTGGCCTTGTGAGACCCTGAGCAGAGAATCCGGTTGACTTCTGACTTAAAAAAAAATAGTAAGATAATAAATGAGTATGGTTTTAAACTGCTAATTTTGTGATGATTTGTTATGCAGCAATAAAAACTGATATATTTACCATGCAAGGCAAGGCATTTATCCTCTCATGATTCAGTTTCTTTTTACCTGACATAATGGAATTAAGCTACACTGCTGTGAAATTGTAGTTGAGAAACATGACTTCCAAAGTAATAGAGGACATGTATTATTAATTTTAGTAGTATTGGTAGTAATGATACTGACTTTCCCAGGCCTATAAAAATCCTTCAATACACAAATGAATAGTAAAGGAATATAAATCGTCTCTAGGTAGACTTTCCACAATGCAATTTTAGGATACAAGGTCATATGCCTGTTATTCTACTATAGCAGAGAAAATATGGAGCCTGGGAGAACTGTTCATTTGCATCACATACATCTTGGAAACTCACTGTGTACCTGGCACTGTAATAAGCTCTGTAGACAGTATAAGAGGAAAGGAGTCGAGACATGGTCTCTGACCTCAAGTGTCTCATAATGTAGTAGAAGAGGTAAGATATGGGTCACAATAACTCTATTGCAAATTTGGAAGTGCTTGTCGCCTTGAGGTTGACAAAATTTGGTAAGAGTTCAGGAGGAGATTGTCTGTGAACTGGACCTCGAAGAAGTTAGGATTTAAATAGGAGAAGACGAAGAAGGAAGGGCATTCCATCTAGAGAGAGAAGAGCACAAGCAAAAGCATAGATAACCATGAAAGTCATCATATGGGATAATTCGAGTAGTTCAGGATAATGGAAGTATAAGATGCATAAACATAAGTGTAGTAGGAAATGAGTTTGAAAGTACAGATTGGGGTTAATCATAGAAGGCCTTGATTTTCCAGGCTTAGGAGTTAGACATTAACATGTGTTTTTGAACAAAGGGGTGAACTTATCACATCTGTAATTTAGATAGAAAATTCTATCAGTAGTGTAGATAAGGGTTGATGGTAAAGTTTGGAGGGTGATGAGGCAGAGACTGGAGACAAGGAGAGCATTTAGGATGGAAAGATGATAAATAGATGGTTTAGAAGATTTGTTTTGGAAAAGGAGAAGAGAGAAAATATTTTAGAGGTGTCACAGAGATAAAGTGGGCATGGCATGGTACAAGGAGGTGAACCCAATAGCTTTGTAAGATGCTGAGATAGATTGAAGTCACAAAACTAGGAAGTTTTAGAGTCAGGATTAGTACCAAGACAGCTTGGCTCTAGAGCTCATACTTATCCGTTATGGTATAATCCTGAGAGGGTGTGCAACAGCAATAGTCACAGGAAAGACCCCTTTTATACATGATGGTATAGGAACGGCACTGTCATCCAACTCCACAGCTGCTCTTTAACAGAAGATTAGAAGTTGGGGGGAAATGTGTGTACGTGTGTGTGTGTGCGTACGTGCGCGCACCGTTTCTGGGACTAAGGATGGGAAGTGGATTAGATGAAGTCACTGCAGTGGAGTCTGCAAGTTGTTAGCACTCACCCGTTCCAAGAGGCCTTAAAAGTGTTGATCTGTTTCCCGAGCATCACCACATTCTACAAATTTATGTTTCTCTGAGAGAATAGGGTGATTCAATTTCACTGTGCCTGAAGGTTACTTTTGGGGTCCATGTTTATTTGTTCTAAGTCTATGCTAATGATCTGCCAACTCTCCGTTTGTAATTTTCTCTAACTCTTAGCATGTATAAACTGATCTGTTGGGAAATGTGTAGCATTTACAGGATGATAGGATTTGTAATGTGCGATCACAGGACTGTCTATATAGAGTCCCTGGGAAGGGAAAAGAGGAATATTTCTGTTACAAATGCAGATTCCTAGGCCCCTCTTCAAACTTACTGAGTTTCAAGAATTGACATTTCTAATAAACACAGATCCATTTTTAATAAACATGAAAGTTTCATATCCTCTTTTAATGTTTCAAATCTTCAAATAAATTGGTCATTGGTGCCAGAGTATCAGAGCAATTATGGTACAGAATGTGTTTCTCTGAATGATAACTTCTCCCAGAGATTCTGATACATATTCCTCTGTTACCAGTATATGGACTATTTACCTGAAGAATAAGAGTAGGGTTTCCTACTGTTGTTGAAAATTTTCTTGACTCTTAACAACTTGTGTGTGACTGTAACAAGGTCACACAGGGTAAACAAAATTAGCTTATTCAACCACTGGCTGAAGAAATTTGGGAAAGTGAACACATTTTCTTTACATTTCTCTTTGTTCTATAAACCTTTTATACTGGAATAGTTTTCACTGCAGGCTGTTATTGTCTGCCTCCAGAGGAAGGAGTTGACCTAGCGATGTTAACTAGAGACTGTTTTTTGAAACTTCTTTCCAAGGTTGGTTGCCAATGGCATCTTTGGAACAGTGTCTTTCACTTTAGTCCTGCAGAGACCAGTATGAGAATGGGAATTTTATGATCTGGAGCTGGTTAAGTGAAGTCCAAAAATAATTAGGAAAGTGTTTCCTTTCCTGGGAATGAGTTCAGTAGGAAGCTCAATGTATTGTAGAGCACTGAGGAGTCAGCCTCAGGCATTTGCAAAAGATTCTTCCAGTTGCCTGTGTTATAGAGGACACAATTGGAATTTCCTTTTAGTGTTGAGAGGAGATGTGTACATGGTAGTAGATGACTCATCCTTTTTGCTTAGATGGTTCCACTTTCATTGTGGACAGACTCTTTGGAGGGCCAGTTTGGCATGCACGTGTGTGTTCATTTCATCCTGGAGCATTCTTCATGAGAAAGCTATTTGTTGAGTGGTTTACCATTTGTTTTACAGCCACTCTGTGGGCTATGAAATTGTCATGTGGCCACTTTATTTGTCCAGAAAAAAAGCAGTTTTTCCCTTTCTTATCTTCATGGCTGCCAAGCAGCAGAAGAGTAACTCAGGGAAGCCATGTGATAGCCTTTCATCTGTCTGTTCAGAAACTGATAATGTATTGGATTTGATCATTCATCAAATCTGAGGTTTACTGGTTTGTATTTGCCTCAAAATGGGCATATAATATTTTGTCAGGTAATATAATAGATCATTGGGATTGCTTTATTGAAGTGAATTAATTCAGTAAGCGTGTAAGTGCCTGACATGTGCCAGGCACTGTCCTACGCATTCTCTTAACATATGAGACAAATCTCTGTCTTTTAGGTGTTGGCAGTCTAACACGGGAGATAAATATATGAGCAAATTGCTAATTTTAAAAAAATTCGTAGTGTGCGTGAGTATAAGGTGGTAAATATGTGACTGATTCTGAGGGAAAAGAGTGATAAGGGAAGGTTCTCAGAGAAGTCAAGTTGAGGGAAGAAAAGTACCCCAGACAGATGGACTAGCATTGAGATATGCTAGTACAATGAGTTTAAGGGAATGACACATAGTTCAGTGTTGCTTCAGCAGAAAGTAAACCTGTGTTAGGTTACAGAGGGCCTTGGATGACATCCTGAGGGTTCTTAATTTTTTAAAAAATTTTAATTGACAGAATATAATTTTAATATTTTTGTGGGGTATGATGTGATGTTATGATATAGGTATGCAATGTAGAATGATTAAATCCAGCTAACTTGCATGTCTATCACCTCACATACTTATTTTTTTGGTTAGAACATTCAAAATTTACTCTCTTAACAATTTTGAAATATACAGCACATTGTTATTAACTATAGTCACCATGCTGTGAAGATTTCGAAAACTTCTAACAAAAACTTTTTACCCTTTGAAGATATTGAACTTTGTCTTATCAACAGAGTCTTAGAAGGATTTAAAAAGTAATTTGCTATTCACTGAATACTTCTTATGTACACTGGGCATGAAATGGGTATTAATTTTCTAATATTAGTTCTTCTGATTGAGGCTTGGCAATTATTAGTTTGTATGCCTTTAGAAGGATTATAAGCAGAGGTGTATCGCAGTAGGATTTGCATTTTAGAATCATCATTTTGGGAGTAAAATACAGTGAAGTGAAACCAGAGATAGTGGTATCATTCAGGAGTCTGTTGTCTACACTGAGCAGTAGTTGAGCAAAAAAGGATGGGCAGAATGTGTTGGTTCTGGGGATTGCAAATTCATGGCACTTGAGTGAAAAAGTTTAAGCCTTCTATTGGCTCTTTGTGCATGTCTTCAACATACATGACTACAAAGAGACCACACAGGGTTTTTTGTTTGTTTGTTTGTTTGTTTCGAATTGGAGTTTTGCTCTTCTTGCCCAGACTGAAGTGCAATGGCATGATCTCAGCTCACCACAACCTCCGCCTCCCAGGTTCAAGCAATTCTTCTGCCTCAGCCTCCCAAGTAACTGGAATTACAGGCATGTGCCACCATGCTGGGCGAATTTTGTATTTTTAGTAGAGATGGGGTTTCTCCATGTTCGTCAGGCTGGTCTCAAACTCCCGATCTCAGGTGATCCGCCCACCTCAGCCTCCAAAAGTGCTGGTATTACAGGTGTGAGCCACTGTGCCCAGCCCACACAGTATTTTTGAAAGAACAGTGAGCTTGGAATTAGAACACTAGTGTCCAGGTCCTGGTGCTACTGGATAAGTAATTATGAATTCCTAGCCAACTTGTTGCTCTTCTCTGAGCCTCGGTTTCTTTAGCTATAAATGGGAAGTTGAAACTTTCTAGCTACTTCTTTGAGTTATGTGGAACAAGTTAGGTAATAGACTTGAAAGAGAATGTGCTGTACAAATACTGGATCATAAGACAGCTGTTGTTAATGTACTGAGTATTATGCTTACCTCACAGGGTTGTTGTGAGCATCAAATGGGATAATGGATTTGAAAGCATTTTGTTTAAAGTGTGATTCAAATGTTAAGAATTAGTAAAAATAGTAAAAGAGAACAGTCCATTCTCCATCCAGATGTTCTCTCCCCACTATGACTCATGTGCTCATTCAGAGTTGTACAGAAAAACCTCCACTTAATTTTCACAGGCTGGAGTTCCACATGTAACAGAATCATACGGGACCAAAAACAAAAAATCTCTGTATTGGCTTCTCCCCTGCCATATTTTGGCTGTGGGACCAGCAAGACACCCATTTTGCATGAGCTGCCTGCCACCAACTTTGCCCTCATATCTAGTTCTATTGCCCATGTGCATGCTGAATTTGGGCCCAGGCCCCCAGATCTAACAAGAAACTAAAGTTTCCTTCTGTTCTAACTAGCCAAACATAGTAGTCTTAAAGTCCAATGCCCAGCAGAGCCATAAATTTTCACAGGCCAAAAGTCAACATGAAACCAGATGTATCTGTAAATCTAATTTCATACCACTTTATAGTCAATGAAAATACACTAACAGGGGAGACCAGACCACAGTTTACTATTTCCAGTGGAATTAACACCACACAGAAATTTTGCCTTTGGTATCTGTGAGATGGAAGATAAAGGTGAGAAATCAGAGCAGTTCCCACCTCACCCTCTAAATTCCAACATAAAGAGACCTTTGAATATCCTTTTGTCTTATTGTATATTTCATTAACAGAAGTATGTTACTAGCTACATAGTCATTCTATCTCTATTTTCCTTTGTTTTAACTTCAGTGGTGCCAGCTTAAGATGCTTTGGCTTTTAGCTTTCATGGAGCACACCATGTCTTTAACTCATTTTTAAGGACAGAAATGTTGGGAAGATCCTAGTTCTTTATCTCTTTGCTCCTGAAAAAAGGAAATTTAGAATTGCCTAAAGAAAGGCTGTATTGGCCAACTTAATAAATCAGTATTAGTGAATCTAAAGCATGCTTGAGAACTTTGTAACATGAGTTGAAATTCAGACCTGCAACAAAGTATTTTTTAAAGGATTTAAAATTGAAATAGTAGAAAAGACTATTAAAAACAAGTAAACTATATCATTAGTTTAGTGACTAGTGATATAGTTTTAATCTAATGACTCTACCAAAATTGATTTTTATGTTTGCATATTTAACCATTTTTATTTTCTATATTTGTTTCATGAACATGCATTTTAATATATTGTTCATATTATTTCTTTTATATTTTACTTTTTTTCCTTTGAAATAGAATATTGTATTTTTTTAATTTTAATTGCTTTTTGGTATACCATTCCAATGTAGGTGGTGACATAAAGTTTAAACTAATTAAAATGAGAGAAATTTAACAGTTCAGCCCTTTAATCTCATTAGCCACAGGTTAAACACAGGTTAAATACTCAATAGCTACATGTATCTAGTTGCTACTGTTTGAATAGTACAGATGTAAGTTATTTTCATCAACACAGAAAGTTCTATTAGAAAGCATTGCCCTGGAGTAAATGTACCATACTGTACTAAATCATTTTTCTCTTGTTGGACATCTAAGTTATTTCTTCCTTTTAAAATATTGTATATAACTTAATGGTGAATATACCTATGCACATAGCTATTTACTTTGGCTGAATTATGTCTTAGAATCAGTTTCAAAAGTGGAGTTATTAGGTCAAAGAGCATGAGAAGACTTTTTGGAACCTGTAGTGTATTGCCATAGTTCTTTCAAAAAGGTTTAGTTCAACTTAAAGTACTTCTAGCAGCATATGACTGTACTAATTTCTCTGCAATCTCAACACACTGAACATTATCAATTTTAAGTTTGTGTTCTACCCCTATGCTCCATTAAAAGATAGCTTATGCTTGACTGACTTTGCATTTTATTTTATTATTAATAATGTTGTGGTTTCCTTTTTTCTAGATTTTGTTTTTATTTAAGGTATCCTTTAATTTTAACCTGATTTTTTTCTTATAAAAATTATTCTAAGAAAGACAAAGGTGATACAAAACATATCCTAAGTTCTTATTTTTTCTTGCGTGGAATTGTATATTTGCACCTTTGCCTATTTATATTACGATTTCTTAGTGTCTTCCTTATCAATTTTAATGAAGCCTTCATGTATATCAATTTTTCCACAAATATGATCTTTTTAAAAATAGTCTTTTTCCACAGTATAATTCTAAGGTATTCTCCAAAATGTTAGAAAAACTTAAGTAGTCATCAAAGTGTTTGAAGATTTTTTTAAACATTGTTTTTATACCAGTTTTAATTATTAATTTAAAGGTCATAAAAAAGGGCAAAAATTAAATCATTTTTCAGTAGGGGGTAAAACCATTTAACTCTTGGAAAATACAGGAAGCATGTAGATTTCTAGAGACCAAGAAGGAGGTAGGGATTAATTAATTTGTAACTGCCCCCAACCTTCTAATCTATAATAAAACAGCAACTGACAGTCCTTAAATATTTTTTAGGTTTAATTGGCTTTTCCTTGTACTAGGGCACATCTAAAAATCCTGAGGCAACCACCCCAAGAGAACATGCTTTTGTTAATTCACAGGGGGCAGTTCTAAGAGTGTCCAAGAATCCACTGTAGTCTTGGGCCTGGTGCTTGAGAGACCCAAAGGAAAAGTCAATGGAATTGCAGCTTAGTGTTAGAGCACTTCATGCATCACACTAATTAATTAATGTCACAGAAATCTCTCTCCTGTTATGGGAAAAGCAGTAAATAGGAACTTTTGGTAGGGTGCTTAATGTTGGTTAGATATTTTTATTATTATTTTTTAACTAATAAAAGTAATACATGCTTATGGCAAAATGATCAAACTGAATGAAAAAGTATGAAAATGTAGAAGTCCTCCTACTCATGACCTCACCCATTCTTTGCACTCCCAGTTTCACTCCTCAGAGGGCAAACACAGTGACTAGTTTCTTGTGTTTGGTTCCTGGTATTTTCTGTGTATATATGTTGTTAGATATATGCATATTATGTTTTCAAAATTCCTATCACACTACAATTACTGTTCTATAACTTGATTTCTTCACTTAATTAAGAGACCTTACATATGCCTTTCCATATCAGTATATATAGATCTATTTCGTTTTTCTTCAAGGTTGCACAATTTTCAATTGTATGGCTGTCTTGTAATTTACTTTTTGTTTCCCCTACTAATGGATATTTTATGTTTTCCTAACTCTTTTTATATTAAAAGTAGTGCTGCAATTAACATCCTTGAGAGGCAATATATATGGTGTTTAAGATGAGTGGCTCTGGAGCCAGACTACTTTGGATTGAATATTGGTGCCACCAATTCCTTGCTGTATAACCTTAGGCAAGTTGCTTAATTTATTTGGCTCAGTGTCCTTGTGTGAAAAAAATGGAGATAATAATGGTCACTATCCAGTAGGGCTTTTATGAGGATTTAATGAGTTAACTAAGTTCATTGTTATTTTTAGATTAAGTAGTGCATTACTGTATAATTGTTAGTTAATAAAATTGTATACCTTTATTAGCATACTTTTGCATGTATAGCAATAAGACAAATTCTAGCACTGGTAGATAGTACCTTTTCTCTGCCGACAATTGCAAATATTGGATATTAACTTTTTCAATCTTAGTAAATCTGATAAGTATAGATAACAGTTTATCATCATTTTAAGTTGCCTATCTTAATTTTGTGTGAAAATGAGTATCTTTTCACATGTTTTTGGCTATTTATGTTTCTTTCCATGTGAACTACCTGTTCTTGGCCTTTTCCTATTTGTTGTTGCTGTTATTATTTGCCAATTTTCATCTGTTTCTTATTGATTTATGGAACCCTTTGTACATAAAGGAATTTAGCCTCTTGTTATATGTGTTACAAATACTCTTTCTAATTTATCTTTAAACTTGGTTTATGTTTTCCTACTCATCAGTCTGAAATTATGTAGTTAAATTCAACATTCTTTTTCTTATTGCTTTAGAGTTTAGAGATTATGCTGCAAAGGTCTTTCTAGATGGGTTTGATTTAAATCATGTACTGGAAGTATTTTTGCCAAAGGACTCATTAATTATGGAGGTTAGAGCTAAAAGGGACCTTAGAGATTTCCTAGTTCAAACTCCTTTTCCTCATACCTTTTTAATTTTTCTCTGCAGATAAGAAATTTAGTCCCAAAGAGAGAAAAGGACTCTGAAGGTTCTCAGTAAGCTAATGGCAGAAATGTAGACTGGAACTTTTAGCTCCTGTTGCCCATTTCAGCAACCATTCAATTTAACCAGATGGTTTCACAAAAAGAGCTTTCTACTAAAAAATAAAATACATATTTTAGCGAACACAGAGAAAGATTTTTTATTTTGCAGATTAATTTTCACTTAGAGATACATCAGCATATATACTATGTATCTACAAATCACCTATGTGTTTTGGGTATTTGGTTTAACAAATGGGCAAATATTCTAACCAAAGGAGAATATCCATTTTTTTTTTTTACTTTCTTAATGGTTTCAGTTATGAATGTGAAATATGTATTTACCTTAACAGAAATTAGGTAGATATTTGGTCTGACATACATGGGAACTGAAAAGCATTGGCTTGGCTGCTAACTGCATTCTCATCTTTCTTTCCCTGCTTTGGCAAAGTGGGATTAAATCTAATACCTTTTAAACTGTTTGGGACTTCAGCCAGAGTGACATGTCTTAAATTCAGAACAGCGCAGATGATTCCCCATCCTAAGGCCCTCTCATGGCTGTAGGATGCCTGTAGGATGAGATCCAAGTACCTTAGCATAGCTTACTCACTGCAGTAACTTAACCTCTAGCACCTATGCAGTCTTCCAGTCTTATTTACACATTCCTTTGCACATGCTGTTACCCTGTGTGGGGCAACTTTTTTCTTGCCTGTCTGCCTTCCTGACAAAGCCAACTTAAATAAACATCATTTCTTTAACTTCTGTGAAGCCTTTTCCAATCTCTCCACTCCAAGATGAAGGTATTTCTGTAGGCCTGACTTCTGGAATGGCAGAGCAAGGATCTGGGGACCCTGCCCAGTGAAACAACCATTTAACTGGTAAAAATTATTTAACTTATAAAAATGATAAAACAACCATTTAAGATCTTCAGAAAATATCCTAAGTTCTGTTCCAGGCAAAGGTAGTTGTTAGGATGGAGAACTCCACAGTTCTGGAATGGCAGAACAAGGATCTGGTGGACCCTCTACCCCGTGAAACAATCATTTAACTGGTAAAAATGACAAAACAACCATTTAAAATCTTCAGAACATACCCTAAGGGCACATAACAAAAAGTGAAACACATATTCAAGAAAATCTATTAAGCCTCAATAAGAACAGCAAGAGTCTATGGCATTTGAATCATGACCTGTTCTTATCCCTTCCCTTAGCTCCATTCTTCAGGCAAGTGCAACCAAGAAGATGCAGGCTTCTCTTTACAAATCTAACTCCATGGTTATAATTTCACCCACAATGTGGCAGGCCACAAGCATCTTTTCTTTGCCCCCAGCCCTGTATTACAGAAGCACTGTTCTAGGAAGGCATGGCTGAGAGGATTGGAGTTCCCTTCCTCACCCACTTTCTACTTATGAGGGTTTTGCTTAAAAATGGTTAGCCAAGAATACTGGGGTCCTGCTTGTGCTTGCCTCAGCTCATATATAAGATAAAGCTTCCACATTAGGAAGACAAATTAAGAGGACTAGGGAATATACCATTATTCCCAGGGTCCACTTGTAGAACAGGTGGAGTCACTCTGGGAGAAGCAGGTCACTGCCCCACTTGTGGAACAGGGGGAGTCACTCTGGGAGAAACAGGTCACTGTCCCTGTTCTGCAGTGACTGTCCCTGTTCTGCAGGTCACTCTGGGAGAAACAGGTCACTGTCCCTGTTCTGCAGTGACAGAAGTTCTGTTCCAAGCAAAGGCAGGTTGTTAGGATGGAGACTCCACAGTTCTCCCTGAGATGACTGACTTTATTTGGAACAGAGTGTGAAGTTCATGCCTAAGGGCACTGTCAAAAATAATGGAGATCTTGGTGGTGAGCAATTGAGAATGGATTGGTAGCTCCACGATACTAGTAGCAACAAGCAAAACAGCAGACCAACATGGAGGATACCAGAGAACCAGACAAAGCGATCACTAAGAAGAGCCCGTGTGGAATCACAGTCACTGCTGGGTGTGCCAAAATTTATGCATATGTGCTTGACTGTACTCTCTCAAAAGCAACCGAAACAGGATGTGGGACACGTTCTAAAGCATTCTTCAAGCCACACATGGGTCCATCAGTAAAATGTGGAGGGCTTAAGGATAAAAAGGATAAGTACAATCGCAGGCCCTATATTGCCTAAATGTTATGCTACCCTGACCAAGGTGCAACTCCTGCAAAGCCAGGCATAATAATAAAATCACATTCAGAGCGATACAAGTGATTTATCAAACTGAAGATCTGGATATAGAATATCAAAAAGCAATGTGACTATGCTCCTTTTCTAACTAAAGGACTTTATTTTTACCTTTATAGCTACTGCTGGTACCATGTGGCATCATGTAAAAATATTTAAAAAAAAATAAATGTCTATATGACAAGGGTATATTCTCACAGTTCCAGTTCGTTGGATTTTTAAGAAACAAATTGTAAGACCGTGCGCAGTGGCTCACGCCTATAATCCCAGCACTTTGGGAGACTGAGGCGGGTGGATCACGAGGTCAAGAGATCGAGACCATCCTGGTCAACATGGTGAAACCCCCGTCTGTACTAAAAATACAAAAATTAGCTGGGCATGGTGGCGCACGCCTGTAGTCCCAGCTACTCGGGAGGCTGAGGCAGGAGAATTGCTTGAACCCAGGAGGCGGAGGTTGTGGTGAGCTGAGATCGCGCCATTGCACTCCAGCCTGGGTAACAAGAGTGAAACTCCATCTCAAAAAAAAAAAAAAAAAAAGAAAAAAGAAAAAAATTGTCATGATAAATAATTAATAGGTTTAGAAAGAACCATTTATTTGCAGCTGTGGATTAAGAATGAATACCCAAGTAGTATTATAACCCAGGGAGAATAATGGGCCCTTTTTGTAAATAAGAAAGAGAGAATTTTAGGGCACACTCTTCCCCCATCAGACTTTGAGATAGCAGTAGATTTTTCTCTATTAATTTTCATCCAAATTAAATATTTCATCTGTCTTTGTTATGAATTTGTTTAAAGTAATAAATATTCTCCTCCATCCTAGTTCTTTGTTTTCTAGGTATGAACAATCATTCAGTTAAATAAAATTATTACCAGATTGAATATAGTTTCAATAAAAATAGAATTATTAGTAAGTAAAAAATACATAAATAAATAAATAAATAAATAAAATCACAGTTGCCTCTAGTGGAATGAAAGACAGTGCCTAAAATTGTGCCCTTTGAAAAGCAGCTAGAGAGATAATTTCTGAAGTGTTTGTTCCTACCTGAATGTGTGGCAAAATTCTAAACTCCCTGAAGTGTGAAAGTGGTTTCCAAGCCACAAAAACAGTAGTGGTAAAGGGTAAAAATCTGTCTAAGAGGGCTTCATAGCAACCATTAATCAAAGAGTGGTATATGTAATCTTTGCCTATCTCATAATTCCCTAGGCATTCTATGCTATTCTGTACTCAAAAGGCTTAAAAGTCAGACTAGGGGAAGGAGACCTATGAAGTTCACTAAATTCAGGCCATCACGGTTTAAAGAATGGATCGTGGAGACAGGAGGATGAAGGAAACCCAGAGTCAAGAAAAATAAAGCTTTTCATTTATACCAAGCCATCTCTGAGCTTGAGGCAAAAGGAAAAATGTGCTCCTCAATATGCATTCATACAAAATCTCAACAATTTTTATTTGTTGGACTGAATAGAAAAAGTCAATAAAAATTCAAAATAAAAAAGTTATGACTATATTTTTAAAAAGTGGTTTATGTGAATCTAAAGTTGATCAATGGGATGCCATCTCAACCATAAAAACAAACAAAAAATTGTGAGTAGCAACACTAGAAGTTTCTAAGTGTCAGGAAAACCAATTTCACAGAATTGTTTCAGCCAAGTCACTAAACAAACAAATAACTGAGCAAAAAACAAGAACAAGTCTCAGGAAAGGTCAGGTCAGCATCCAGAGTTGTTACAATATAGTATCTAAAATATTGTTTTGAACTAAAAATGTTGAGGCATGCAAAGAATGAGGAAAGTATGACACATACATGGTATTATATGAAAAAATCAACTAAAACATGTTCATGAGGAAACAAAGATGTTGAACTTAACTAGACAAAGACTTTTAAGAATCAGCTATTTAAATAAATATATTCAAAGAACTGAAGAAACTATGTCTAAAATACTAGAAGAAAGTATAATAACAATTTCTTAGCAAGTAGAGAATGCCAATAAAGAGATAGATGTTATATAAAAGAAGAAAATGGAAAATCCGGAGTTGAAAAGTGTAATAATTGAAATGAAAAATTTACTAGAAGAGGTCACAAAAAAATATGACTTGGCAGAAGAAACAATCAGCAAATTAGAACATAGATCAATATAGATTATGCATTTTGAAGGATAGAAAAATAATGAAGAAAACTGAAGATACCCAAAGAAATGTAGGACATCTTAAAGGCACATCATTAAGAGAAGAAAAGAAGAGAAAGAAAAGAGCAGAAAGAATATTTAAAGAAATAATGGATAAAATCTTCCCAAATTTAATGAAAAATATCAATCTATACATCAAAGTAGATTTTTTTAAAACTATAAGCAGGAAAAATGTGAAGATATTGATACCTAGATACATCATAGTCAAAATATTGAAGTCAAATCTAAAGAGAAAATTTTGAAATTAGCAAGAGAAAAAATGAGAAAGGACCCACAATAAATTAACAGCTGATTCTCATCAGAAGTAACAGAGAGCAGAAGGCAGTGCAATGCCATATTCTATATGTTGAAAAAATTTTTTAAAAATGTTCAACCAAGAATTATATATTCAACAAAACTATCCTTAAAGGTAAAAATGAAATGAAAACATTTCCAGGTGAACAAAAGCTGAGAGAATTTGTCATTAGCTGGCATGCCTTGCAAGAAATACTAAAAGCTTCCTAGACAGCAGCTTGAATCTGCATGAAAAAAACAATTCCAATAAAGGGAATTTTGTAAATAATAATAAAAATTTATCATTATATATTGTTTTCCACTTATTTAAAATCAATTTCTTAAAGCACTATCTATAAAATTATATTGTTATTTGACAATAAAATGTAAAAGAGAGGAGTGGGAATTAAGCTAAATTGGAGTAAGGAAATGGTATCACATGGTAAATTGAATTTACAGAAAGAATTTAAAAAATTTAAGTAGCAAATACCAAGATTAACATTAAAAACTTCTATAAATTAATTGTGCCCTCTCTTCTTCCTTTAGCCTCTGTAAAATACATGGGAGTATTAAAAATCACAATAATTATAAGCGCATTGCTTTATTGCTAACAAATATAGACATATTATGCACAACAATTTTTGTTATATAAGGATAGAGAATGGAGCTATAGAGGAGTAAAGTTTTTATAACTTACTGGAATGAAGTCTGTATATATCTGATGTCGATTCTGCTAATTTAAGATATATGTTAAAAGCCCCAAAGTAATCACTGAGAAAATGAAGCAAAAATATAATTTTAAAAATTTGAAAACATAGTTTAGCTCATATATGCCTAGTGTTCCAATATTAGAACACTAAGCTTGTGGGGATTATTTATGTGCTACCGCTCAGGGTCATTGCCAAGGTCTGATTTTTACCACGCAAAAAAATTTGTAACCTCTGGCATAAATGGGTTTAATTGTTCACTAGAAAATATCCATTAAAAAAAGAGGAGATAGTAAAGGAAGAACAGAGGAACAAAGAAGTAATGAGAAATCTAGAAAACAAAATGGAAGAAGTAAACTATACCAATAATGACATTAAATAGGAATGGATTAAACAATCAAATTGAAAAGGAGACATTGTCAGCATGGAAAAATAAAACAAGATACAAGTATATCCTATATATTAGAGACTCACTTTAGATTATAACGCACAGATAGGTTGAAAGTAAAAAGATGAAAAAATAAATTACATGCAAATAGTAACCAAAGGAGAGATTGGAGTGTCTCCTATTAATGTCAGATAAAATAGAGTTTAAGACCAAAACGATTACTAGAGATAAAGAATGACATTTATAATAATGAAGTCATTCCATAAATAAGATATAAGAATTGTAAACATATACATACATAAGAACAGAGCTTTAAAATATAAGAAACAGAGAAATAGTTCAGTAATAATAGGTGGAGAGTTAAATACCCTACTTTCAATAATCAATAGAAAACTAGACGGAAGATCAGCACATAAATGGAAGACTTGAATAACACTGTAAAACAACTAGACCTAGCAGACATCTATCAAGCACGCCACACAACAATAGCAGAGCATAAAGTCTTCTGGAGTGAATTTGAAACATTCTCCATAACAGATTATATACTAGGCCAAAAGACAAGCCTTTTGTGCTGCAAACTATACAATCAGGAAAGTGAAAATCCCACCTGTAGAATGGAAGATCATGTTTGCACATCATGTATCTAGTGAAGGATTTGTATGTAGGATATATAAAGAACTCTTAAAAATGAATAATAAAAAACAAATAACCCAATTTAAAAATGGGCTCACTGCAACCCCCACCTCCCGAGTTCGAGTAATTCTCCTGCCTCAGCCTCCCAAGTAGCTGAATTCCAGGCATTGCCACCACACCTGGCTAGTTTTTATTTTTTTAGTAGAGATGGGGTTTCACCCTGTTGGCCAGGCTGGTCTCAAACTCCTGGTCTCAAGTGATCCACCTGCCTCGGCCTCCCAAAGTGCTGGGATTACAGGCGTGAGCAACAGTGCCCAGCACTGAATATATTTCTCCAAAGAATATATGCAAATGAAAAGATGCTCAATATAATGAGTCATCAGAAAAACGAAAATCAAGGCCACTATGAGCTACCATTTCATACCCACTTGGATGATTGTATTAATAATAAGATGGAAAATAAAAAGTATTTGCAAGAATATTGGGAAATTGGACTGATCATACACTGCTGGTGGGAATATAAAATAGTGCAGCAGATTTGGAAAACACTGAGTTCTTCAAAAAGTTAAACATAGAGTTACCCTATGACAATTCACTCTTAGGTGTGTAAGTATTAGCAATTTTATTCCTAGGTACATATGCAAGAGTATTAAAATCATATGCCCACCCAGAAAACTGATTGGCAGTGTTCATAGCAGCCTTATTAATATTAGTCAAAAAGTAGGAAAACAACCTGAATTTCTATCAAGTGATGAATAAACAAAATGTGATATATCCTTATAATGGAGTATTACTTATCCATGAAAATGAAAGAAATACTTATACATGATATATGGATGAACCCTGAAAACATTGTGCTAAGCAAAGAAAGTCAGTCATGAATGTTCACATGCATGATTCCACTTATATGAAATATCCAGAATAGACCAATCCATAGAGACAGAAGGGGAAGGAACGATGGTAAGGAGGGAAGGATGGTGAGAGAGTGACTACTATGGATGTGGGGTTTTGTTTGGGGATGATGAAAGTATTCTGGACGTAGATAGTAGTGATGTTTGTGCAGCTCTGTAAATAAACTAAAAACCATTGAATTATACCTTCTAAATGGATGAACTTGACCATATCTCAATAAAACTATTAAAAAGACTGTGTTCTCCTCTTCCAAGTTCTTACATCACTCTATTATACACAAGTGTGAATGTCTTTCAAATTACATTTTCATAACTGTGTTGCCTGTGGTGGCCTTAAAAAGAGAGGATCTGTGGTCTTTCTATGTCCCTGGCTTATAGAAGGATTTGGTTGCCCAACTTGTGAATGAATGTGAAGTATTTAATAAAGACATAAGCCATAGCTTTTCAGCTTTAGCCACTACCCCTAGGTTTATCAAGGAATCAAAATGAAGTTTCAAAATATAATCACATTTGCTTTCAACATTGTTGTATGAATGGAATTATTACTGTAAGTCAGTCAGGATTTCCGAGCATCTATGACTAGTTGTTAGTTGCCAGGTTTTATTTTTGGCCTTGTGTGGCACAATGAAGGACTAGTCAAATGGATCTAGTTTCTAATTATTGCTGTGTTTCTTCCTAGCTGTAGAACCTTAGGAAAATTACTAAGCTGTCTTGTACGTCAAGTTCCTTATCGGTCAAATGAAGATGATAATCTCTACCATGCAATTATATGAAGAGGATACATTATGATAATTGATATGAAAGCATCTAAATTAAAACTCTGCAAATAGATGATGATAATGATGGTGCTAGTCATGGCGATGACAGCTTATTTTGTTATTTGAGATATACATATTATATGCCAGGCACTATGCTGAACATCTGACGTAGATTAGCTCACATAATCCACACAACAAACTGGTAGGTAGATCATGTGAGTATCTCCATTTCATAGATGGGAAATTGTAGTTGCTCAATAAAGTGTGACTATAGGTACTGCAGTGCTGGTTTACGGTGACTGTTAAGCAAATATTAGCTTCCTTCCTTTTCATGGGGATTTTTTTTCTCTCCAATCCAAGTCAGATGTAGGTGTTCAGAGACTACTCTGTTTTCATATGTCTATAGCATAAGCATATAGACAAACTGTGACTAAGATATTTAATGAAAGTGGAACAGAGGGCCCCAGAGAGTCCAGCATTCCTTAGCCCTAAGAAAAGTCTCCCAGACCACTCTAGCCATCATCAAATTTAATATTGTCCTTTTCAGCTTTCAAAATGTGCATAAGGCAAGAACCACCTGATTTCAGTTCCATTATTTCCTCGTTGCCTAAGAAGTACAGGGAACAAAGTCTAGCTCTCTAGGACTGAGAGAGAAGAAGAAAATCATATCATCGTCCTTCCTTAACTACTTCTTGGAGGGGGCAGTTTATTTTCAACTGGCATGGTTATGCTTCTTGTATGATATGTTCTATTCTCTTCCCCCTAGGCTGCCAGCTCCTCCCTAACTCTTTGCCATGCCTGCTTGTTCCCAGAAGAAAGTAGCTGAATCTTCAAGAGAGAAGCTGAGTGTAGTTTAATTCTTTTGGCCAGAAACACGACAATCCAGTTTTCTGCAAGCTGTGTTAGTTCGCTCTCTCCTTGGTTCATTCATTCATTTATTCATAGCTTCCATAAATATTTAACAAACACTAATTAGGGGCCAAGCCATGTGCTAGGCACTGGGGATAGAACTTGAACAAAATAAATCCTAGCTACTCTTAAGGAACTAATAGACAAATGGACCAGCAAACACACTGGTCCTGTTTTGAAAGCAAAGTGCCTGGTGCTCCCGATCTCATGAGCACAAATCATTTAGCCTAAGTCTCATCCTCCTAAGGCCTCAGAAATAAGGCCTTATTTTACTAAATGCAAGTCAGTCATTTGAAGACTAAATCATAGAATCCTAGAAAACTAGTACCGGGAGCAAGGCAAAATAATGGGATGAGCATGAAACATATATTCAGAAGTTGTGGTGTGTAGGTATATAAGCCAAGCTCTATTCTTCACTGGCATGCTAAGTTATTTAGCTTTTCTGCCTTTTTTTTTTTTTTTTTGCTCTGTCTGGAAATGGAGTTAATGAAAAATACCTACATGGTAAGGATATTGAGAAGATTAAATAAGATGCTACTGTCATCCAGTATGATCTTACCCTGCTGTACTTAGAAGTATCTGAAATTCATTTTCTAAACTTTTTGTATGAGTGTTTCATGCATTCTCCCCACCACCATAGAAGCTACCTTAAGACAGTGAGGGACTATGTTTAACTTGTTTTGTACTATATCCTCAGTCTAATGGTGTCTGGCTTTTGGTAGGCACCAAATACAATTTTATTGACAGAATAGATGATAATGAATGTGAAGGCATTTTAAAATTTATGAAGCGTTGTGCATATTGTCGTTAATTTTAAGCTGTTAAAGAACTCCTAATCAAACGCTCTTGAGTTTTATAGGTGTCTTAGAAGGCAGTTTGGTATATTAGAAACTGAGTTCACATTACAACCCTGCTACTTTCTAGCTGCTCTGTTTTTAGACAAGTTACTTAACCTTCCTGAGCTTCCCTTGACTCATCTATTTGCCTGACAGAGTGATTGTGCAGATCCCACGAGGTAAATTTATGTGTATGTGCTTGAAGTGCTCCACAAATATGGGTTTTGTAAGATGAGAAAATAGAGTCAGGGAGAAAGGTGACTGGTCCAAGGTCACGCAGTGAGTTAGTGTCAGAATTTATAATGGAATTCCAGGCTCCCCAACTCCCAGTCCAGTATACTAAGGCGGATTCCAGAGAAAAAACTGTGGAGAGCAGGCACCGATGAGGGACAAAGGAAAGCAGGCTCCATCTGGCTGCAACTTGTCTCTTCATGGCAAAGAGGAACTAGGAAAGTACTATGCTGGAGACCACATGATAACTCTGCAGAATGCAAAGAGCTTATTTACCAAGTTGAACACTTTATCTGTGTTTATTTAACAATGACAGTTCCACCAGCTCCTTACCACTTCACTTTTACCTAGTTCAAAAATATGCCAACTATGACACATTTTTCTTCTCAGATTTTTATCCTATATTACATTTTATTCACCTTTATGTTAATGTGTAGTATAGAAAGAGTAAGGTAAGGTAAGAGTATAGCAAGTGGTTATTTTCCATTTCTACTGAAGACAGAGAAGTAATCAAAGGGATTTGTATTAGATATGATGAAGAAGTTCATGGCCAAGACATAAGAGATACTGTAATAGAACGGATATTGTAAAGTCTTTGGTATTTTTGAGGGGGAAGAAAAGAGAGGTTTTTTATTTGTCTAATGTAGTTTAGCAGTGTCTTAATTTAGGATTCAAAAGTTGTTCAGGGTCCATCATGTCCTTCAGTTAAGATGCCATTTGAGAGATAACGTGGTTGTTTTCAAACTCTGTTCTGTGACTTAAGAATGAGAAGAGGAGGAAGAAAAGAGGAGAAAATTTGAGGGAAAAATACCCAGGCAGTGTCAAGGCTAGACCCTTGAAATTTTATCAATGAAAGCCACATAGTGGATGGGAACCAGACATATGCAACAATAATTTGTGCTCTAATCCATATAAAAGTACCATATAATGCACCAAGATAATAGGTGCTTTGAAAGAAGACCATACAAGTTAAGGTGTCTTCCCATTCTGTCTAGGGATAGAGTCAGGAGGGCTTCATGGAATAAGTGGTAGCCTCTTGGGCTGAGACCTGAGTTATGAAATGATGTGGCAAAGAAGACAGATGGTTGGGGGCAAGGTGAGGTCATTCAAGTTGGAGGAAATGGCAATATAAGCAAAGATGCAGGGGAATAAAGCAGCAGGGTTAGATTAGGGAATTGAAACAGGGTGGTACTGCTGGAAAGTCACATGGAAAAGATTGTGAGGGTATTGAGATAAGAAGCTAGAAATAAGCTTTGAATGCCATGCTAGTGCTTTGAATTTGTATCCTGTAAGTCAACTGGTTTTCACTTGGTCATTTAATAAAATTACAGATTCTCAGGTCTCACCAGTAACTTCAGATTCAGAAGAGTCTGTCCTAACTTAAGGTGGAATTAGTGTTCCCTATTGCTAATTAGCTCCTCAGAGGATTCTAATATATCAGTGAGTTACCACCACTGCTGTAAGCCATAGGTAGTTATTGAAAGCTGCTAGAGAGAGGAGCTACAGAAGCAGATGTTTTAAATACAATTCCTCTGGGGTCCTGTGTAGTTTATGGACTGGACTGGAGAGGATCAGGACAAGAAGCAGAAGACTTGACAGTTGCAGTTATTTTTGAGGCAAAGCACTCTCTCTCTCTTGCTCTGTGTGTTTGTGTGCATATGTGTGTGCGTGAATGTGTCTGTGTGTGTAATTGTAGGAACAATTTAGGCAGTAAAATTAACAGATATTTGTCACTGATTGACTGATTGGATGGCAGTGGTAGGTGGGTGCATTGAGGGAAGTGTACTACATTAAGTCCAGGATGATTCATGATTTTCTAAGTTGAGTCCTTGGGGATTGCCATCCAATGTGAGAAACTATATAGTCTAATAGTTATCCTGGAGTTAGAGAAACTTGAATTTAAATCTTGAAGCCATCAACTACTGTCTGTGGGTCTTAGGCAGAACACTTAAAGTTTCTGGACCTCCGTCCTCTTCTCAAAATGAGGATAATAATGCATACCTCATGCAGTTGTTGTAAAGACTAAATGAGGTTAAAGTATGTAGAGTGTAGTATAGTAACTGGCACACATAGTGGCCCCGTAACGTCAGCTGTTACTATTGTGCTATATGTTGTGATCTGTACGGAGCGAGATGGGGTAGGGGATTTTTTAGTCTCTGCCAATGACTCCTCTGCCACAACCAAAATCAGAAAATCAGTCTCTTACGTGTTGAGGAGCAAGACACTTTTCCCAAGTGTTTAAGCTAATACCTTGCCTTGTTTTGCCTTGGACTAGATCTCACTGTACATCTGTTTAAGAGATCAGGGTAACTCTGTCTTGGTGAGTATCTCAATGGGGCTGTTTTTCTAGTTCTTGTAGTTTTTTGGGCCAACATGAAATGCCTAACCTTGGCTTGTTGGTTGTGGATTTTTGTCAGCATTTCACTGCTACCCAAGTTATGTCTGCTCGCATGATGCTATCTTCCTTCTTTGGGTTTCTGAAGCTCTCAGACACTTGGCTGAACATTTTTCACATTTCTTAACCTATATCATCTATGTTTTCCCTGTCACAGACAAAGTCACAAAAGGACTTTTAAGAAAGGGTTTTCTTTCCCCCAGGGTTTTTATACATTTTGGGTAGGGCAAGTGGTAAATGCTAGCTTGCCTTAACCAGTAGTATCTGATAGAGGAGGCAGCACTATGATTAAAGAGCTCACTGGACTGAAAGTCAGATGCCCTACCCACCCAGACTCCAGTACCAAAAGGAAGGTGGAGTTAGATGGAGAAAATGGGAAAATACCATTGATTTTGAGTGTGCCAGGCCCTTTCCCATGTATTGTCTCATGTATTTGTGACACATTCTCTTGGCTTTGAAATGTGATTTTCTTCGTTTTATAGATAGGAAACTTATGGGAAGGGAGGTTAGGTTCATCTTGTGTCCAACTTTACATAACTAGTGATCAATAATAGTGAGATTCAAACTTAGGGCTCTCTGCCCCAAAGCCTTTGATTTTTCCTCTTGTGACCTGTAACTTATTAGAAAACATCTTTAGCTCTGAGTCTCATTTGCCTCAATTATAACATGGAGCTCTGTAACCCTTTCTCTGTATGACAGTATCATCTCTTAAGACCAGACTTATAACAGGGGACAAAGATATTCTGTATCTTTGGGCCCTAATGTTTGAAAGTGCCTCTCAGTGTCTGGCAAACAGAAGGACACTTGATTAATATTTACTAATCTTTTTCCAAGAAAGAGAGTAGCTCCATAATGGGTGAGATTCTTTTGGTGGCTCCTATACTTTTTAATGCTTTTACCATCTGTTAAAATAATTTTGGAATATAGCTGAATAACTGATTGTGGTTGTTATGTAGATTTTTCATAGGTTACCTGTTCCAAATTCTATGCCCTGGAAAAACCTAAGTATGTAGAATGTGATTGCAAATATAATTCTAAAACATATCCCTGGCATAAGAATCATAACACTTACTCATCTAGTCTCATACTTCCCTCTGAATAACTGTTTCTCCCGGTCAATTCTCTGTCCCTGTCTAGGCTTGAAATTTGCCACTGAACGATGAGGGAGTTGGACTAGTTTAATGTGGTTCAGCCTTGAGTGGCCATTAAAATCATTTGGGGATCTTTGAAAAAACTTGGATGCCCAGATTTTGTTGTTGTTTGTTTGTTTAATTATACTTTAAGTTCTGGGGTACATGTGCAGAACATGCAGGTTTGTTACATAGGTATACACGTGCCATGGTGGTTTGCTGCACCCATCAACTTGTCATCTACATTAGATATTTCTCCTAATGCTATCCCTCCCCTAGCCCCCCACCTCCCAATAGGCCCTGGTATGTGATGTTCCCCTCCCTGTGTCCATGTGTTCTCTTTGTTCAACTCCCACTTACGAGTCAGAACATGTGGTGTTTGGTTTTCTATTCCTGTGTTAGTTTGTTGAGAATGATGCTTTCCAGCTTCATCTATGTCCCTGCAAAAGGACATTAACTCTCCTTTTTTATGGCTGCATAGTATTCCATAGTGTATTTAACTGCTCACCCCAGTTCAATTAAATCATAATAGAGAATGTTGGGAGGAGCCTCAGATATATTAAGAAGGCTCTTTAGTGAGTTTAATGTGCTGCCAAGAGTGAGAGACACTGGACTAGATGATTGCTAAGGGCCATCCAACTTTGACAATCAACAAGAGAAATGCTATATAGTATGGTTGACAGCGCATGGGCTTTGGAGTTAGCCAGGCATGTATTCAGACCCTGGCTCTGCTACTTACTAGTTTTGAGATCTTGAAGAACTCATTCAATGCCCTCTGTACCCTTGGCTCTTCATTTATAAAAATGGAGATACACTGTGTACCTGGCAGTAATAGTTGTGGGGATTAAGCACCTTCACAAGTACTTAGGACATAGTAAACCCTCAGTAAATAGCTTCTTTAGTATCAGAAATTCAGATGAAGGATGTGAGAAAAATATTGGTCCATAAGATTTGACAGGGAGGCTAAGGCAGAATAATCTCTCTTGAACCTGGGAGGCAGAGGTTGCAGTGAACCAAAATTGTGTCACTGTGTTCCAGCCTGGGCAACAGAGCAAGACTCCATCTCAAAAAAAAAAAAAAAAAAGATTTAACAGGTAAATTAAAATCAAGTATTAAAAAAAATTTCCTGTTTCCTTGGTAATGGATTCCAGAAACGTAATGTGGAAATAGCTCTCAGTCCTAGATTTGATGACACTGCAGAAAGCAATCTGGCTAGTTATCTCATGGCTTATTGGCTATGATGGTTAGGAAGCCATTGGCGGGGGGGGGGGGAATGGCTCAGAGAAGACAGCAGATGTGGCTTGGGAAAGGCAAGGACATAACTTTAATAAGGATTTGTCTGTCCAGCCCCATTTATGAGAGTTATTCCAGGAGAAAAGGATAGATTTGTATTGTCAGTGAGATACGCTGTTAAAAACACTTTTGCTACCACTCCTCCAGCTGTCTTGGCATGTTTGTTGGTGATGTAAGCTACAGAAATGGGAAATCACCAATAGGGCTATAGCAGCCTGATGCATAGTGACAGGTAATTGTTCTATTCATGTTTCTGTGTTGTACAGAGCACTTGCTGCATGTCAGGTTTGAGGTTTAAATATACATTAGAGCCAATGGACACCCCCCACTTTAAGTAGATTTCAAAGTAAATATTTGACTAGTTTGTAAAATATTTAGTTTGGTCAGTAATAGGGCTGAGTACATGGTGGGAGTTACCTCCTAGTATCTCAGGCAAAACAAATTTTCTCTTCCTTTAGTAATTGCCGTTTCGGTCCTTTTGCAGCATTTCTCTTGCTACACTTTGCATTAACTATATGTGCACTTGTATTGGCCTCAAACAAGCCATGAATGTTCCTTGAAACTAGGGGCTATGCCTTCTTCATTTTTATATATGCATCATTTAGCAGAGCTGTCCCTTTGTAATGTACTAATCACCGAATGAAAGAATGCATACATGAATAAATGAATGAAAAGTAGGAGTGACTTCTCTCTTCTTAGTCATGGGGATTAGTGTGTGTGTATAAGGGGATGATTTTTGTGTCACATAAAATACAACCTGACTTAGAAGGCAAAACTTCCAGAACGGTGAAATGAGGACCCCCTTCCCCACACCATAAATCCACCCTTTCATGAAACCAATGAGAACACTAGCAAATGTTGTGAAAATTAACTTTTCCAGGACTCTGGAAAGGAAACAAAGGCTTCCAACAATCTGAAAAGAAATGTATTCAAGAAAAACTTCTGTAGTCTCTCATCACAGTGGAAATAATAAACAATTAGTAATAGAAGGATATTTGGAAATTCACAATTTGTGGAATTAAACAACATGCTCCTAAACAAACAGTGGGTGAAGAAGAAATCATAAGGGAAATGAGAAAATACTTCCAAATTAATGAAAATGAAAATACATTGTACCAAAACTTACAGGTTACAGCCAAGCTAAAGCAGTAGTCAAAGGGAAACTTATAACTGCAAATGCCTATATCAACAAAGACGAATGATCTCAAATCAAGAACGTAACCTTCCACCTTAGGAAACTAGGAAAGGAACAGCAAACTACAGGAAAGCAAAAAGAAAGATTAATAAGACTAGAAGGGAAATAAATGAAATATAAGTAGAATAATCAGTGAAAAAATGATTCTCCCCAACTCCCCACCCCCCACTATCCAAATGCCAGATATAGGTGATGGGGGAGGAAGGCAGCAAATCACACTGCCAGTGTGTGTACCTATGCAACAATCTTCCATGTTCTTCACATGTACCCCCAAACCTAAAATGCAATAAAAAAATAAAAAATAAATTAAAAAAATGATTCTTTGAAAAGATCAACAAGATTGAAAAACCTTTAGTCAGATTGAATAAAAAAAGAGAGAAGATTCAAATTATCAAAATGAGCAATGAAAATGGGGCCATCACTACCTACCTTAAAAAGAATTCTCAAAGGATTAAAAGGAAATACCATTGTATTAGTTCATTTTCACACAGCTATAAAGAAACTACCTGAGACTGGGTAGTTTATAAAGAAAAGATGTTTAATTGACTCACAGTTCCACAGGCTGTACAGGTGGTATGGTTGGTGAGGCCTGAGGAAACTTACAGTAGGTGGAAGGCTAAGGGGCATGGAAGATTGTTTCCGCCATCCACGTATTCACATGGCAGCAGGAGAGAGAGCAAATGGGGAAGTGCCACACCCTTTAAAACCATCAAATCTCGTGAGAACTCACTATCATGAGAACAGCAAGGGGAAAGTTGTCCCCATGATCCAATCACCTCCTACCAGGTCCCTTCCTCAACATTGGAGATTACAATTCAACATGAGATTTGCTTGGGGACACAGAGCAAAACCATACCAACCATATTGTTATGCACAAAAAATTAGATAACCTAGATGAAATGGACAAATACTCAAAAAAACACAAACTATCAGAAATGACCAGTGAAGAAGCAGAAAACCTGAATAGTCCTGTAACAAAGTAAAGATATTGTATTAGTAATTAAGAAACTTCCCACAAAGAAAAGCCCAGGTTGCAGATGTCTTCACTGGTGAATTCTATCAAATATTTAAGGAAGATTTAATACCAATCCTTCACAAATTCTTCCAAAAAATGGAAGAGGCTGGAACTCTTCCCAACTGATTGTGCAAAGTCAGCATTACCCTGATACACTAAAACCAAAAATACGACACAAAAATAAAACTGTAGGCTAATATCACTTTTGAATATAGATAAATTTCTAAAAATATCAACAAAATACTAACAAACTGAATTCAGCAACAAATAAAAAAGGGTTATAAAGGATGACAAAGTTGAACTTATCTCAGGACTGTAAAGTAACATTTGAAAAAAACTAGGAATAGGAGGAAACTTTTTATAATGGATATCTCTGAAAAACACACAGCCAACATCATACTTAATAGCGAAAGATTGAAATCTTTCCTTGTAAGATCAGGGAACAAAACAGGGGATGACTGCTCTCACCATCTCCATTTATCAATGTATTGTAGGCTCAAGCCAAGACAATCAGGCAAAAAAATAAATAAATAAAGAAAGTAAAAGGTACTCATATTGAAGGAAGAGCTGAAATTATCTATATTCACAGATGACATGATCTTATACATAGAAAATCCCAAGGAATTCATGATAAACTATTAAAATGAGTAAATGAGTTCAGCAAGGTTTCAGAATACAAGATTCATGTGCAAAAATCAATTGTATTTCTGTACAGTAGCAATGAACAATCTGAAAATGAAATTAAGAAACACAATTCATTCACAATGTCATCAAAATACCAAATACTTAAAAATAAATTTAACAAAAAAAGTGTAAGACTTGTATGCTGCAAACCACAAAACATTGTGGAAATTAATTAAAGATCAAAATAAATAGAAAAACATCCCTTGTTCATGTACCAGAGAGCTTAATATTGTCAAGATAGAAATACTCCCCAAAGATTGAAGGAAACTCTTATCAAAATTCTAGCTGGTTTCTTAGCCAGGAAAATGAAAATCTGACCCTACAATTAATATTCAAACACATGGAACCTAGGATAGCCAAAATAATATTGAGAAAGAAAAGCAAAATCTGGAGTACGTATGCTTTCTGTTTTCAAATCTTACTGCAAAGCTGTGGAAATCAAATAGCATATGGTACTGGCACAAGGAAGAACAGATTAATAAATGGAATGCTATTGAGAATCCAAAATTTAACTCTTACATTTAAGGCCAACTAACTTTCAACAGTGTTGCAAAACTGCTCAATGAGGAAAACAATAGTCTTTTCAACAAATTGTACTGGAAAAATTGGATATCCACGTGAAAATAAAAGACATTAGACCACTTTCAAATGTGCAAAAAAATGATCTCACGGTGTATCATGAGGATCTGAATGCTATAGAACTAAGAGGATAAATCTCAGAAGAAAATATCAGAGTAAATCTTTATGACCTTGCAGTAGGCAATGATTTTTGGATATAACACCAAAAGCACAAGCAACAAGAGAAAAAATTGATAAATTGGACTTCATCAAATTTGAAATTCTTTGTGCTGCAAATGATACCATCAAGGAAGTGAAAATGTCACCCACAGAATGAGACAAAGTATTTGCAAGTCATATATCTAATAAGGGTATTGAATTTAGAATATATAAAGAACTCTTGAAACTCAATATAAAAAGACAACCCAAGTTTAAAATGGGCAAAATATTTGAATAGCGATTTCTTGATAGAAGATACACAAATTTACAATGCTCAGCATCATTAGTCATTAGGGAAATGCAGATCAAAACCAAATTCAGATACCAGTTAACACCTATTGGATGGCTATAGTAAAAAAGAACAAATAACAAGTATTTGGCTTTAATGTGGAGGAATTGGAACCCTTATACATTGCTTGTAAAATGTAAAGTGGTGCAGCCCTTTGAAAAACGGTCTGAAAGTTAAAAAAAATTACTATTTGTTTTTTGGTTTTCTTCACTTTCATGTTGAGGGGCACATATGCAGGTTTGCTATATAGCTAAATTTGTGTGTCACAGGGGTTTGGTGTACACATTATTTCATCGCCCAGGTAATAAGCGTGGTACCAGATAGGTAGTTTTCTGATCTTCACCCTCCTCCTACCGTCCACCATCAAGTAGGCCCTGGTGTCTCTTGTTCCCTTCTTGCGTTCACATGTACTCAGTACTTAGCTTGCACTTATAAATGAGAACATGTGGTATTTGGTTTTCTGTACCTGCATTAGTTTGCTTAGACTAATGGCCTCTAGATCCATCTATGTTGCTTCAAAGGACATGATCTCATTCTTTTTGCACAGTATACTGCTGTGTATATGTGTATCAAAAATATTACTGTTTCCAAGATAAATACTCAAGAGAAAAGAAAACACATCCACACAAGAACTTGTACACAAATTTTCATTGCAGCATTATTTATAATAGCCAAAGAGTGGAAGACACTAAAATGTCCACCAACTGATAAATGGTAAAACAAAATGTGGTATATCCATGCCATGGTTTACCTGTCAATAATAAGAATTAAAGTACTAATGTATACTACAACATAGATGAACCTTATGCTAGGTGAAAACATTGAAAACATTATGCTAGGTGAAAAGAAACAACTCACAAAAGACAACACTGTGTGATTTTATTCTATATTAAATATCCGTATAAAGAAAAACACTTAGAGATAGAAAGGAAATTAGTGTTTCCAGGGGTCTGGAAGAAAATGTTTATGAGGAGTGGCTGCTAAGTGGTACAAGATTATCTTTTGGCAGTGATATAATTGCTCTAAAATTAGTTTTGTGGTAATAGGTGTGAATATGCTAAAATGGATAATTTTATAGTACATGAATCATAACTCAGTAAGCCCATTGGAAAAACAAACCTAATTAAATTAAAACCAAGCTATAACAGAAATAGTATGTGACCTTGGCATTTTAGAATAGTGGGAAGATATGGAGTTGGGACCGGGAAATAATCACAAGTATAATTTTGGTGTTGTCACTACTAGCTTCATGGACTTGGACAAGTCATTTACTTTCTCTAAGTCTCAGTTTGCATATATGCAAAGATGGAGGTAATAATACCTACCTCAGAGGTAGACTGCAAAACCTGGTTCTCCCCATCTCTCCTCTACAGCTTTCTCGCTGAGATTTATTGTAGTAATAATCATTCATTAAGTACCGTGTCAGCAGTGGTGTGGGCTGCTTTACCTCCACAACTTTATTGAATCCTCATTGTTTACACGTCTAGGCTTGCTCTCTCTCTGTCTCTTCCCTTCTCTCTTTCTCCCTCCCTCTCTCCCCACCCGCTATGCCCTGCGCCCCCCCCTCACATGTATTCATGTATTTACCTTTCTCTAAAAGCTCTGCATAGCCAAGAAACAATTCTCTTTTTTATTCTTAGAATATTAGATACTTCATTTTTACGGTAAGACAAAAGATTAAGGCAACCAAGACTTACAATGTTCCTACCATGTGGCAGGCACAGAGACAAGGGTTGTTACATATGTTATTTAATGTAATTGTAAATTCTCACAAAAGCCATCTAGAGTTGAAGGTATTCCCAACTCTCTAAATGAGGCAAATGGAGCACAGAGAGCTTTAATTACTTCACCCAAAGTTCAGTGGTGGAGGCAGAATTTTAACCCAGGTCTGGCTGGCTCCAAAGCCTTGTTGAGTTGCCATTCATCTCTAGCAAATAAAACTGGTCTGTGGCTTTTGCATTTCACCCTGCTTCCACAGTCATTAGTGGGACTTATTTATATTAATCAGATCCTTCAAGATCTCCCAGTTTCTCCTTTGAAAAGAAAATTGGGGGGGCAGGGGGAGGAGCAGAGGAGGGGAGAGAAAAGGAAAGGAGTCAGAAGAGAGGGAGAGAGAGAGAGAGAGAGAGAGGAGAGAGAGAGAGAAAGAGAGAGAGAAAGAGAGAGAGAGAGAGAGAGAGACCTAGTAATCTCAGCTGGATGCCAAGGTTTCCTAAGCCCAAGTTCCCCATGAGCCGGCATTGGCAGGCCAACAGCTTCTAGTAATCCACTTTTATTTAATTACTTGTGAAACTGTTGAAGAATTGCAAGTGGTATTCTGGTTCAGAACCTTCCATTCTATGGGGCATTGCTTTTGCTTCAGACTCACAAAACCAAATGCCCTGCCTAGGATAATAAATGAAAATGTAACCCACAGGAGATAAGAAGAAACACAATGTCATGTGCAAATTCTGCACTTGTTCTCAAAGCAGACCTCTGCTCTGTTTGCAATTAGGATGCTATTTAGGAGCATATTCAAAACTTCTGAAGTTTTTCTTTTAATTTTTCTCATTATGTGCTGTTTTAGTCATATCAAACAATACATGTAATATATGTTATATGGCATAACTATAAAATTAATGTTTATGAACCCTGATTAAAGAATCAACAACATTGATGTCATTATTGCATCAATGCTATTAGAATCGAAGCTGTGTGAAGGCATGGATTTTTGTCTGTTTTGTTCACTGCTATATCTCTAGGACCTAGAAGAACGTCAGGCATGTAATGGCAGCTTAGTCAATATTTTAAAAATAAGAGCATAAATCTACTTTGTATCCTCTTTTCTCTTATCGTCACTCCCAGCCTCCCCTAGGAAGTAACCACTATCCTACATTTGGGCTTTATTATTCCCTTGCATTTTGATAAGTTTTCACATTACATTCCCAAATAATATATTGTTTGCTTTTGCTTCTTTTTGAAGTTTATATAATGGAATCAGTATTGTATGTATGCGATTGTGAGTTATGTCTTTTACGTTAGTATTTGAGATTCATCTATGCATAGCTTGATTCCATTCCTTTTCATTGCTGAATTGTATTTTATTGGATATGTGTGCCATAATTTATTTTTCTCCTGTCAGTGGATGTTTATCATTCATGCTTTATAAACAAAACTGCTATGACTGTTCCTGCATGTGCCTCCTGGTTCACATGTGCACAAGTTTCTCTAGGATATAAGCCTGAGAGAGGGACTGCAGTTGGAATTTTCATTTCCAAAGCCCAAAGTTCAGCTCATGAGTCAGAACTGCAATATGCCCTTTGTCCACACTAGGTCAGGGTCAGTGGGAGTGATATCCAAAATATTTTGCTAGTGAGGGAGTGGGGGAGAGGCAGAGACTGACCTAGTGAGGCCAGGACTTACTATCTCAGGTCTCTTGTCAGAATGGGTTGCAACTAGTAAAAGTCCAAATTTTGAATCCCTTTAACTATTTCTCCTCCTCTCTCCTTTTACAGTTATTTTTGTTCAAGGAGCACTTTATTAAACCCATATCTAATAAACAAAATTCTAATGACTATTTTGTCTTTCATTGTATAAATTTGATTAGATTCTTTGAAACAATTTTAACTGTATTTTCAATTTTAGTATGGTTGAAAATTTCTATTTGTTTAAAAAACATTTTTTAATAATAACACAACATGAGATCTACCTTCATAACAAAATTTAAGGGCACAACACCACATTGTTAACTATAGGCACAATGTTGTACAGCAGATCTCTAGAACTGTTTCTTCATGCTTAACAGAAACTTTATACCCATTGAAGAGCAACTCTCCATTTCTATTTCTTAAAGGTCCTTTAAAAAATGAGCTCATATTTACTTTCTGCATGTTTCCATTTTGTTTATCTGATATTTATTTTGTAATCATCTAATAATAACCATCATTATCATCATCATCAGCAGCAGCAGCATCTCCTTTACCCATACATACATTTGTGTACCCGTACATACACTGTGTCTTTCAAAAAATAATCCTATCTTTGAAGTGTATCCTCATATGTAGCAGTATGCACTATGCTTTCTCTTATCATTTACTATCTTATTTTATAATTAGCTACTTCCTGTCTTTCTTCTCTACCAGATCATAGTTTCTTAGGGTCAAGGACAATATCTCGATCACCACTATATCCCCAGCACCTACCCCCTGTGCCTGGTCCATAGGGCTAGGTGCTAAGAGTTGAGTGAACCGACTTACCTTATCCTAACCTTCAGTCGCACAACATGGTTTATCAGTGGCTAAGAATCTACACTTTGGAGTCAGACTCACCCAGGATGAAGTCTGGCATTGCCACTTACTATTAGAGATGCGTGATCTTGAACAAGTTTACTTAATTGTTATGAGCATCAGTTTCTTCTTCTGTAATGTAGGGATGATACAGAGCTACCTGGTAGGGTCGTTGGGAAAATTAAATGAGATGATATGTATGACATGGCCTCGCACATAGAGTGCCTAAATAAATGTTCTTCTGATTTTATTTGGACTGTTTGTGTTAGTAACAGAAGTCAAAAAGGTGGGAAAAGGAGGGAGATACTTGTGAAAATTTTCTGTTTCTTCTCCATGTTTCATTCAGGACTGAGGAAAGGGGCACAATTTTTACCCAAGGAAATGGCATTTTTAGACAAAGGAATTATGATCTTAGCATTTAGCTGAATTGTATACTGACAGTAAGCTCCTTCTCCGTGGAACTTATGGCCCTGCTAGCCTTGGTTTGGTGGAAGTACTCTTGCTGGCTTTCTAGTTAGGGTAGGGAAAGGAAGGCTTGTGGGGAGTGAAGATAGGCCACGACATCCACCCACTGGGTTTGCATATCAGCAGAACTTTTTGAATGCTTTCTATTGTTCTTGGGACTTGAATAAAGGCTGATATTTGTGTCTTGCAGTTAAAGGGCTTGGAAAGTGAGTGAAAGCTTTCTTTGCTCTTGTCCTGCCAGAGCTGTTCACTTGGGGTTGAGGGGAGGATAACCTTTCATGATTCTTTTAAAATTCTGATGACTGTGCTGAGCATTCAAATCAAAAGGCCACTGGTAAAAAGTAAAGGTGAGTGCTGAGAAGACAATACGTTAATGGAAACTGTTGGACTTGGAGTCAAATTGTCCTGCACTTCTCATCTCCAAGTCTTACTTTTTTCATCTGTACAATAGATATAAAAATGAGAAAATAAGCTTGTCTTTACGGAGTTATTGTTAGGTGTTGAAATCACCCGACACAGCAAACAGGCTCCCGTTAGGGCTCATTTTTCTTCATTCCTTAGTAAGGAAGAGTACTTAAAATAAAATATAGCAGTTGTGCTCCTATGAATGATAGCATGGGCAGTTGTCATCTATCTGAGGCAACTCTACTGTGAGTTTTGTTTAATGTTTAAGCATAAGACATAGAAAAGACAAAAGTTGATCTTTGGGTAGTGAGAACCATGTTCCATTTTTATTCAAACTTGAATTTCTTACTATAGGAGACTGAGAATTAACCTTCCATGAAGGTTTTAGTATTGGTTTTCTGGTCTCTTTCCTTCATATCCATCTGGAAGAACTCAGGCACGGATGTTCTTGGAGAAAGGCAGTTAGACAAGGTGACTTCTGAAGCTCCATCCTTGTCCAAAGAACTCATGAGTCCTTTAATGGTCAAGTATATCGATGTTAGCCTAAAAGCTGTCCCGAATCACTGTACATCATTTTTCAATAGAAGCCTCAAGCATAGGGACTATGCTCGCTACTTATGTTGTGGAATGGGATCAGGCAGATGTCCATGGGATCCAGAGAAACACCTAAGGAAAGTGAAAGAATGGAGAAAAAAAGAATAAGACTTGTGTGATAATACTAATCAGGATCCTCGTGTATTTATTCTCTAAGGGCATTTTATCCATCATCGGGTTTATATTGCAGCAGCTCAATAGGATGGGAGACATTATCCCTATTTTATACATGAGATTTGAGGCTCAAGGAGCTAAAGCAAGGAAGATCAAATTGATTTGATATTTGGTTTGGTTTTGTTATAGGTCTCCTTTTGGATGAGGTAAAGTCACAAAGCTGGGTTCATATCATTTAATTACTCTGAAAATGTTGCCTGAACACCAACTTAAGTTAGATAACTTAACCTCAGGTTTCCTGTCTTCATCGCTCTCTCGTATAGACATAGCCTATGAGATTGGCTAATCCCAGAGAACTTCCCTAATCCCTTGACAAGATCCAAAAAGGTTCTCTCACACCCTACCAACATCATCTTTAGGAGAAGTCTCAAAAAAAATCAGCTTCACACTAACTCACTTGAGCAATGAATAATAGTAATTTATGCATGCAAGTCAATCCTGAAGACTTCAGACTTCACTTGCCTATTTCTGCCATCCACTGACATGTGTTGCATTGGTTTTTTTGTGTCTTTCAGTTTAGAGACTGCCAGGGACCACGTTTTGCCCATTGACTATTACTTTCCACCCCAGAAGACCTGCCTGATCTGTGGAGATGAAGCTTCTGGGTGTCACTATGGAGCTCTCACATGTGGAAGCTGCAAGGTCTTCTTCAAAAGAGCCGCTGAAGGTAAAGAGTCTTGCACATGTACTTCTGTTTTCCTTTCTCCTTTAACTTCCAGAGAGAAACACTAACTTTTAGGGCCCAAGATTTATCATCTCAGAAATAGGGTCATTGGCAAGGACCTATTGAATAACTTAGGAGCCTAAGAAAGCAAATTTTTGTACTTGCTAGTTCCCCTGGTTTCAGCAGCCTTGTTTGTACATGCAACGTAGGCAGTGAAGGTGGTCCCATCTGGGGCTTGGGGGCTCACTGGATCCTAGAAATGAAAGAAAAATTAATGATTTGAAAAGATTTAATTTCCTCCCTTCTTGTTTTCTACTCTGCTGGCTAGTAAAGGAAAAAATGTGTCCCTATTAGAGAGGTTAGAAATGGAGAAAACCCAACTGAGTCCCCAGCCTGTTCCTTGTGATGAATATGAGACTGTTCATTAGTAAAGGCTTCCTGGCCTCAGGCCCAGAAAGGGAGTGTTCTCACTGTTTAGCAGACTATCAGTCTCTGCACCTGCTCCCTCCTATTGCTGCCTCCTTGGGACCTGTCTTTGCGTTAATAGTTCTAGGTAGGTAAGAACTCAAAGTGAAGAAACACATTTATTCTCCTCTCCAGAGACATGACATCCAAGCCTGTCCATCAGTTCCCAACCTTAAGCAAAGGTAGCATTTTATATCTGGCTAAATTGGATCAGGCCCTAGCACCCTGGTCTTATTTAGCTTAGAACAACTCATGTCCACTCAACCTTTAGAGGTGCTCAGCCTACATTCTGCGCAGAAACTCCCATTTTCAGGCCTCTTATATATGTTAATGTCTCCTTCCCCTAACCACCCAGGGCTTAAGCCTCCTGTTATCCACTTCACTCCCCATTCTGTACTGAAGGCTTTCTTCTCAAAGGAACATTGATGAGCAGCTTGCTAACACACTAGCTCTAAATGAGTGCTCTGTTTCATTCTCTGCTCTATAGACAAGGCCCGCTGGGTGTCGCCTAGACAGAGATGCTGTGCTCTGGGACCAGACCCAGTTGGTAAACACCGGTATTCACCTCTGCCCCAACTTTCCCCAAAGAAGGTACTTCCTGCCAAGGCCTTTCTCTTTCCTCTCACTGGCCTGGAAGTGTTGAGTTCCACATTAGAACCAGAACAGAGAACCTTTCCTTTTATAAGAGCTATAAACCTTGAGAACAGTCTTAAAATCTAGGTATGTAGGCCACACCATTCACCAGGAATGTACTGATACTCATCAGAGGATGGAAGAAGCACCAGAGAGTTTGAAGCATTTAGAGAAAAGGTAGATAGAGAATTCCCTTTAACTGACCTCCTGAATGATAGCCAATCACAATGGTGAGTGGTGTTTTATCATTTTGGCGGGGTGGCAGAAATATCTATAAACAGAAGCTGCCATGTTGTTTTCTTCCAGTCCTCAAAGCCACAAGAAGGCCGCTATCATTTGGTATTACTGGAAACATGCCCCATGTTAGGCTCATACCCCCAAATGACCCATTGCTCCTGCTTATGCTGGGCTAGTATGAAGCCCAGGGCTCCGGTGTCTAGGTCTAGGCAGTGAGACCTAGAGCACTACCTAAAGAGCCTGAGAGCAGTGCCTTCCTTTCTTCAGAGTACTCATGAAAAGATGGCTATCAGAAAAGGAAGTGAGGAGGGGGCTCCAGAGACTTCAGACCACCCTAACTTCCCCAGTGGGACCCTGGCACTTCCCCATACTCTGTCACCCAGCGGACCCTGTCTATAGAGTAAAAATGAAACAGAGCACTCATCTAGAGCTACTGTATTAGCAAGCCCAGGCACCACAGTAATAGTAGCCATATCAGATTGGAAAGGTGTTCAAGTGAACAAACAAGCAAATTCAATAGTCAGATAGATTAGATTATACTTGATGCTGCCTCTGGGTTTTACAAATCTGGGTCACCAAATTGTTATTTTCAGAAACAGGGGGAAATTATAGCCACATCGTGAAAAGGAAGATTTTGCTGTCATATCATACATCCCACATGGGAGCTTTCTGCAGAAGTTAGAGCTGAAGGAGGGAGGCAGGCAGAAGGGCAGCTGGCAGGGCCACCTGGGAGGAGTTCTGCAATGAGGTGGATCCTGTACCATCTGAGAACAAGGAAGAAAAGGGATGAGATTGTGGGGGAGGGAATCACCCAACTCACAGAACACATAGAAATCCAGCAAGGTTTCCAAATGCTCTACACCCTAGAGTCTTTTAAGTTAGGGAAACTCTGTGAGTTCATGGGGCGAAAATGCTCTTGCCTGCTTGAAATACGAAAAATCAGCAATGAATTCCTTACAAAAGCATCTAAAGGGAACCTTCTGAGCCCCTTGGTTATTTTAAAATATGGACCATAGATTTTAGTCCTGAGCTCTTTGAAGGTAGGAGAAGGTGGTTTAGAGAAAACACATACACACACACACACACACACACACACACAAACACATACACACACAGACACACACACACACACACACACACACACACACACACACACACACACACACACACCAAAATAAAGCAGAAAAAATTACTGGTGTTTTCTTTCTCCTCCCATCTGTAAAGCTGGTGGATTGATTTTACTGCCATCATTATTCCTATTTCAAGGCAGGGGGCTGTCTTATTACCCAAGGAGGACATTTATTGATTTGGTTTTCTTTTCCGTTTTTACAATGCATCTTTATCACCCATATGGCCTTTCTGGAGGTGGTTCTCAATCTGGCTTGTTGAAACATCGAATTATACCTGTCTTAGAGAGAGTAGAAACACAAATCTTTCTCATCCTCACTTGCTTGTTATAGTCAGTTAACTCAGACTGAGTATTCAGAGTCTTGATTATCACTTAATTCATAGTTTCAGAAATCTCTGGAATGGGCACAGGTACAGGACTTGAGAGCCTGGCACATCAGACACAAATATATTTCTAGCTTTTCTGGTTTATAACATATGGGACATTTATGCTATCATTGGTGCAGGGCTCAGCAGAGTCAGTTATAATCTGTCCAGGTTTTCTTGTTGAGGAAGAGGGCAAAAAGGGAGTCCTAGCATTTTCTCATTGTCAGTTATGTTGGAGAATTGGGGTGAGGGTGAGGCTGGGAAGGGAAGGGTCTGCCGAGAAAAAACAATGCTACTAAGCCGTGAGAGTAAAATCACCAAATGCTGATTAAGAGAAACTTGGTCAAAGTTTGTGTGTGTTGGCAGAGGGTGCTTGATGGGATGACCTCTGGGTTTGAAACAGGCATGGAGAGAAAGAGTTGGTTTATGGAGTGGGTAGGGTGAGTGGGGTGGTAAAAGCGAAGGGCATGTTGGATGCTATCTATCTAGAGACCAGGAAGTGAAAGCAAGGCAATACCCATACACAGAGGTAAGGGCTCAAAGAGGTTTTAGTCCTATAGCCTTAGATAAGAAATTTCCCCCTTTTGGACCTCAGTTTTCCTTGTTTGTAAAACAAGGGATTTAAAAATGTGCTTCCAGCTCAGACTTTTTGTGACAGTTCTACAAATTACAAACATAATCATTATCATTTCAGCAAACTCACATGCATTTATACCTGCTTGCATTTTTTGTCTTGCTTTCCTAGAAGATGACAAATCCCAGATCCTAATCCATTAAAAAAGCAGTCTTCAGATGGGGATACAGCCAGCTAGAGAGAGTGCACTAGGGATGGACTGGGTTAAAACTCAGGACTCTGAGATTTTTTTCCTTGTGATCATTGCTCAGTAACTCCCTTTCTTTTCTATTTTCTCATCTGGAGAGTCAGGATATGAATCCCCATCTCTACCTCATTATGTTTCAAAGAGGGTTAATTAATCCATCATGTGCATTATGTGCTCAAGAATTTACTATTTTTCAGACATTTTCTAGTAAAACATTGGAGATTATATGTCCATTTGTTTTGTACACATGGAGCGCTGTTCGGTACACATCATAAAATTGAAACTGTGGATTACATTCTGAACTCAAAGAATTACACCATCTTCACTGATGTTTACAATAGGTCCCAATTTAATTTCTTTGGCAAATTTTATATAAGTATGGCTTTAATTCTTTCTCTCACCCCCAGGTTTTTGTTAGGGAAGAAATGCAAGTGAACCCTCATTGAACTCTTCCTGTCCTTTAAATCCATTCTTTCCCACCTCAACTCATGTGGAATTAAATGTTACCTCTTGTTTGGAGTCTTGCAGAGAGTTTTTGGTGCATATCAAATGTCCAGTTCACTCCCTGATTTTTCGAGTAACATTTCCCAGCGGCAAATTAACTCTGCGAAGAGGATCTGCTTGCAGCTTTAACAGAGCTCTTCATTGAGTGTCTTTGGCCAGGGAGTTGACTGATCCTGCGTTGCGAGTCCTAGAGATCTTTTCACAAAGCTCCTCTCATGTTTCTCTCTCTGGTTTTCTTAAATGCCACAGACTTTAGATTAGGTGTTGGTAAACTTTTTTTGTAAAGAGTCATGTAGTAAATATTTTAGGCTTTGCAGATCATATGGTCTCTGTGTCAATTACTCAACTGTGCCTTTGTAGGATGAAAGCAGCCATAGACAATACTCGAACTAGTGGGAGTAGCTAGGTTCCAACAAAACTTTACAGGCACTGAAATTGGAATTTCACTTAATTTTCACATGCCATTTAATATTATTTTTTTTTTTTACCAATTAAAAGTGTAAAACTTATTTCTTAGCCTTCTTTGGACCTCACAAAAACAGGTGGTAGAGTGGATTTGGTTTATGGGCTGCAGTTTGTTGACGTCTGCTTCGGATAATCACTTCTGTACTTACAACTCCACACAGATTTTTATGTTTTCCCATCTCTTGGTATCTTAGTAGCTCTCTAGATTATCTAATTTTTTAAAAATGTTCCCAGTAGATCAGTTAAAGTTTGCATGTCTTGTTAGCACAGAATGCCTGGTCTAGTGGCTTCTTGGTCCTGAACTTTTTTACTAACAGGAGAAAAAGATAAGTCTAGAAATGCTAGAAGAGGATATTTTTGTTTTAGTAATCTAGTAGATCACTCCTCCTTGCAATACGCAGAGGAGAAATTGAAAACATTTCACACGTTTTCTAGACTTTTCTGGTTATAAATGTGTGGGATAACTATGAACTATATATGAAGGAACTCTGCTGGATGACACATATATTCTAGATGCTTAAAAAGGAAGGGCTTTAAGGACTATCTGGTACCATGTTTCATGGAAAAACTATCTCATAGAAGGTAGAGCCCAGGAGGCCAGCTGAGTTGTGGATCTGCCATATATTACCTCATGATTCTGTCTTTACACACTCACCGGCTTAATTCTGGGCCTCCCCGTAACACGACTAGATTACAGGTTTGCAGAATAAATAATTTAGCTGTGTAACTCATTGCAGTTGGTGCCCACCCCAAGTGTCTGTGAGTGCCCAATCCAGGAGCCATGCCAAGAATTTGCCACTGCTGCTTCATAGTGGCCCTGTGCCTGCTTATTTATAGTCAGTGCATTTTATGAAACAAAGATTAATAAGAAGTTGCCATAGCACTTGCACCATTAGGTAAATATCTGTAATACTTACATAACCTTTGCCACTTACAAGATCTTTTGAGTCCATTGCCTTCTTTTACAATGCCTTACCAATTTCCTAGTCCCTTATCAATTTTTTAAATTTATTATACTTTTAAGTTCTGGAATACATGTGCAGAATTGTGCAGGTTTGTTACATAGGTATACACGTGCCACGGTGGTTTGCTGCATCCATCAACCCGTCATCTACATTAAGTATTTCTCCTAATGCTATCCCCTCCCCTACCCCTCCCCCCCCCCCCTGACAGGCCCCAGTATACGATGTTTCTCCTCCCTGTGTCCATGTGTTCTCATTGTTCAGCTTCCACTTATGAGTGAGAACATGTGGTGTTTGGTTTTCTGTTCCTGTGTTAGTTTCTTGAAAATGATGCTTTCCAGCTTCATCCATGTCCCTGCAAAGGACATGAACTCATCCTTTTTTATGGCTACATAGTATTCCATGGTATATATGTGCCACATTTTCTTTATTCAGTTTATCATTGATGGACATTTGGCTCCAAGTGTTTGCTATTGTGAATAGTGTTGCAATAAAAATACGTGAGCATGTGTCTTTATAATAAGAATGATTTATAGTCCTTTGGGTATATACCCAGTAATGGGATTGCTGGGCAGAATGGTATTTCTGGTTCTAGATCCTTGAGGAATCACCACACTGTCTTCCACAATGGTTTAACTAATTTACACTCCCACCAACAGTGTAAAAGCATTCCTATTTCTTCACATCCTCTCCAGCATCTGTTGTTTCCTGACGTTTTAATGATCACCATTCTAACTGGTGTAAGATGTTATCTCATTGTGGTTTTGATTTGCATTTCTCTAGTTACCAGTGATGATGAGCTTTTTTTCATATGTTTCTTGGCCGCATAAATGTCTTCTTTTGAGAATGTCTGTTCATATCCTTAGTCTACTTTTTGATGGGGTTGTTTGTTTTTTCTTGTAAATTTGTTTAAGTTCCTTGTAGATTCTGGATATTAGCCCTTTGTCAGATGGATAGATTGCAAAAATATTCTCCCTTTCTGTAGGTTGCCTGTTCACTCTTACATTAGTTTCTTTTGCTGTGCAGAAGCTTTTTATTTGAATTAGATCCCATTTGTCAATTTTGGCTTTTATTGCCATTGCTTTTGGTGTTTTAATCATGAAGTCTTTGCCCATTCACTTTTGCTCCAAAGAGAATAAAATACCTAGGAATACAACTTACAAGGTATGTAAAGGACCTCTTCAAGGAGAACTACTAACCACTGCACAAGGAAATAAGAGAGGACACAAACAAATGGAAAAACATTCCATACTCGTGGATAGGAAGAATCAATATCATAAAAATGGCCATACTGCTCAAAGTAATTTACAGATTCAGTACTATCCCCTTTCAAGCTGCCATTGACTTTCTTCACAGAATTAGAAAAAAAAAATTTTAATTTCATATGGAACCAAAAAAGAGCCCATATAGCCAAGACAATCCTATGCAAATAGAACAAAGCTGGAGGCATTATGCTACCTGACTTAAAACTATACTGCAAGGCTATAGTAACCCTTATTAATTTTTTTGACAAATTAAATTGTATCTATTTACTATGTACAACACAATGTTTTGAAGTACATATGCATTGTGAAATGACTAACATCTAACTAATTAACATACACATTATCTCACGTAATTATCATTTTTTTAGTGAGAACACTTTCCACTCAATCTCTTAGCATTTTTCAAGAATACAATATGTTTTTAACATTGTTACCATGTTGTATACTAGACCTCTTAAACTTATCCCTTTCTTCTTTTATGTATATATATATACACATATATATATGTGTGTGTGTGTGTGTTTTCATTGTTCAGCTTCCACTTATGAGTGAGAACATGTGGTGTTTGGTTCTCTGTTCCTGCGTTAGTTCGTTGAAAATGATGCTTTCCAGCTTCATCCATGTCCCTGCAAAGGACATGATGTATATATATATATATGTGTGTGTGTGTGTGTGTGTGTGTGTGTGTGTATATATATATATATATATTATTGCACTTTAGGTTCTGGGGTACATGTGAAGAACAAGCAGGACTGTTGCATAGGTACATACATGGCAATGTATATACCTGTCCATATTCTGCATCCAGAAGCTTCTTCAGTCCTTTAAGGGAATTTCTGGGTGATTATCAAACTCTGGTAGTTCATTTTTGCAGTTGACTGCTATTGTGAGGATAAGTGTGACTCACTTTCTCTTCAGAGATAAAAATTATGTCTTAATTGTCTGGGTTCTAGACCCACAGCAAGTTGCATATTATTCCTCAAAATAACTGAATTCTGCGAGAAGCCATCATTGTAAAACAACAATATCCTCAGTTATTGTAGCCATGTGTGCATACTTCTGGAAACTGTTTTTCAGGTGTTCATTCTCCTTCCCTCTCTCTTCATAGCTAGGCAGCTTCTCTCAGCCTTACAAAGGAGGCTTAGTGAGTTTTGTACCTACAAATCTGCAGAAAATTGACCTGAGATTTGGAGGTGAATGACTCTTGATAAATGGAACAAGGTTTAGAATTCCCAGTCCCTTTGCTCCCAGTCTGTGTTGTGACTACTGAGGTACTCCAGTGAAATCACTATTCCTCCTATCTAGACTAATGCCTGTCTCCACAGAGCACCTCATAAGAACAGGCCCGGATAGTAATATCCTCATGCATTCAGTCAGTAAATATTTACAGAGGGCTTACTACATGTAGGGTATTGGGCTGACATACTCAAGATACAGAGCCTGCTTTCAGGAGCTTATAATTTATCGATCACAAATATGGAAATCTTTAAAGCTCTTCAGTGGATGAAAGGCCACCATATCTACTCTCCATTTGAACTTTGCAACTATCTTGGTACAAAGTGAGAGGTTATTCTCTTGGTTTTCCATATGAGTAAACTGAGGCTTTACCAGTTCATCAACAGGTAGTAAATAATATATCTGTAATTTGAACCCAGGTCTTCTGGGATCAAAGGCAGCATGCACTTTGCTCTATCACAGCAGCTGCTCAAATTAACCAATGTAGAACCTAAGTACTGTGCCTAGGCAAACAAGAAAGGCAGCAATGAAGAGGGGACAGCAGAGTCAGGATATAAGAGAAAGAAATTAAGAAAGATGTTAAGTACTGTAGGGAGTAACCAGGAAACCATCAAGCATCGCTAGCATCACAGGGAGTTTATCTTCCTAAGAAACTCCAAGCACTTAAAACAGCACCTCTGTTCATTAGATGTGTGAGAGACATGCGGGCCATAGTCCTTCTACCAACTCATATTCTTCAGAGGGAAAGTTCTGATTCTGATGAGACCCAGCATGGTAGCTCTTAATTCACTGTTGTCACACAACTATAGAACAGGAAGCACAACTTAACTCCTGTGCTCATGAGAATTTTGTTCCCCTATGCCCAAGCTAAAGAAGGAGCTTAGATGGGATGTGTGGATATAAATAGTAGATTCATAGTTCCTTGTATCTTTGCTTTGAGCCTTCTCAGCAGAGCATGCCACAGAGTGTTTTCCATGGGGCCAGGAGCAAGATAAATCCATTTCCCTCCTCTTCGATATCAGAAAATAGAGAATGTTGTCTTAGGATATAACTGAAAAGTCATAGAGGCAGCAACTTGTTTTCCTATATTAGGGTTTTAAAAATCTGTTTTTCCTTCCTCTCCTGGGTCACCTCATTGTGTGGATGGACCTTGATTTCATTGTGGTATCTAGATGTGAGCCCTGAACACCATGGACTTATAACAGTTCCTTAAGTTACATAAGCACATTCCTACAGGTCACAAGCTCATTTACTCACAGGGTGGTTGATTCAGTCACAGGTTATTTCATGAAAATACTTAAAAGATTTGCAGTGTTCAAAACTGCAGGAGCTTTAAACATTAAAGTTTGAAGGAAGGGAACTTGGAAATAAAAAAATCTGGCCAAACCATTTCATGGAAAAGGAAAGTGAGGCTCAGAGAGAGGAAATTAGTTTCCTGGGTTTGTATAACATATAAATGGCAGAAATGAGAGCCTCCCTGCCATTTCTAGTTTTCTGTCTGAGAGACCCTCCTGCTTCACAGCTAATTAGCAGAGTCACAGAGGTCGTTGACCTTGCAACTCTCAAGAATTATGTGAGGCAGCATGGTAAGGATTTATGGCCCTTGGTTCCCAGAAGGTGCTTAGTCCCTGATATTCCTCTCTGCCTTTGCCATTGTGTGAGACCATCTTCTGTAATTGTATGTCTCCCCCGCCCAGTAGGGTGAGTATTAAAAGTAGTCTGTAGTGAGAGGACTCTGTAAAACATTTCTTGGTGTGAGGATTGTTGCAAGGTTGTTTTGTGTGTATGTGCATGTATAAATTTTTGAGGGAGCATATTCATAGTAGCTTTTATGTGGATCTCAGAGGCTCTATAATCCAGAGAAGATTACAGAATACTGGTCTTGTCTTTGGTAACGATTTTATAGACTCATAAGGGAATATCCTGACTACAGTGACATCCAACTGGCTATTTAATGACTGGCACTTTCCCCACATAACATACATTTATTCAACAGTCAGTGATTACTATGTACATGAGACCTATACCACGCACTGGGGTAAGAGACATGATATAACAACAAAAACTGTTTATTGAGCAGTCAATATGCATTAGATGCTTTGTAGGCATTTTCTTATTCAATCTGTATACCCTAAATTTACAAATGAGGGGAACTGAGGCACAAAAGAGTTGAGTGATTTGCCCAAAGTCGTTCATACAAATAGTGGCTATGGCGTGAATAGTTACCAACATACAAGAGTGAGATTACTGCTGTACTAGAAGTAGGTACATAATCCCCTCAGCAGACAGTATGAGAGAAGATTTATTTTACCTGAAAGTTTAGGAAGGCTTCACAGAGGAATTAAGGGTTGATCTGGGTCCTGAGGAATGCATAAGAGTTTGCCAGGTACAAAAAGTAGAAAGAGAACTTCAGGAGGAGGGACCAGACTGAGCAAAGATAGGGTGATGTGAAAGCGGGAGGCTTGTTTGGGGAGCGTTATGGAATCTGGAGGTCATTGTGGGGAATCTCATCAGATGCAGCAAGCTGCTTGACAGGCCTTCGGTTGACTCTTTGTGCCTTGCTCCCACCTGTGCTGAACTGTCCATAGCTGCCCTATGCTGGTGTCTGGGATTTGTGGAAGAAGGTTACTATCCAGGTAGTGGAACAAGATGCAGTGCTAGAGCACCAGACTGGGGTTCTGACTCTGCTACTGACTTACCATTGGGCCTTAAGCATATCTAGTTCCCTCTTTGTGCATTAAAATCTCCATTGGAACAATAACATGGTTGTATTAAATGATACTGAAGATTTTAACAATAAATACATAACAATATAAACCTTTAACAATAATTTTAGTAGTAAATCTCTAAAATTTTACAGATAATCCAGATGCATCCATTGGCCAGTGGTTCACTTTGTAGGCATAATTTTTGAGAAACAGGCAGACCTGATTTCAATTCTCAGTTGTAAGACTTAATAGATACGTGACCTCGAGCAAATCACTTTTCTGTCCTCTGTAAGGATAATAATAGCTCACAGAACTAATATAAGAACTAAATGATGTGTAATAAAGCTTCCGGTACTAGTAAGTTTTGGATCCTTTTCCTAGAGTGAGTCTTGGTCATAGGCACACATATAATTGCAGTGTTCCTGGGTAGGCAGAAAGAACAAATAAGAGATGGTATCTGTGGTATTCCCCAGGTAAAGGAGGCCTTTAGTTGGTGTAAGATTCCTCTTCTCTTTAGAGTTACTTAATTAGGGACCAGAAAGGCCATCAGCATTTGTATGAGAATATAGCAAAGGTCAATCTCTTCCTCTTTACTTTTTACCTCCTAGTACACTGTGAGTAACACTCCCCCAGCCAGCCCAGCCAGCACGTGTTCATTGCCTCTCCTGACTTCCAGAGTTTAGACTTGAAGGTGTCAGAGCTCTCTGTGTATCTTTGTCCCCAACAATATAAGTCTGACCTCCCAAGCAAATTCAAGTCCTAAGCCACTGGCCAGGAGAAAAGCTAACAAAGGTCATAAATTATTCTCTATATTTTTCAGCCATTGGTTTCCCATGTCCAGCCAGAGGTGTGTCTTACAGTGTGCTGAGGCCAGATTCAATAGAAACCTGAGCCAGCACCTGTGTAAATAATTTTTAAAGCTTCTTTTCCTGAAGCCGGATGAATATTTTTAAAAACTAAGCTGGATTATCTTTTATCTACCATGCCATCTCCTACATTCCTAGTGCTTCAGACCTCTTGGAGGAATGTGGTTTGGTTATAGTGTCTTGCTTGTCTGTTGTGGGGGAGGGGGAAAATTTATTTCAAAAAAAAGTAATGCCTTGGTCTGGCCTATGACTCTATTTTGTTTAAAATGAAACTCTGGCAGTGTAGTGATATTCATTCTGCTTCTCATAGGTTAGCTTTACATCCCTCTGTCTCCATCCACTCTTTAATTCTGATCCTTTTAAAAAGCAGCCAACCAAAACCAGCAAGTACATACTGCTTATCTCTGACTTCTACCTGAATCAACTTCAGATCTTGTCCAAGGCTCCATCTGAAGAGAAGGGGCTAGCACCCTGCCAAGAGCCCTCAGGGGCCATCAGTAAATGGACATCCTGTCCTTGAGGTCCTTTAACTCTGCTCAGCTTCAGAATACAGAATGGGTTGGTTCTTCATTTGTGTTGTTTATAACTAAAAGCCTCCTACTTCCCATTCTCCTGCGTAGCCTCCTCTGCCGTCCCACCTGTTTAGCCTACCCCACTCCCCCACAAACTCCTCTGTAGCCCATGTCACTTAGAAAGAGTTTTCTTTGTCTCTTTTGCAACTTGACAATGACTAGCCAGCAAGCTTAAGTTCAGATTATAGCTCCATAAGAGCAGAGATAGATACAGGAAGCAAAAGAAAGGCATATGGAGGTATGGAATGATTTCCCGCCTACCTAGTGAGCACTACTGAGATAGTCAAGTGCTCCTACCCAAGAATTCTATTGATATAAAGGTAAAAAACTTGATCTTAGGTCTAATATCCATTAGTTGTGTGACCTTGGGAAAATGATAGCACCCCCTAAGGCTTAGTTTTCTTAACTGTAAAATAGGAATAATGATAACCACCGTCAAGAGGATTCATAAGGATAACATGAGATAAGGCAACCTGAAATTTCCTAGTGTAGTGACAGACTTTTTAAAAATAAAATGAACCAAACACTGATAACAGTACTTCCTAGTACACGAATGAGAAATCAGTCCGTCATCAAATTACAGCACACTTCCAGTGCTCCAATTATGTCACTGAAGAAATGCTAATGTAGATTAAATAATTCTTCTGTTGCTATTTACATTGATAATTTGATAGTAATTATTTTTGGACATGAATAGTTTTGAGACCTTATAGATGAGTCCATCCCCAAGTACCCAAGACTAAAGAAAGTTGGCTAGAGTGATGGCAAGGTGGCAGCACAGAGCTCCCCTGGGTTCTGGGCCCTGCCCCTAGCTAGAGAGAACTCCAGAGTATAAGCATTTGTATTATCATAGTCCAAAGGCAGAGAAGAAGGGCTGGAGATGAGTAGTTTTCATTCATTTATTTTTTCAACTAGTGACAAATATGAGCTAGCTGTGTTTTCAAAAAGATTCCAGTCTGGTAGGCCTGCCTTCCAAGGTCAGTTGCAGCTTTAACACTGTCAAGAGTATCTACCTGCAGCAGAGACAATGTGATGGAACATAGCAGAGAAAAAAATCTATAGGCAGGTATTTTTCCTAACGCTATCCCTTCCCTATCCATACCTAATGTAGACGACCGGGTGATGGATGCAGCCAACCACCATGGCACGTGTATACCTATGTAACAAACCTGCACGTTCTGCACATGTACCCCAGAACTTAAAGTTTAATAATAAAAAATGTCTATAGGCAGAGCTTCCCCTTTCCCAGCCCCAGAAACAATCCTAACCAAGGCTGGCATAGTACAGTAGGACTGTCCCTATCAGCAGGTTGGAAGCTTTAGCAGCAGCAACAAATACTAATGATGATGATAATCATAGCACCTAACGTTACCAAACATTTTCCATGTGTTAAGTACTACAGTAAGTGCATACTAATCCTCACAATAACTCTATAAGATAGTAAATACTCTTACTACTACCCTGATTTTACAAACATGGAAACTGAGACACAGAGGACTAAGAGAACAGGAATACACCTAATTCACCTCAGTTCAACAAACATCAAGCATCTGTTTTATGTCAAGCCTCGTGCTGGGTGCCAGGGAGAGAGAGATGAGTGAAGCATAGATTCAGTCCATTGGGAGCAAATAACAGCACACAGTGGGGCAGTTATATTGCAGCCCTTCTGCTTGTTGCTAAGAACTCAGTGTCAGTGATGAATGAAACACAGTACTTCTCTCAAAGATCTCAAAGTTTAGTAGGAGATATCAGTGTGGAAACAAAAATTAAATACTGCTGTGATAAGTGTCGTAAGAGGTAAGTGCAAAATGAGAGAGAGAGATCACTGTAGCAACTGATTGGTCTAAATCAAAACCCCCAAAAAACAATGTTATTGAGGATTATAGAACAACTAATTGATTTAAATCAAATCCCAAAGGGAACAATGTTTGCTAATTTTATTTCAGTTTAGTTGATAGTTTTTCATTTTTTATTCCTTTCCTAAAATGAATGTTTAGTGTTTGTTTCTCACCCAAGGATACCAGAATATTTCAGGGGCTGTATTACAGTATAGTTAAATTATTCCTTTATCTCAAAACACACCCACACTTTCCCCTATCCTTACCTCTACTCAGGGTATCTGTTCTGTCTCCCATGCTTTTTCTCCACATCTCCATATTCTTAAGTCTTACCTTCCTTCAAGGCCTCACTCAAATGCCTCCTCCTCCATGAAGCGTCCACCCCATCAAAAGGTACCCCACCCTCTCCTGTACTCCCACATCACTTCATGGGTGTCTCTCTGTGGTTCTTACCACTTCCTGCTTTATATTTCCGTAATGCACTTACAGATCTCTTTTCTCCACTACTGATCTCTTCAGAGGAAGATTCACTTTGCTGAAACCACGATTTTACTTTAAATACGTTTGAAACCTCTTCTGGAGTGCATTGTGTCTGGTGGGCTTCAACCTTAATTCTTAAGCATGTGAAATTACATAACCTATCTGGAGGTTTACACTTTCTGCTAATGACTTTTTTAAAGCCCACCACACTAACACAACAACTGCTTAAAACACGTCTTCATTTCCTTTAGGTCTGGTCCTCGCACATGCATATAATTTATAGAGTCATTGTTTTGTTCTGTTGTCTTCATACGTTGGTATTGTTGGAGGTTTAGATTATTGCTATATACTTAGGTTGTAGTCGTGTACATTATTTTCTTTTTAAAATTTCCTTAGCATACATTTCCTCCATTGGAAATTCAGGGTTAAAACAGTGGTTGGGGTGGGAACGTGTGTACCACAGATAGCCAATCACGTGTTACGACTTAAGAATTTATGAAACAGCCCTGTACCTGAAGATTATCTTGCTACTGATGCTCTCTCACAGTATCTGAAACTCCCATCATATGTGGAATTGTTTTAGAAGGCTTTGCCTCCTGGGACACGTTCAGCTGTAATGAGGAAGTAGTATTGAGCATTAGACTCTCGGTATGTCCGTTAGCAAGACTGTGGAGGAATGGAATCACCAGTATCATATTTTACAGAAAATACGAATTCAAGAGAAGTTCTGAAGAGAAAATGCTTATCTAGAATAGGAAGCCTTAGATACAGCATCAAAACTGCAGGCTTTGAGGAGCCAGAGGTCAAATGAAAGCATTGAGTATTTTTTTAGATGAAAGAACAGAAAGGGAAAAGAGAAGCAGAGGAAGGGATAGTGGAGAGAAATGAGGAAGTTTTATCCATTTAAGTTGGAATTGTGTTTGGCTATGGGTACAACAGAAGCAATGAGATCAACTTTATTTTTATTTTATTTTGTTTTATTTTATTTTATTATTTATTTTATTATTTAGAGATGGGGTCTTGCTATGTTGCCCAGGCTGGAGTCTGTGGCTCTTCACAGGTGTGATCACAACGTACTACACCCTCAAACTCCTGGTCTCAAGCAATTCTTCCACCTCAGCCTCCTGAGTAGCTGGGACTACAAGTGCACACCACCGTGGCCCAATGAGATCACTTGAAACTAGGGAGAGATGTGTGAGTTCTGGGCAACCAGTAGTTGGTTTTACATAGAATTGTAGGGGTCAAGGCCTACAATTAATTATATTAATTTCTTTTAGTTTTTGTTGTAGAGATACTTCATTTATTTGACTCAGTTTATTGCTATGTATTTTATTTTATTTTTAGCTATTGTCATTGGGATTACTTTCCTCATTTCTTTTTTAGATTGTTCACTGTTGGCATTCAGAAATGTACTGTTGTATCCTACAACTTTACTGAATTTGTTTATCAGTTCTGATAGGCTTTTGGTGCAGTCTTTAGGTTTTTCCAAATATAAGATCATATCATCTGCAAACAAGAATAATTTGACTTATTTCTTTCCAGTTTGGATGCCCTTCACTTCTTTCTCTTGTCTGATTGCTCTAGCTAGGACTTCCAGTACTCTGTTGATTAATAGTGGGGAAAGTAAACATCCTTCTTTTGTTTCAGACCTTATAGGCAAGGCCTTCAGTTTTTCCCAATTTAGTATGATACTAGTGATGGGTCTGGCATATATGGCTTTTATTATGTTGAAGTGTGCTCCCTAGTTTTTTGAAGGTTTTTATCTTTAAAGGAAGATAAAAATTGAGTGTTATTAAATGCTTTTTCTGCATCAATTGAAATGATCAAATGCTTTTTGTCCTTCATTCTGTTGATATAACGTGTCACATTGATTGACTTGTGTATTTTGAACCATCCTTGCATCCCTGGATAAATCCCACTTAGTCATGGTGAATGAACTTTTTAATGTGTTGTTGAATTCAGTTTGCTAGTATTTTGTTGGGGATTTTTGCAGCAGTGTTTACCAAGAATATTGGCCTATGCTTTTCCTTTTTTTATGTATCTTTTTGGTTTTGTTATCACAGTAATACTGGCCTTGTAGAATGAGTTTGGAACAATTCTCTCCTCTATTTTTTGGAATACTTTGAATTTGATTGATGTTATTTCTTCTTTAAATGTTTGGTAAAATTCTGCACTGAAGCCATTGGGTGCTGGGCTTTTTATTGCTGGGGAGACTTTTTGTTAAAGCTTCAATCTTATAACTTGTTATTGGTCTGTTCCGGTTTTAGATTTTTTTTTGATGGTTCAATCTTCACAAGTTCTCTGTTTCTCAAAATGTATCTATTTCTTCTAGGTTTTTCAATGTATTGACATATAGTTGCTTATAATGGCCTCTAATGATCCCTTGAATTTTTGCAGTATCTGTTGTAATGTTTCCTTTTTCATCTCTGATTTTATTTGAGCCTTCTCTTTTTTCTTAGTTAGTCTAGCTAAGTATTTGTCAATGTTGTTTATTTATCCACAAAACCAAATTTTTGTTTCACTGATATTTTGTATTAGTTTTTCCTTTTAATTTATTTCTACTCTGATCTTTATCATTTCATTTCTTCCAGTGCTTTGAGTTTAGTTTGCTCTTGCTTGTCTAGTTCTTTAACATGCGTTGTTAGGTTATTTATTTGAACTTTTTTTACTTTTTTGATGTAGGTACATATTGCTATAATCTTTCCTCATAGCATTGCTTTGCTGTATCCCATAGGTTTTGGTATGTTGTGTTTCTATTTTGGCATCTTTCAAGAAATTTTTAAATTTTTCTCTTAATTTATTTTTTGACATAGTCATTCCAGAGTATACTGTTTAATTTCCATGTGGTTTGTATAGTTTCCAAAATTCCTCTTACCGATTTCTGGTGTTATTCCATTGTGGTCAGAGAAGAAGTTTGATATAATTGTAGTTGTTAATACTTTTTTAAAGACTTGTTTTGTGGCCTAACATATGGTCTGCCACTGAGAATGAGCCATATGCTGAGGAAAGAGTGTATATTCTGCAGCCATTGGATGAAATACCTATTTAAATATCTATTAGGTCTATTTAATACGTAATGCAGATTAAGGCCGACGTTTCATTGTTGATTTTTTTGTCTGGATGATCTCTTCAATGCTGAAAGTGGGGTGTTAGAATCTCCAACTATTATTGTATTGTAATCTTTCTCTTCCTTCAGCTCTGATAATATTTGCTTTAGATGCCTGAATGCTCAAGTGTTATGTGCATATATACTTCAAATAGTTATATCCTCCTGATGAATTGATCCCTTTATCATTATATACTGATCTTCCTTTCTCTTTGTGTAGTTTTTGTCTTGAAATCTGTTTTATCTGATATAAGTGTAGCTACTGCTTTTTTTGGTTTCCATTTGTATGAAATATCTTTTTCATTCCTTTATTTTCGGTCAATGTGCATCTTTATATTTAATAGGGGAAATACATTTCTTGTAAATAAAAATTATTATCTTAAAATATTTTAAAAACAATATTATTTTTTAATAATGAAAATGATTATTTTTTGAGGATCTAATAAGTAAACATTTAGTCCATGTAAACCACAGTGCCTGGTATATAATAAACGTGACACAGTTGTTACTCTTTTCACCATATTAAGAAATTAATGTTTATTCATGAAATATTCAATTTTTTACTCTGTGCCATCTTAATTGAAAATGTTAATAGAAAAATTGTTCATAATTGAGGTTATAGCCTGTTTTGTGAATACTTTCTATAAATTTATCTTTTGTAAGACATGTGCCTTTTTATTCTTAATATTTCCTTAATCGCTTTGTTTTCCAAACATCTTAAAATATGTGACTGTTATTTTTTGTTTTATGGTATATTAATGAAATTCTTGTATGTCATTTAGGAGGAAATGAAACATATATTCTAAAAGAAATATATATATATAAACATATATATTCTAAAAGCAATGAAAATCTGCTAAATTAGATACAATGTTTGGATATGTACAGCATGTGTCAGAAATTTTATAGTCATAAACAGGTTTTTAAAGTGAAAAGTTAAAAAAAATTGTGAAAAGTTTGTTACATATTTTTAAAATTACACTCCAAGAAAGTATGAAGAGAAAAAAATGTATTAGTGGAAAAGAGACTATTGACTATTCAAATGCAAGGAAAATTGAATCAAACAGAAAGATAAACTATGTAATAAAAAAGAGTACATTATATGTCAAAACTTTTTTTCATTAGTTTGGGGGGGCACAGCTGAATTTTGGTTACACAGGTGACTTCTTCAGTAGTGGATTTTGAGATTTTAGTGCAGCAGTCACCTGAGAAGTGTACACTACCCAATATGTAGTCTTTATATATACTTTAAGTTTTGAGTATATGTGCAGAACGTGCAGGTTTGTTACATAGATATACATGTGCCATGGTGGTTTGCTGCACCCATCAACCCATCATCCACATTAGGTATTTCTCCTAATGCTATCTCTCGCCTAGCTTCCCACCTAGGCCCCAATGTGTGACGTTCCCCTCCCTGTGTCCATCTGTTCCCTTTGATCAACTCCCACTTATGAGTGAGAACATGCGATGTTTGGTTTTCTGTTCTAGTGTTAGTTTGCTGAGAATGATGGTTTCCAGCTTCATCCATGTCCCCTCCAAAGGACATGTACTCATCCTTTTTTATGGCTGCATAGTATTCTAAGGTGTATATGTGTCATATTTTCTTTATCCGGTCTATCATTGATGGGCATTTGGGTTGGTTCCAAGTCTTTGCTATCATGAACAGTGATGCAATAAACATACATGTGCATGTGTCTTTATAACAGAATGATTTATAGTCCTTTGGGTATATACCCAGTAATGGGATTGCTGGGTCAAATGGTATTTCTGGTTTTAGATCCTTGAGGAATCACCACACTGTCTTCCACAATGGTTAGACTAATTTACCCTGCCACCAACAGTGTAAAAGCATTCCTATGTATTCACATACTCACCAGAATCTGTTGTTTCCTGACTTTTTAATGATCACCATTCTAACTGGCATGAGATGTTATCTCATTGTGGTTTTGATTTGCATTTCTCTAATGACCAGTGATGATGAACTCTTTTTCAAATGTTTGTTGGCCACATAAAAGTCTTCTTTTGAGAAGTATCTGTTCATATCCTTTGCCCACTTTTTGATGGGGTTGTTTGTTTTTTCTTGAAAATTTGTTTAAGTTCCTTGTAGATTCCAGATATTAGCCGGAATCTACTTTGTCGATGGATAGATTACAAAAATTTATCCCTTTCTGTAGGTTGCCTGTTCACTCTGATGATAGTTTCTTTTGCTATGCAGAAGCTCTTTATTTTAATTAGATTCCATTTGTCAATTTTGGCTTTTGTTGCCATTGCTTTTGGTGTTTTAGTCATGAAATCGTTCCATGCCTATGTCCTGAATGGTATTGCGTTGGTTTTCTTCTAGGGTTTTTATGATTTTAATTCTTACATTTAAGTCTTTAATCCATCTTGAGTTTATTTTTCTATAAGGTATAAGGAAGGGGTCCAGTTTCAGTTTTCTGAATAAGGCTAGCCAGTTTTCCCAACACCATTTATTAAATAGGAAATCCCGTTCTCATTGCTGTTTTTGTCAGGTTCGTCAAAGATCAGATGGTTATAGGTGTGTGGCATTATTTCTGAGGTCTCTGTTCTGTTCCATTGGTCTATATATTTATTTTGGTACCAGTACCATGCTGTTTTGGTTACTGTGGCCTTGTAGTATAGTTTGAAGTCAGGTAGCATAATGCCTCCAGCTTTGTTCTTTTTGTTTAGGATTGTCTTGGCTATATGAGCTATTTTTTGGTTCCATTTTAAATTTAAAGTAGTTTTTTCTAATTCTGTGAAGAAAGTCAATGGTAGCTTGATGGGATACCATTGAATCTATATATTACTTTGGACAGTATAGCCATTTTTACTATATTGATTCTTCCTATCCATGAGCATGTAATGTTTTTTCATTTGTTTGTGTCCTCTCTTATTTCCTTGAGCAGTGGTTTGTAGTTCTCCTTGAAGAAGTCCTTCACATCCCTTGTGAGTTGTATTCCTAGGTATTTAATTCTCTTTGTAGCAGTTGTGGATGGGGGTTCACTCATGATTTGCCTCTCTGTCTATAATTGGTGTATAGGAATGCATGCGATTTTTACACATTGATTTTGTATTCTGAGATTTTGCTGAAGTTGCTTATCAGCTTAAGGAGATTTTGGGCTGAGACGATGGGGTTTTCTAAATATACAATCTTGTCATCTGCAGAGACAGTTTGACTTCCTCTCTTCCTATTTGAATACCCTCTATTTCTTTCTCTTGCCTGATTGCCCTGGCCAGAACTTCCAATACTATGTTAAATAGGAGTGGTGAGAGAGGACATCTTTGTCTTGTGCCAGTTTTCAAAGGGAATGCTTCAGCTTTTGCCCATTCAGTATGACCAATATGTAGTCTTTTATTCCTCACTCTCTCCTAACCTCCCACCCCCATGGAGTCCTCAAAGTCCATTATACCACTCTGAATGACCTTGCATCCTCATAGCTTAGCTCCCACTTATAAGTGAGAAAATACAGTATTTGGTTTTCTGTCTTCAGTTACTTCATTAGAATAATGGCTTCCAGCTCCATCCAGGGTTTCTTGTTTTTCATCCATTCAGCCAGTCTATGTCTTTTGATTAGAGAGTTCGTCCATTTAGATTCAGTATTATGATTGATAAGTAAGGACTTACTCCTTCTATTTTGTTATTTGTTTTCTTGTTGTTTTGTGGTCTTTTCTTCCTTTTTTTCTTCCTTCCTGTCTCCCTTTTAGTGAAGGTGATTTCCTCTGGTGGTATATTTTAGTTTCTTTTCTTTTAATTCTTTTATGTGTGTGTTTGTTGCATGTTATTCATTTGAGGTTACCATGAGGCTTGCACATAATATTTTGTAACTCATTATTTTAAACTGATGACAACTTAACATTCTATTGTATAAAAAACATGGAAAGAGAAAACTGATTAAAATTCTACATTTCGACTTCATCTCCCTGCTTGTTATTATTTTGTTGTTTCTGTTTATATCTTTTTGTACTCTATATGTCTTGAAAAATTGTTTTAGTTGTTATTTTTGATGGGTTCATCTCTTAGTTCCACTAAAGATATGAGTAGTTCACACACCATAATTACAGTGTTACAATATTCTGTGCTTTCTGTGTACTTTCAATTACCAGTGAGTTTTGTATTTTCAGATAATTTGTTATTGCTCATTAACATCCTGTTCTTTCAGATTAAAGAGTTCCCTTCAGCATTTCTTGTAGGAAAAGTCTGGTGTAAATGAATTCCTTCAGCTTTTGTTTGTCTGTGAAAGTCTTTATTTTTCCTTCATGTTTTAAGGATATTTTCACTGGATATTCTATTCTAGGGTAAAAGGTTTTTTTTTTTTTTCTTTTCTTTCAGCCCTTTAGGTATGTCATGCCCCGCTCTCTCTTGCCTACAAGGTTACCACTTGAAAAGTCTGCTGCCAGACATATATGAGCTCCATTTTATGTTACCTGTGTCTTTTCTCTTGTTACTTTTAGGATCCTTTCTTTATCCTTGACCTTTGAGAGTTTGATTATTAAATGTCTTGGGGTGGTCTTTTTTGGATTAAATCTTCTTGGTGTCCTATAACCTTCTTGGATATTAATATCTTTCTCTAGGTTTAGGAGGTTTTCTGTAATTACCTCTTTGAATAAATGTTCTACCAAGATCTCTCTCTCTCTCCTTCTCCCTCCCTCCCTCCCTCTCTCCTTAAGGTCAATAACTCTTAGATTTGTCTTTTTGGGGCTATTTTGTAGATCTCGTGGTGTGCTTTATTGTTTTTCTTTTTTATTTTGTCTCTTCTGACTGCATTTTCAAATAGCCTGTTTTAAAATTCACTAATTCTTTTTTTTTGCCTGATCAATTCTGCTGTTAAGAGACTCAGACATTCTTCAGTGTGTCAGTTGCATTTTTCAGCACAAGAATATCTGCTTGACTTTTTTGGATTATTTCCATCTCTTCGTTAAATATTTCTGATAGAATTCTGAATTCCTTCTCAGTGTTATCTTAAATTCTTTCCATTTCCTCAAAACACTTATTTTGAATTATCTCTCTGAAAGGTCGCATATCTCTGTTTTTCTTCCAGGATTGTTCTCTGGTGCTTTATTTAGTTCATTTGTGAGGTCATGTTTTCTTGGATAGTATTGATGCTAGCAGATGTTTTTCAGTGTCTGAGCAGTGAAAAGGTAGGTGTTTATTGTAGTCTTCACAGTCTGGACTTATTTGTACCTGCCCTTCTTAGGAGACTTTCCAAGTTTTCAAAGGGATTTGGATGCTGTAATCTTAGTCTTTGGTCATTGCAGCCATATCTGCTTTATGGAGCCTCCCATGCTTAGTAATGCTGTGGCTCTTTGAGACTCATAGAATTACTGCCTGCATGCTCTTGGGTAAGAGCCAGGAAAATTCCCTGGATTACTAAGCAGAGACTCTTGTTCTCTTCCCTTACTTTCCCCCAAACAAATAGATTCTCTCTGTCTGTCTCTCTCTCTCTCTCTGTCTCTCTCTGTCTCTCTCTCTCTCTCTCTCTCTATTTCTATTTCTATTTTTATTTCTCTCTCTCTCTTCTTTCTCTTTCTCTCTCTCTGCTGACCTGCCTGGATCTGGGGTTAGGCATAACACAAGCACCTTTGTAGCCACCACCATTAGGACAACGCTAGGTCAGACCCCAAGCCAGCACAGCACTAATTCTCGTCCAAAGCTCACAGAGACCACTCCCTGAGTACTGTCTATATTTGCTCAAGGCCCAAGGGCTATACAATCAGTCAGTGGTGAAGCCAGCCTGTCTTATGTCCTTCCCTTCAGGGTTATGAGTTCCTCAAGCAGGTCCAGGGATGGTGTCCAGGAGCCAAGACTTTGAGCCGTGACTGAGCTGGCACCCAATCCATAAGACAAAGATTTTTCCACTCTTTCCTTCCTTTTCCTCAAGCAAAGGAGTATCTCCCTGTGCCCACCCACCCCTGCCATGTTCAGGCAAGTATTGTTTGGCTACCACCAATATTCACTCAAGGACCAAGGGTTCTTTAGTCAGCTTGTGGTGAATGCTACCAGGCCTGGGTCTCTCCCTTCAGGGGAAGTGGGCTCCTCTCTGGGCCAGGGCAGGTGCAGAAATACTGTCCAAGAGCCAAGGACTGGAATCAGGCTCCCCAAGAGCCCACCTGGTGCTTTACCTCCATTGTGGCTGAACCAGTACCCAAGCTGCAAGAAAAAGTCCTCTTTACTCTTCCTTCTCCTTTCTTCAAGCCAACAGAGTCTCTCCCTATAGCCACCACAGCTGGAAATATGCTGGGTCACTCTTGAAGCAAGAACAGCTCTGAGTCTCACTCAAAACTCCTGGCAAGTACTGCCTGGCTACCACTGCTGATTATTCAGTGCCCAAGGGCTCTTTAGTCAGCAGGAGATGAATCCTGCCAGTACTGGTTCCTTCCCTTCAAGGCAGTCAGCTTCCTTCTGGCCCAGTGTGTGTCTAGAAATATCGTTTGGAAGGGCCTGGCATGGTGACCTCAGGACTCTGCCTGGTGCCCTGTTGTACTTTGGCTGAGGTAGTATCCAAATTGCAAGACAAAGTCTTCTTTACTCTCCCCTCTCCTCTCTTCAAGAAGAGGGGAAAGAGTCTTCCCTGGAGCTGGAAGCTGCACTGCCTGATATTGGAGGAGGGGGTGGCACAAGCACTCTCTTGGTCACCCCACCTGGTGTCTCACTAGGTCACATATACCCCAAGTCCACTGGCTCTGAGCCCAGCACAACACCAGGATTTGGCCAAGAATTTCAGTTCTTGTGGCTTAGACTGCCTTTCAGGTTTATTTGGGACCCCAGAACACGTTAGCCCACAGTGACAGGGCTTGCCAGAATTTAGTTTCTGACTGCTGAGATGGGCAATTTGCCTCTGATTAGGGCTGATCTAAATGTTCCTACTGTGGGAACTGGCTGAGTTCGGCTCCATGTTGCTTTCTGCTGTGACAGGGCAATATTGAGTTCCAATACAAGCCCACAATCACTGAAATCTTCCTTTTCCAAGCCTGCTCGGCATACCACATGGTTGCTGCTGGGGGTGGGGTGGGGGAGGGATGTTGTAGGCAATTCAAGAATATCTTTCTACCTTTTTCAGTGCTTCTTTCCTTCATATGGTGTTAAAACTAGGTACTGTGATTGCTCACCTGATTTTTGGTTTTATGAAGGTGCTTTTTTGTGTGGATCACTGTTCAATTTTTTGTGCCTGCGGGGAGTGGGGTATGACAATTGCTGGAGTCTTCTTTTTGGCCATCTTGCTCCACCTCTTTCCTAGTTTTGGAAATTTCAAAGCAGTTAGGATGGCGGTAGAAGGAAAGGGCGCTTGGAATCAGAAAATCCATGTCTTAGCGTTGAGCCTTAGGAAATTCATTTGACTCCTCTAAGCCTCAAGTTGCTTCATCTGTAAAATAGAAATAATATAGTGGCTGAAAAGATCAAAGGTGATGATGCTTTTGAAAGCACTGTAGAAATGACAAAATATCATATGAGCACCATTTTCTAGTTTGTAGGAGTCTCCTTACCATTGTAGAGGCCAATCATGTCTATTTTTAAATTAATTATTATTTGCCTCTGACCACCCCTGGAACCCTTTGCAAAGAGTTGCCTATAGGAGAAACAGCTTTACTTGCAAATCACTCCACTGTTTTCTCTCTGCACAGCTTATTAATATATAAGGCACATGTCCTCCAGTCTGCAGTAACATTGGAACGATTACCTCTTTGGAGTACCTACCAGAGCTTCTCAAAGTGAATTTTGTATATCACCACTGAAAATAGTCAGTTGCAGAGATAACCTCCAAATTGAACGACATTATTTCTGATCACTTTTGTATGATGTAGAAATAGACAAATATATAACTTTGCTTATAGACATAATTAGTGTCTCCCAACAAGTGATTAGTAGTCAGAAAATTGAAAGGAGAAACAATGGATTATGCCTTCCCATAACAGCGTACCTTTGGGTTTTAGTTGCAGGTAAGTTGCAGGGTTTATGGCAAAAGTAAAATTTGCTCCAAGAACAAGCCCTTGTTTCATTGTCTAGTGTTCTTAATCCCCAGCAGACATGATTTTGATCTGGCATTTGGCAACAGGGCAATTTCCTAAGTTGCTGTATGCAACTTGAGGAAGAGAGGTGATACTATTGGAATGAATTTATTTACTGTAAAATCCCATCACCCTTAAAACTTTATTTGTTTTCTGCAGTGAAGCCATCTCCCTTGTCTTTAATATGCTTGCTTTGATTTCATGGATGAACATTCTTGCCTGACTAACATACGGACTCTGAAATTGTCTAAGGCCTTTTTCTTTGTTTTTTCTTGATACCCAAGCTGCCAAGGGTAGTACTGGCTGTGGGGCTGACAATGAGGTGATAGCAAGCTGAACTTTGTCTTCTGGCCTCCCTTGACCCATTCCATTCATCATCTAAGAGACTCCAAGCAAGCATTTCACAAAATGGCCTCACCAAACTCACTAAGACTGAAGGGAAACCAGGATTCCGAACAGCCATTATGAAAGGAAAGAGAGAGACTTAGGGTTTGCAAAATAAGATACTCTGTTGATTCTATTTATTCCATACAGATACTACTATTCTTTAGGAAAGCATTAAAATCACATCATCTTCCACGACCTGGGCTGCTTCTTTCAGAAGGATGTTAGAGAGAGCTCTCTTGGCCAACAACATATTGAAAGATAAATTAATCAATCATTCATTCAAATAAGGTATATTCAGAATTGAGGTATATTGTAACCAGTGAGACTACAAAAAAGATTGCCCTTATCTCTTGCACAATCTAATGAGGGAGATAACCACTCTTTCAATTTATAGTGACCTATAACATTTTGTATACTACTGAATATCTTCAAATGATAATGACACAATCAAAAGATTGCAAAATAGAGGCTAGGAGAAGAAGGATTGAGTGTGAATATACGCTCTCATGAATTGAGGGGAATGGGCTGCATCTCCTGATCATGCAGAGATAATAAATATGGAAATTATTCCAAATTAACAAAGCAAATGTGCAGACAATACTGATAATATAGTGGGAAGGATACCTGAGTGTTAGTTCCATCTCTGTTATTGACTGATTGTATAATCTGGGTCAGGTCCATTCTGCTCTCTGGATCTCACCTTATCTATCTATAAAATGAGATTGTTTCATGAGATGATCTCTATAGAAGTTCTTGCCTATTCTGACATTCAAGGAGTTTTTCTTTAAATGATAATACTGCATATGATCTGTATAGTGCTTTACACTTTATGTAATATTTTTGCATCTATTATCTCATATGAGAAAAGCACTGGACTGCTGGGCTGGGAATGAGGACACCTGGATTCTTGTCCCTATTTTGACACTGATTCATGTTGTGACCTTTAAGCATGTCTCTTTGATTCCCTGAGTCTCCGTTTCTCAATCTGTAAAATAGGGGGTATGAGGATTGTACTAAATCAATAGATCTCTAAAGTGTTCCACAAAGCCCTGGGGTGGAGGGCTCCTACAGGGTTTCTCTAAGGCAAACCACAAGGCTAGGCCTGCATAGAAGAGTAGAAAAAGAGTGATCTGGCAAGAGAAGTTCTAAGTTTCCTATGCCAACCACAGGCAGATTAGGTTTAATTGTATCTGTTTTATATACAGGGCTTCTATATAATGTTGTATTTGTAAGAGTTTACTATTAAAAAAACTCAACTAGTTTGAATTTTTTAAATTGCACATATAAGTGAGATCATGCAGTCAGTATTTGTCTTTCTGTGCCTGGCTTATTTCACTTAGCATAATGTCCTCCAGGTTCACCCATGTTGCTGCAAACGACATACTTTTCTTTTCATTAAAGTCTATATAGTATTCCACTTTGTATACATACCACATTTTCTCTTTTGTAACTTTCATTTTAGGTTAAGGGGATTATGTGCATATTTGTTATATAGGTAAACTGCATGTCAGAGAGGTTTCTTGTACAGATTATTTCATCACCCAGGTCATAAGCATAGTACCTAATAGATTTTTTTTTTCTGATCCTCTTCCTCTTCCCACCCTCCACCCTCAAGTAGGCCCTGGTGTCTGTTGTTCTCCTCTTTGTGTCCATTACACCACATTTTCTTTATCCACTTATCCGTCCAAGGACACTTAGTTTGCTTCCATATGTTGGCTATTGCAAATAACGCTGAAAAAAGTCAAACTCATAGAAGCAGAGAGTAGAATGGTGGTTACTAGGGACTGGGAGGCAGTTAAGTGGGCTGGGAAAAGAGAGATAATGAAAGGGTACAATGTATCAGTTATAAAAAAGGAATAAGTTATATTGAATTATTGCACAGCATGGTGACCATAATTAATAATAATGTATTATATATTTCAGAATTGCTAAAAGAGTAGATTTTAAATATTCTAACCACAAAGAATTATAAGTAGGTGAGGTGATGGATATGTTAATTTGTTTGATTTAATCTTTCTACAATGCATACATATATCAAAGCATCACACCATACCCCATAAATATATACAATTAATATTTGTCGATTAAAAATTTAAAAACTTGATTTATATGAACTCTGAGTCCTTAAGTATTAAAAATGATATCCAACCAAATATGTTGTTTGGTAACTTTATTTTTGTTGTTGCTTTAACAAACCAATATATTGTGAATATACTTCCAAGTCAAAAGAAAAGAAGACATTGCAATCGTCATTAATAACTGCAAAACATTCTTTGCATGAATATGGAATAATTCATTTAATCATTCCCCTAATGTTAGACATTCAAATGTTTTCAATTTTTTTGTTCAAATAATGCTACAATAAACTTCTATTTTGTGCTTATTGTATTATTTTCTTATAACACATACCTAGAAATGGAATTCCTAGTAAAAGTTTATACACATTTCCAATTTTTTTCCAAATTTTTGCAATTTTTTTCCAAATGGCAAAATTTCTCTCGAAAGTAATTTATGTTCCTACCAGAAATACCTCTCAACCAACACATAGTATTTAATCTGTATCAATCTGACTTGAGAAAATGATATTTAATTTGCATTTCTGTGATTTCTAGCTAAATTAAATAATCTTCATATGTTTATTGGTCATTTGTACTTGTTCCAATTGCCTCTTCCTGTCTGTTGCCCATTTTTCTATTGTACTGTTTATTTTTATATATCAAATATATTGACCATTGGTTTTACATACTTGATGCTAATTACTATTCTTAGTTTATGGTTCGTCTTTGAGTTTTAGAATGATGTTTATTTCACATAAGAAATTTTAAATATTTTTTAGTGAAATTTATCAAGTCTGTCTTCACTTATGTTTTTTCATTGTCATACTTTAAGATGCCCTTTTCTACCTTCAAAAATTTTGAAATGTTCCTCTTTACGGTCTAACAGTACTTAAATGATTTCCTTTTTAAATTGACATATTTAATCCATTTGGGATTTATTTTTATTTTAACTAGTAATTTAACTTTATTGTTTTCCAAATGATTAACTAGTTGTTCTGACACTATTTAGTGAATAATTCATCCCTTTTTCACTGAATTGGAATGACATATTCTATATACTGTGTCTGGTTTTGGCTTTTCTGCTCTCTTCCACTGATCAACCTAAGCTGGAGCCAATATCAAACTGTTTAATCATTATGACTTTAAATACTTCAAACGTATGGTAGGGAAAGTCTTATTACTCTTATTTTTCACAAATATCTTATCATTATCTTATGTTTTATTCCTTCAAATAAATTATGGGGTTATTTTGTCAAGATTTTGTTTGAATTGTTTTAAATTGATAGATTTCATTGGGGGAGAACTGAAATCCTTGAAATATTGCATCTTCTTAGCCAGGAATATGGTACATCTTTGCATTTAATTCAGGTCTTTCCTTAAATACCACCATGAAGATTTTTGTTTTGTTCATATAGGCCCTGCATTAACACTGTATATATAAAGTGTGAGAAATATTACATTCTTCAGGCTTCTCTATAGGTTAACAATGAGGATGATGATTCAACCCTGTCTTTGTTCGCATAATGTGATGCCACTAGTAGCGGACAATTTCCCCTGCCTTACCTCCTCTGTGCCAAACAGGATTTTTCAGAATGAACAAATTGAAAGAATCATAATCAGACACTAACCCCAAGCTATACTGCATGATAGCACCAATGGGACTGACAGAAAACAACAGAAATAGGTAGGAAGCCTGCAGAGAAACAAACCTGAAAGCTGTCTCATGGCCTCTGTTCCTGCTGGAGCTTTGAATAATACTTAAGTTTTATGATGGAAGAATAGTACTATGAAGAAAGACACGGAGCACCATCAGACAGTCAAGAATTTCAGAGTCAGCTGGTCTGCTGTGGACCTCATGCCAGCCCATTTTGTAACTGTCTAGGTAGTGAAGGGTGTAACATTTTTCTAATAAGACAGTTATTATGCATTAAATGAGTGATTTCTTTGCAGCTCTAGAGTGTGGCCCTACCTACTTCAACATGAGAAGATTTTTGTATTTGTCAATCATTTTACAGTGACTTATAATGAGCCCTTTATTATCGACTGTGGATATAACTTTGCTGTTGGAAATTAACAGTATCAAACAACTGGATATAATGTTTGTAGTATCTAAGAAGGCGGAGCTGGATAGGAAGTTGTATTCTCTGTGTTAATTATTCAGTCACTTAGGTTATAGTGTGGGAACAGAGGACCTTCTAGAACCACCTTACAGCAGGCCTAGATCCCATCTACACATGTCTTCTGTCACCTGAATACAGAGAAGGCACCCACAGGGCCATATGCTTTCTAGACAAGGAACAAAGATTTCTGCCACACTCAGAAGGCTTTGTCTTCAGACTATAATCACCCACACCATATTTCCTTCTGATGCAGTTTCCAGATTTTGTGCTGGCACTAACACCAACTTGCTGTGGCATAGGGTATGTCATTTCAATACTTTGTGCCCATTTTCATAACTGAAGAGTCGGGCATCACATTGGGCATTTTAAGATTCTTTACATCCCAAAGATTCTGTGTTTGTAATTAGGCCCAATGGGTTAGAGCTAAAAGGAAACAGTGGGTTTCCTGGAAGGGACTTGTAACACAGGCCAGAGATAAAATGGGGTGCATTCAAGAAAAGATGAGGGCAAACAGTTTGCAGGGATGCTACAGAGAGAATTCCAGCCTTGTATGGAGAAATAGATGTGATACAAGCAAAAAGTCTTTAAAATTCCTTCCAACCAATCTGGTATCCATAACCTTATGGACTGTGATTTGCAGCAAACCAAGAATGTGATGCCAGTCAGAACAATATCCCTGATAAACATAAATGCAAAATTCCTCAAAAAGACTAGGATTGTTTCTGGAATGCAAGGATGATTCAACATATGCAAATCAATAAATGTGATTGGCCATATTAACAGAATGAAAGACAAAAACTATATGATTATCTCAATAGATGCAGAAAAATAATTTGACAAAATTCAACATCATTTTATGATAAAATCTTTCAAGAAATTGGGTATTAGAAGGAATGTTACACAACACAAAAAGGCGGTATCAGATAAGCCCACAGCTAAGATAATGACCGTGAATGAGATAAGGATGCACACTCTCACCACTTCTATTCAACATAGTGCTGGAAGTCCTAGCCAATTTCATATTAATGAGCCTCATTTTCTTCATCATAGAATAATGTATATAATAATCCCTCTTATACTTACTTTGCACAAATTATAATTATGATTATAATTATTTTGAGACAGGGTCTCACTCTGTCACCCAGGCTGGAGTGCAGTACCACAATCGCAGCTTACTTCAGCCACAATCTCCCAGGCACAAAAGATTCTAGCACCTCAGCCTCCTGAGTAGTTGGAAATACAGGTGCACACCACCAGGCTCAGCTAATTTTTTGTTGTTTTTGTAGAAACGGAATCTCACTATGTTGCCCAGGCTGGTCTCAAACTCCTGTGCTCAAGAGATCTTCTACCTTTGCCTCCCGAAATGCTGGAATTACAGGAGTGAGGCACTGTGCCCAGCCCTGCAGATTATTATTGAACTTTGTAAACTAATCAAAGGAGAGTGATTATTATTACTGTTAACAACTCTGATTGATAGCCTCATCCATATATTTGGAGAAATTGAATAAATGGGAAAGAAATAATAGCAACCCAATGATTTTACCTTGGCTCTCCCATTATTTAGGGAAGTGATAATTCAGATAGGAGAAGTGACTTACAAGCAGTCTTGAGAGATTAGCTGTTCTATTCCCTATCTTTGCCTCTAAATCAAATTGTACAGATGAATAAGGTCTTATTTTTAGAACTTATAGAAAAAGACTCCTTTCATATCCATCTTTAGAATTCTCAACCACTTCTGTAACTATTAAGTGTCAGTTCAAACATTAAATTCATCGTTCTGCTTTGAAGGAACACGTGTCGTGTGTACCTATTTGTATGTTTTGGTGTGTTTTATGCTTTATGTGATCACCCACATATGCACAGATAATTCCAAAATCCGATGTGTGGGTGTGTACACACACATACACACACTCACACACCTGTGCACTCACACATACATGAAATGTTGATGCCTACATTGCATGTGATTGGCAACATTAGTGCCTAAGGCGATATTAACCACCTTGAGTTTTTGGAGAGGTTTTGAAAACAAAGACAAGAGACTACATGATTCTAGATGTGAGAGGCAATGTTGCAATAAGTTACTGTCCTAAAAAGACTGAATAAATGGACAAGAGACTATTAATTTGGATAGTTTCTTGTTTACCAGTAATATTTAAGTCCTCTACATAAAAAAAAAAAAAAAAAAAAAAACGCTGCAAATATATTACAGAAGAAATCCAGATGTCCTTCAAGATTCTTAGAGTTGGAAAAGATTTTAATGACTTTCCAGTCCAATCTATTTCATGTAATCAGTGGATTCCAGAGAGGCAAAAGGACTTGTTCAAGGTCATATAGTGAGTTGGTGATAAGGCTGAACAAGGATTCAGATGTTGGGGCTTCCAGCCCACTGCTGTTTCTCTCATCTAGGACTTGTATATTTTTGTTCAGTGGAGATTTTCTTCTGTAACCTCAATACCCAGTGCAGGGCCTGGCATATAATAGATTATCAGTAAATGTTAAATTAATATGTCATGGCTTTGGTTGTACTGGGCTTTGCACTTACTCCTGAGTATATTGTAAAGAATATATATGTTTTAGGTCGCCATGTTTCAGATCAAGAGGCACCCAGAGAAAAGGTTTGAATTGAACTATGCTAAGGAAATTATCTGAGTTACAAATTGGAAAAAAAAAAAAAAATGCACACTTTTCCAATATGAACTCTCTCATTCACAGAGAGATTCTCTTTCAGAAATGCAGTCTAGAACTATTTTGGGAGCCATATTCCATTGGCTGTGCAACCATTTCTTGGCAAACTGAGGCCCAGGAACTAGTATTTTCCTAGGGAAGAAGAGATTTCTCAACGAAATCACGTACTTTCTAACCTAAGGTTATTTCAGTAATCAGTGTAACAAGCTAGTCTTGAGGACTGCAGCAGTACCAACACTGTGGGAGTGTACCAGTTCTAGAACAGCTACAGCATTGGAACTGAACCCACTAGAATTGAATACAGGACCTGTTTTTAAGAAACTAACACCCAAAGGCTGAACATAACTTGTAGCACCATCCCTTCTGTGCACATATCGCAGTCCTCAGTTTACAGCAGGAAAAAAAAAAGCTGTTAGCCAATTATGTGTTCTATTTATGCAAATAAAATCCTATGGTATGGTAGAAAGAGCACTGGCCTAGAGGCCTTAGTTTTCTCCTATGTTAAAAACCTCTAACACAAGCCTGGTTTATAGTAGGCACCCAATAAATGGTAGTTTTCTTCCATTGGGAGCCTCTGATTCAGTGTGCTTCATCAGGTAAGTCACTTCCCTGGAACTCCTCCTTGGAATGAGAGTTGTACTGTTGTGATTTTTAACAGTTCCTTCAAGCCCAGGATTTTGGAATCCTTTAATAAAGGGAGAAAGGAAGGAAAGAAGAATGGAAAGTTAAAGGGAAAAAACAAGGAAATAAAGCATTAAAAAGGAGGAAAGGAAAAAGAATCCTTTACTACAATAAAGCTAATTTTATGTTCTTCCAAGTACCACTTTAAGTAAAAGAAGTTCTTTGCTGACCTAGATACTACTGAATCTACTACATAAAATAGTCTACTATAATAGCTGTATTTCTGTACCTAATTGGCACGTTTTAGGCTTAGTAAAGGGAGACGAAAGCTGGTGTATAGTTAAATTTATGTTTTTAGTTGTTTTTTTTTTTCTGCTCTCAAGTGTCAATCACTCTTTAGTTTCTGTTTCTTTTTCCCACCACAAGCATTCTTCCTCTGCCTAAAGAAACTTCCCTAAAATCCCAGTCTATTCAGTAAATCAAAGCACAGCAATAAATTTGAGAAAAAACACCAGGAACATAGAGAAAGAAAGTGGAATGAGGGGATGCAGAAGCTCAGGCTGGAGCAGGATTGTAAGCATGAGAAGTTCTGCATATTTCAGAGCAGCCAAGGAAGTATCTTTGCCTATTCCTGCTGGTGACTTTGTGTGTCTATGCATCTCTCTGCTGTACTTATATGTTTAGTCAGTCAATCCACGTTTATTGAGAGCCTGCTGTGTGCCAGGATTGTGCTAGGATAAAGGAGCAAAGTATTGAGAAAAATAGGTTTTTTAGTAGGCTATCAGAGTTTTGAGCAGCTGTAATCCTGAGGATCTCTAGATCTGAGCATGTGTGTGTGTGCACAATTCTGTGTATCTGTGACAACTCCAGGGGTGCATGACAGTGATCTTTGTTACTCTGTTGACTTCATAGAACTTACTTTTACTTGCTGTGATTCACTACACAGAGTGGGCTTTATCTCTGATTTTGATAACCTGCAAGACTGGGGTTATGATCACTAGCAATCTAAAAACAGAAATCCCATGGAGTTATCTTTTATAGAAGTTTTCCTATACTATTATGAACAATAAGCCTCTTATTAGCATGAGTGGAACTCTATGCGTGATTACAGGTGTCAATAGGAAGAAACATTGACTGAGTTCAAATCTCTTCTATGCCATGCTAAAGGGGTGACAGGTTCTACAATGGATCATTTTCTCATGGGCATTTCTGGCTTTTGGTAAAAGCAGAGCATCTTATTTTAAAAACCAGTGAGTAGTCCTAATAATGGAGATATCATCAGGATCTGAATTGTTCATCCCTGGAAAAAAAAAAATCACCTATGAAAATCCAACAATATAGTGCCAAAATGAACTGTTTTAATAGTTAGATTCTTTATGATCAAATTGTTTGGGACCATACTCTGTCCACTTTTTTATGTGGTAGGATATAACTCCATGTATGTTCTGTTCTAGAAATACCCAAAGAGAGAGACTCTGGAAACTCATTAACAGGTCTGTCCACCCTTGTATTTCTTCTCCCAGGGAAACAGAAGTACCTGTGTGCCAGCCGAAATGACTGCACCATTGATAAATTCCGAAGGAAAAATTGTCCATCTTGTCGTCTTCGAAAATGTTACGAAGCAGGGATGACTCTGGGAGGTAAGATACTTTCTCTTCTCCTCCTCTTCCTCTGTCCTCTTTCCCCTTTCCTCCCTCATTTTCTAGTCTCTTTTTAAACTAGATTTTCTTCTTTGATGCTTCCAAGGGGACCAGCCATGCTCTAGACACAGGCTGACCCTTTCATAGCCAACGTGGCCATCAGCCAGCTGGTGCCTTTTTATCCTTAACTATGCCACTCCCCATTCTGGGGCTCAGCATTAGAGCAGGAGGTGTGAAGCAGGGATCAGGAGCCAACAGAGGGTGAGTGAGGATGCATGTGACTGGGCAGGGTCCCCAGGGAACTTAATGGTACTGGCCTGATGTTGTTCATTGGTAGCTAGGATAAGAGAATAAAGAAATCCAGAACAGTCACAGGTGCAGGATGGGCCAGGCACAGGCTGACCCTAAACACCTGGGAATATCCTTCAGCTAACTGCTGCCTACGTTGTAGGGCCAGCCACCTGGAATGAGAAGCTGCTTCTCTTGGAGCCTGTGACTAGGCTGCCAAGCAGTCAATTTCCTATCCTATATCTCCCAAAGATGAACAGATGTTTTAATCATTTTCTTTTATTTGCAAATCTGTTGGTCATTTCCAAAAGCATTTTTTTTTCCAGTGGCACAGTAACATGATAGAAGGAAGATACAGCTCTTTCAAGGGCGTTCCTCTATCATAACACTCTCTATCCCCTGAGCCTGTCTACCATGAGCATTGTCACTGTTCCAGAAAGGCTTGACATCAGTTGATTGACACTTATATTTTCCCTCTCCAAATTCCCCATCTCTTCATGTTTACATCTGCCCAATGCCAGGGTCCTCGCTGCCACCTGCTGCTTCTAAAAAGATGCATATTTCATGAGAATAACAAGATGATTAATCTACTCCAATTTGGAAATGGAATTTGAAAAAAGGCAAGCTTGTTTCCGAGTGCCTGCAACTGCAGCCCCAAGCCTGATTATTCATTATCAGCCTGGAAAACACAAGTGCCCAGAATCCAACCCTTTCCTCTCTCCTCTTAAGGCTAATTTAGCCCAGTTGTCTATATCTGGCTTTCTGTGAGGTGTTCAATATCTTGTTTGCCTATGTGCACATTTACAGACAACAGCTAGTTCTCTTATCCTGGAGAAGGGCCATTTGTGGATCTTCATGTAGAAAACTATATCCTCCCCATCCTCACAGGGCAGTAGTATTATTTAAACAAAACGGAGTACCTCAAATGAATCTACGCACGCTCAGATGGAGACAACTTCAAAAGAAGCGTCTCAAGTAGCATCTAGTACTCCCAAACATCACAGGTAGATGTTCTGTGAGTGGCTTTCCAGGCATCCACATCAAATGAGACTCAGATGTCTGAGAAAGCTCAACCTTGTTTTGTTTTGCTTGATGTACCCCAAAGAAACCCAACAATTGAGGTCTACAGTGGAGAAGAAGTAGGACTGGAGTCAGGGAGTACAGAGGGAAAGGCAGGAGGGTAACAAAGTGATCAACAAGAGGAAATGTTCTCCATGTGAATGTTGCAGCCCCATGTTGAGGGTTCTTATGCATTCAGCTGTCAATTATGTAGCCTTCTGCGAATTATGTATAGTGTAAGAGATGGGGACTCTCAGATAGGGAACCTCTTGGCTTGCCATCTGGCAATATGAATTGCAAGACCACTTTGATGCAGCTAAAGTCTAATGGTAACAAAAGTTCTCATAACATTTGGATGCAAATCTTAACATTAATTCCATGTCTCAGCCAACATTCTCCATTATAAAGCAGGCTGTAACATGATTACAGTGAACCGCTTCTGAAAAGGAGCCTGTGTATAACAGATAATTTCACTATGCTATATAGCAGTCAGATGCAGGTTTGTAAATTAATTTATTGGTGAGAATGGTTCAGTACATTTTCAAATTGATTTATTGGTAGAGTACTCAAATTTGAGTGGGCTTGGTGAACGCAATGGAGACAAACTGAGAAGTGCTGTGACTGGCCTTCATTTCAGTTCCATGCCCGTGATATTTACTGAGTGTCTTCCACGTACAAGGCACCATGTTAGGAATTAGAGCTTCAGGCTGGCAAACTTCAGTAATTGTTTACAAAATACAAGGATTCTTGATGTTGTGTAAATGGCCTTGCCTTAGTCAGGCAGATCTAGTTTAAAGGTTCAGCTCCTTTACTTACTGTATGCCCCTCTGGGCCTCAATTTCTTCATGCGTGATTTAGAAATACCATCTTCACAGAGTTATAATGAGGATCAGATGACATGATAAATGTGAACATCCTTGATAAATAGCAAAGTGCTAGACAAATGTGGGGGCTTAATATGACATTGAGGTTACTAGTAATTTAGCTGGAAAGGCTGTAACACAGCACTTCCCGATGGCTTTTACCCTAAGTAACTTGGTATGCCATATAATATGTAACACCAGAGAATCGCAAGAAAACACTCTTGATTACCTAAAACCAAAAAGCACCACCAGAAACCTATTCGGAAGCTAATTTTAGTAACTGAGTGAATCATATGCTATGTTCAAATATCATGCCAGTAAAAACCCAATTGTTTACCTTCTTAAATCACTGCTTGAAGAACAAATCTTTCCATTTTGCTGAATGAACTTATCTCCACATTCCCTACCCTACTGCCACAACCCTCTCTCAAGTTTATTGTTAACTTACACATCCAGTGCACAGCACACCTTTACTCAAACAATGGAAAAGAAAGTGTTAATACAAAGTGGCCCTGTCTATTCCTCAAGGAGTAGACTTCCATTTTCATGAGATTTGGATTTAGCATAGACATATTGATTACCCAGAAGAAGAATATAATTTTATCTTCTGATTCCCATCACTCAAATCAAAATTATATAGTATATTCCAAAATGGCAAATAGGAATGTAGCCTTGAGCAAGTCCCTTCTCTTCTCTGATGCTTGGTTTTTCATCATAGAACTGGAATTGTGAGTTTCACTAAGGACCTTTCCAGTGCTAACATTTTGTGATTCTTTGTAAAAAGCCACACAGAAAGGATTGTTTTTCAGCTTTTCTTAGATTGTCTGTCCCCTGTTCCCAGAAGTATAGTGAGATTTGAGTGCTTTCATACATCATAATTGTATCTACCTCCATTCATACCTACTTAAGATATCTGTCTAAAAGTAGACTAGACAGATAGATTATTGAGGGAGTGGAGGGCAGAGGGCTATCTCTGTATAAAGGAGCTGGCACTCTTCAGCTGATGGTTGCTTGGTCTTCAGGCCTCAAGATCTCTAATCTGGCTTTCTCTGTAGTGTTTCATTCACTGTTTGGTGATGGAATCTCTTCAGGTCAAAGGTACTTAATAGATACAGCTTTAATTCTTTCACGCTTCCAGGCTTACCTACCTGTTCCTTGCTTTTTTTCTAGTAGCTGTTGTTTCTGAAAGGATCCTGAGGGTGGTTGGAGTCTCAGAATGGTTTCCTTAAAGACTACCTTCAGGCTCTCAGCTGCTCATCCACAACAAAGATAAGCCTTTCTTTGTAGACACATTCCGGGCTGCATTTGAAAACCACATATTGTTATTTGCTTAAACAATTTAAATCCCTTGACTACTTTTCATTTCAGAAAACACTTACAAAAAGTGTCCAAATAAGGACCTTCCCTCCAGGGAATTTGCTGTGGCTTTCTCACAGTCCATAGTTTGGATAAATGTAAAGCCATCTGTCATTTTTCTCTGCACTTTCCAAGGGTACACTCCTTGTTTCCAAGATGGAATTAGAAAGAAATGCCCTTCCTGCTATCTTCTCCCCTGACCCTTTCCTCCTTCCCACTTTCCCTCCCTATTTCTCTTCAAACATGATTTATTTCTGTGTTTTGCAACTCAAGTTCTCAGCTTTTAGTAAATGGTGTTGGCCCCTATTGATTCCTTCCTCTCCTGGACCATGGAAGATAGTAGGCCTTTCAGAAATTCCAGGTAATAGCCAAACCCTGGAAGAAGAGAAGGAACATGGAGTCCTAGACCATGTGAGAACCTGAGGTGTTCAGCATGTCCTTCACAGATTCGTCTAGCATATTTCAGAAGTCTCTTTCCTACTAGGAGACTGAATTCTGCATCTGAGAATAAAAATTTAACATATCTACAGGTTTTGACAACCTCTATGAATTATCTAGTTGAGAGGATGGCTCAAGGAGCCCATGGCCATGTTTTGATGTTGTTATGGACGCTATGAACATCCTTGCAGTTTCCATTGTTGAAGACAGCCCTGATGCCAGCTATCTCATCATTCCCCATGTCCAAGAGCAACTCAGCATTGCTCTCTCTGGATCTCATGTCCTGAATGCAACAAAGTGATTTGACTGCTGAATTACTATTCATGGCATGGCTCTTCACAGCATTTATTCACCCATGTATCTATTCATCCATCTTTCCAGCCAGCCAAGAAGCTCATGCTTTCATCTTTTTCATCCATTTACTCATCTATTCATTCATTTAGCAAATATTTATTGAGTACCAACTATGTGCCAGACACTCCGGCTAGCATTTTGGGGAAGTAGAACTGAATAAGATATTATTCCTTCCCTCAAAAATTTAGGCAAGGGGAGAAAGGCAGTGATGAGGAATATACTTTAGCTATAAAGGAAAATAAGAAACCACTGGGAAGAAGTTTAATGAAATGGAAGAAAAAGGACATCCAAGGCAAAGGGTACACTTTGAATGAAGGCACAGAGACGTGAACAAAATGCACTGATGGTTTGAGGAACAGCAATTGGTTTAACATGGCCAGAGCTGGGGAAATGGGAAAGGCAAGCTGAAACCACATTGAAAGCAAACTTGGTGATAATACTAGGTAGTTTAGACTTCAAGTTGAAGATCTATGAGCACAGGACAGGCATGATTCATCTTATTTTGTTTATTTGCATGTTTTTTAGAAGAAAACTGGCAGCAGCATGAACATTTAGTTGATGAGGGCTTAAATTTTAGGAAGCGGAGACAATCTTAGAAAGGCCAAGTAGAGAGAAATTTCTAGCATAAAATTTTGCTAAACACCTAGGATTTGTTCCTGGGGCCAGTTACCTCCATTTGGGTTTTTACTAGCAAGTACTGACTATGTATGTGAAGAAATACCGGGCTCGACCAAGACAATTGGCTTGTATAAGAGGCCTACCCTCATACCAAAAGCCAGCTTCCTTGGTCTAGGCTAGGGTTTACTGGTATGTGTTCTGATAAAACTAGTTTCATAATACGTTCCATGAATAAGTGAGGGGAAACTTACATATTATGGTCCTGCTTAGGAAGATTTAAAATCCTTATTAGCATATTGCAGGTCTTGGTGAATATTACAATAAAGTAACCTGTGGAGCATTCTAACTCAGGATTCCCAAAGCTGATTCAACCACAGAACCTCACTTATTCACATAACACCTGTTATCCTACAAAACCACTGTTCTCCAGAATACACTTTCTAAAACTTGAGTACATGTAAAAACACTATCCCCAGCCCAGATCATCATTTTGCAGATGTGTATGTCATTAAGAATCTGTCAATAATGCATTAATGATCAAAAGCAGACCATCATTGCCACATCTCAAGATTATGCACCATTAGCTACTAAAGCCGCAAAAGTCAATCATGTTGGGTCTATAACATTGTTGCCATACACGAAGGATAGGATGCAAAAGTGTCCTAGGCCAACGCATGGTTATTGCCCAAGTTATCTAATGGCTGCAGATACATATTCCTCACCTAAGGATTGTGCTAAAGAAGTTATTTCCAGAAATATAGTGACTTCTAGCATCATGCAGAATGATCTTTTCATATTTTGAATATCTAGACATTCTGCTACAGAATGTAACAGTCCTTTTATATATACTGTCTGATCAGCATTTTGACATTTACTCAGAACCCCATCACGGTGCTACCAAATATCCTCATAGCTAAAGTAGGAGGCTGAGAAATTGTAGATTTGTAGAAACAACCCAATGATTCCAATAGAAACCCCCTCTGCGTCCTATTCAGCAGGCAGCAGAGTGTCATAAAGAATTTACAATGTGGAGCTCAGTTACTGGGATTTCTTCCATTTGCCTTTGATTCTCTAGACTAGAGTTCTAAAGACCACCGGCCTGGTGATGCAAGTGGTAAGTCTCAAATTCTGAGAAGTGCTGCTTTCCACACACAATTCCCTGATACCTGAGTGCTCTGACTGATCTCCATAACTGAGGCATGCACCGAGGAGCAGAATCACCCTATAAATTTTGGCATCAACATGTGCAACATGTGACTCAGCACTTTGAAACTCTGGGGGATTTTCTCGTTTGGTTTTTGTTTAAAGAGGTCCTGTGGTATAGTGAAAATAGTATGAAAGGCTCAGATACAGAGAGGCCTTGTTTCTAGTCTTGGTTCTGTTACTTACTATCTTGATGACCTGGGACAAACCATTAAATATCTCTGAGCCTCAGTTTCTCCAACCACACTGTGGGAATAATAAAGTATTTTTTACGGCATTGTTTTAAGTATGTAGAGAAACTGGTACACAGTAGGCACACAATAAATGTTACCGTACCCTTCAGCCCTTCATTTTGGATGAGAAATGGTCTTTGTTTGTGTTCCCAGGCACCACTGGGACCTGTTCTCTCTCTCTGCTGTTACAGTGTGGCTTTTGGTTCTTATTTCTTTGTTCTTTGGTCTCTAAATTACCCTTGAAATTTGCACTCCATGACCAAATCGCCATCCCTAAGTTGCTTACATACACATTTAGTGACACTTTGGAAGGGAAAACCTTTATGTCTCTCTAACTGTAGTTCTTAAGGGAATCTGCATATGGAGAAACCAGAGATTCCATCTCTTAATTCCTCCAAACCAAATTATCTAGGGTAGCATATATATGTTGTACTCTTTCTCTGAGCATTTGCTCTTAGAGAACTATGGTTAGAGAGAAGTAATTTTTTCTAATCATAAAAATTAATGATACCACATATCTGATTCTTGAATGAGTACCTCCTTGTAAAATTTCTACTTAAATCCTTGAGTTTTTAAAGTGTAATAGCAATAGAAAGATTTTATGGTTGTTTACTTTTGCTGTGAGTGTCTCCAAAATCCCTCAGTTGTTCTTGAGAGAGCAAAAGGATATCATACACAATGTTTTCCGAAGGTAGTAAGCAGAAAATTAAGAGTACACAGCACACAATAGGTCATATATACAAAGGCAAGTATTTCCCAAATATAAAAATTCACGAAAAAAGCTTTGTTTTTGCTGATAACCTGGCTGTTTGTTTAAAAACATTTTATTATTTATTATTTAAAAAGAGTGTTGCTTGTCATTACAGACTGTGGGATGTGTTCCTTAAGATCACAAAAGTGTAAAATATTTTCTTTTTATACTGAACATATACATAGACAACTTACCTGAGCAAGCTGCTTTTTAGAGACTTTCGCATATCTTTTGGGATCACATTGTTAAGAAGTAGAACTAAGGGAAAAACACACAGCCACCCAGAAACCGGTCGGGCCTTCAGCTCATCTGTTATTAATATTTCTATGACGACAGATATCTAGGAAGTAAACGGGAAATGGCATCGCTACCCTGCATCACCTTTTTTGGAATCAGGTTCCATTCTTCTCAGTCCAGTTCATCCTTGCAATACTTTTTAGATCTCAACCAAGGCATAGAAATACCGTATTTCTCCTGCTTAATACCCCATGGAACCATTGCCCCTGTGGCTGAAGTAGAAATTGATTGTTTAGGACATTTCAGCTGCCTAGCAGTCTTCAGTTAAAAACATGTAAGCACCAAGCACCTGCAGAAAACTTGGACTGCCATTTGGAACTAAGAAGAAAATCTGCATCTTGACCAAGATGAAAGTCACCAGCCCAAGCTTGTGCAGTGAAGTGTCATGCTGGCCACAATGAAACCGAAAGAGACTGATGACTCTCTTCAGGATGGAAAATGAGGCATAAGAAGCTTTGATTAGTGAGCTGTTAGGCACACAGACCTCAATTTCAAAGCATTCTCATCTCCAGTCTGAGTAATAATGCTTGTAGTATTACATAATTGTTTGAGTACTGCAAGAAATTCAGCAGACTCCAATAAGGAGTCTTTCTTGGCCTCTGAGTGACTGTAACTTAAATTCTACCTCTTTCTCTTCCCCCTGTATCTTCCCACCCTCCCCAACCCCCCCCACACACACAATTCTTGTCCACTGTGTTCAGAGAGATGCACACACATATATATAAGTATATAGTATATTTGTCAATAAAACAGGAAAGAAGAAAAAAACTACAAGTAAATAATTTTCCATTTCCCCCATCTCACCTCTGTCGTACAAGTAGATAGAAAGAGAAATCCCCCAGTACAAAATGGCAACCACCCACTTCCCCTACTTTACATGCTACTTCCTATGTTAGAGGACCAGACTTAGGCATCTGATTATGGAGCCTGCTAGATACAAGCCCATATTTAGACTGCTACATTCAACAATGTCTCTCTTTCATATTAGCAAAATTCCGGGGTTGGCAATTGCAAGCATCTCAAAACGACCAGGACCCTGAAGAAAGGCTGACTTGCCTCGTTCAAACTGAGGGCTCTAGAGGGCTCTAGTGGATACTCGGGAGAAACCTGGAGTTCGAGTCTTACAAGCTTAGGTTTTTGCTTCTCAACATTGACATTTGACATTGGGGTTGGGGCTACTCTCTTGGTTGCTGACTCCCTCCAGTGAGACCAGTAGTGTTCTCCTACCTCACAGGGATGTTGTGAGGACAGGCTGTAGAAGTAATAGCAGTCCATTTACGTAGTTGTGAGTGTCATGATTATTGTTCCGTGTAATGTGGCTTGGCATTGGCAAAGTGCTTCTTGATTGTGCTTGATCATATATGATGGTGGCCAGGCACTGACTCAGGCAGATGCAGTGAAGTTCTGGCTCAGTCGCTTGCTTTTCACAGTGTGCTGCCAGGAAGAAACTTTGCTGATGGGACTCAAGGTGTCACCTTGGACAAGAAGCTACTGTGTCTGTCTGAGGTTCCTGTGGCCATCTTTATTTGTTTATTAGGCAATTCGTATTTCCCCCTTAGGTTCAGTCTTCAGGACCCCTGCCAAGGACCTAGATCTTAGCCTCAGGCCCCATTACTGAGCTGAAGGTAGTAGCTGATCCACAGAAGTTCAGTAAACAAGGACCAGATTTCTGCTTCTCCTGGAGAAGAAGCCAGCCAACCCCCTCTCTTCAAACACAGCAGGAGACTAGAGTCAGACAATTTTTATTCCTAAAGTCAAGGTGACTCTGTTTTCAGAAGCTTACACATACTTGAAGCTTTCATAAGGAGGAAGGCGGCAAAATCAGAACCATTGCCTACTTCTCCTGTTTCCTACTGAAGAAAGGGTGGAAGAAAATGGATCAGACTTTCCCCTGTTACATCTAGCCTTACTGTAGCCACACTCCCCAATTACTCTCTCACATCACATGTTTCTCTTCATCAGTTGTGAGGCCTCATTCTTCTCCCAAGCCAGACTCAAACATTGTATTGATGTCAGAGAAGAGTCACTTAGAATTTGGAATATTTCGTTCTCTCTCTGTTCTGTAGCTTCCATATGGAAATCAGTTTCTTTCTGGTGGAGAAGTGGAGTCTGTAAGGCCAGGGACAGACACATAAGAGAGTTAGAAGCACTCTCCCTGACTTGCCCCGAAGCCTGTCTTTCCCACCTTCTTCTCCAGTCTGTCTAAACACACACACACACACACACACACACACACTCTCTCTCTCTCTCTCTCTCTCTCTCTCTCTCTCTCTCTCTCTTCTTCTTTCTCTTTCCCCTGACTCAGCAACATTCTGGAGAAAAGCCAAGGAAGGATTTGAGGGAGGGAGTTTCCCTTCCCTCAGGGCAGAATTTTAATCTCCAGACCAACAAGAAGTTCCCTAATGTGGATTGAAAGGCTAATAAGGTTTATTTTTTAACTGCTTTTATTTGTTTGAATGTTGCATATTTCTGCTAGTGAAATTTTCCCTTAATAAAGCCATTAATACACCAATCGTATTTTCTTATTTACAACAGACTGACGGGATCAATGCTGTTAACATTGGACCTACTTTTTTTTTTCTTTCTTTCTTTTTCGCTCGTTTGCTTTCCAGGTCATGCTGACCTGTTCAGCTTGGACCGTTTCACATTTGTTTTTAATGTCAGTTTAAATGTAATTGTAAAAGCATGTATGATCTAAATTCATGTAGTTACTTTTTTTAGTGGAAAAGCCTGATATTCAAAAGCATTTCCAGGCCCTGCAATTTCATATGAGCAGGTTTTTGGTAAAATCTTTTGTCCCTCACTCGGGATGGCATCTAGACAGTGAGCCCCCGTCTTCTGGCTCAGTGGTCAGAGAGAGGAGACTTGGAGACGGTTTCTGCCTGGATCCTATGCTTTGGCAAGGATGTGCAGCATTGCATATCATTCTATCATTAATTATGTTTACTCCTCCATGAACTTACCATTAGACTAAATAGTCCAACATAAACTTCGAAAGATAAAATTTGATATTCTTTTCCCCTGGCAATTTCTCTGACCCAGAATTGGGACTGGGAAGAGAATGGAGACTTGGGGGGGGGAAAGGAATCAAGGAGGCTTCTTGCCTGGGGGAATTTGACATGCACTTATTAATCCCACTTGGGATTGTACTCTCTGCTAATCCCTCACTCCATACCTGCCAAGGGTTGGCTCTGCTCCCTGCTTCTCATCCCTATCCTAGTTCTTCTTAACCCATCTGCATTTCCCACCACTGATCCTTCTCTCCAATAAGATGCTATTCAACTTGATGAAATATAAAGAGCAGCACCATCCTGGAAGTGGTTTTAGCTCCTGCTCTACCATTTTCTAGCTGTGTGACATTTGACATGATTTAACTTTTTTGCCCTTCAGAATGAACAGTCTTTAAGGATTGGTTTGGAGGGGGAAAGGAAGGGATAGACAAGATCCAAGGCCGTTGAACTCCTTTTATGGAAATGGATTCTTTTCTTTAAACCAAATTTGACACCGAGTCCCAAACATAGGTACAGAATAAAGTGCCTCTGTTCTTGTTTGAAAGGAGGTGGGGGTGTTTGGAGCCACAAGTTCAGGCCCACTTTGCCTCCTCTCAGGAACCCTTGAAAATACTTACAGGACTCTTGGGGCTCTACCATTGTACTAGACTAGTGTCTGGTTAGTCTTCTCAACTCCAATTCTCTCTTCTGTTACATTTCAGTCCTTGTGAAAACTCTGTATGTTTCATCAGTTCACTTTTCCAGAAAGTTGACCTGCTTGGGATAAAGGGCATGAAGTGGAGAATGTGGGGGCTCAGGAACTAGCAATAGTAAAAAATCATTGATTGGCTTACATAATTTACTCTGTTTTTAAGCACCTTACCAACATACTCATCTGAAAAATCAAAACCTTGTGAGGTCGAACTTATTATTATCTTAGGATTCTGAAACCTACCAACTTGACCCTCAACCTTTGACTTGAGATCAGATGCCCAAGAGGGGAAAACTATACTTTTCACAGCTTAGCTCCATAAGCAGTCTTTCAGAGTGATTTCTAGCTAGAGATCCATTTTAGAAAAGTCTAGAACCTGCGCATTGGCATACACAGTCCCAGGGTGCACACTGCCTTCACTGGGTTCATCTCATTTCCTCCTAAAAACAGTCCTACGCAGTAGTCAAGTCATGTCATCACCATTATATACATGGAAAAACTGACGTATAGGAGAAATCAAGAGATCTGTTCAAAGTCACACATCCCACAAGACTCTGAATACCACCATCAAGAATAATAAGCCTTTTATGTGAAAAACATTTTAGAAATTCAGTGTCATTATTGCATTCTGCCTCCTGGAGTTCAGTACACTTTTTCACCATGTTAATATTGGAGTCCTTCTGGTTATATAGAATCTGCCTTCTACTCTCAGACAACACCACAGTGTCTGTATCCCTCATAACAAACTTATGAATTCAGTAGTGATATTATCCCCATTTTACAAATTCATTAACTGAGATACCGAGAGGCTAAGTCTTGCCCAAAGTTACACAGCTAGTCAGTGATAGAGCCAGAGTTACAAATGAGGCAGTCCAACTCCAGAATATTTGCTCTTAACTGCTACCCTCATAGATGTGTAAGGAAACTAAAAGCCACAGAGGGAAAGACGTTCCTGAGGTCCCGCAATGGAATACTGGACTCCCAATCCAGTATTCCTCTGACATTCTAATCCTTAAGTTATACAGTGAGATCCCTTGATTCTAGTCCTAGTAGATGGAAAGATGGCTGGCATGATTTAAGGTAAAGGCCACAACTGGTTTTCCCGAAGTCAAAATTCACCTGCAGAATTCTGTTGTCCAGCACAGTGTTTGTTTAGAAAACTGACACAGACTGCCCCTAGGCAGGGCATCAATCACTGTCACTGTCCCAGCCCTCCCTATGTATGTTTGCCAGGCTTTTTTACTCAATTATGTATCTGCCTGACTTGTGAAGGTATTTGAGTTTATGACTTTTAGATTTAAGCATTGCAGTATATAAGCACTGCGCATACACACATACTCACATGCATTCACAAAAGTATAGCCTAGTCTAGCTTCACGAAGAATTTGTAGCCCTGCACCAAACACACTTTTTTGTTTACTTAGCATTTAGAATTAGATTTAAGATCTGAATTTAGTTTCACAGGCATTCATGTGTGGAAGACCTCGGTTATTGTTTTTCATTTCCTACTGTCTCACCCTTGCTTTCCTTGCTGTTTCTGGACCCCTGTTAATCCTGCTTTCTGCCCTTCTCCATGCCTAAATTAGGGGCCCCTGCAAGCCATTAACTCGTTAATCTTTAGGAATGAATGGAGAGTGGAAACCAGTATGTGCCAGGCATCCTCTTATTTAGTTCTCACAAGTGCCCTAAGACATAGGTGGCAGCACATTCATTTTATAATTGAGGAAACTAAACCTCAGAGAAGCTAAACAAAGACCTCAAATCATTAAGGTAGTAATTAATGGAGCTGGGATTTGAATGCAAGATTGTCGGACTCCAGAGCCTATTCTTTTGGCCTACATCACAGTTCCTTACAAGGAGGATGTATTCGTTTCTACTGCTGCATAACACATTGCCACAAATTTAGCAGCTTCAAACATTTATCAGCCCACTGTTTTGTAAGTCAGAAGTCTGGCACAGCATGGCTAGATTCTCAGTTTAGATTCTCTCAAGGATGAAACGGAGGTGTTTACCAGGATGCCTTCTAATCTGAACTCAGGGTTCTCTTCCAAGCTCAGGTAATTATTGCAGGATTCAGTTATTTGTGGTTCTAGGAATAAGGTTCCCAGTTCCTTTCTGGCTACCAGCCAAGGGCCATTCTCAGCTCCTGGAGGGTGCCCTCTTTTCTTGTCATGTGGACCCCAACACCTTCAAAGCCATCAACAGAGACTCTTCCTTGTGTTGAATGTTTCTCACTCTACAGATGTATTTCCAGGAGGATCCCAGTCCCTTAAGGGCTCTACTGATTAGGTCAAGTCCATCAAGAATAACCACCCTTCAAATTCAACTGTATTAGGACCTTAATTGCATCTACCTAGTCCTTTCACAACAGCATCTAGGTTAGTGCTTGACTGAACAACTGGAAGGAAGGATGTATACGCTAAGGCCTCAGAATCTTTGGGGCCATCTTAGAAGTCAGCCTACCACAGATGTTGATTCTTTTCATGTGTCAAATTTCATAGTGAGATAAGGAGAAGAGAAACGTCTTTGACCTTAGGCAGAGGGATTCAAACTTTCTAAGACTTTGGAAACTTAACATCACCTTCACCTTTCCCTTGATCATAGTTGAGAAGACCTATATCTTGGGGTGGCAAGGAGTGAGACTGGAATAGTACCTAAAGGTTAAGGAAGCTAAAAAAGTTACAGATTGGCCACATCTGCTCCTCCCTAGGAACCTGATTTGAGAAATTTTTCTCTGGTGCTGTAGAGATAGCTCCCACAGGGGTCTAATGCCCCAGCACTGAAAAGTTAGTTCCCCATAGGATCCAGGCATATCGTCAGGCCAAGTGTTCCAATCTCCTAAAGAGGAGTTAGGAACAGGAGAGCCCCTTGCCAACGGTCCATTCTTGTCACTGCTCTGACCCAAGACTAATAGGGCAGAGTGAGCAACTCACATACTATTAAAACTATCCATTTCTACTGCCCCTTTTTCCTTGCTTTATCACTAAATTTAAGTAAGCTAATGAGTCTCTGCCTTGACATAGTGACAGTCTGACCTGTATTTTATATGGAAGAATTAGATTTGACTCTAGGCCTCAGGTGCAGAGGGCAGGAGAGGAATAGAGGTGGCCTTCATGGAAGAAAACAAGTCCTTGGGCAATGAGTAATAGCTGAGACTAGAAAGCCTCATTGTCCAGATTCCAAGTCATCTGGTAATATCCTGGCCTGTGCTACGGAGAGTACGTAGGATCCCCTGGCAGAATGAATGGAGTCTGATTTCAATTACGTTTAGTATAGTCACTCTCTCTAGGCAGAGAAGCTAGAACACCTGATGCAGCTAGGGCCACTGTGATCATAGGGACAAGCACACTGCCTGGGTCCTGGAGGCAAGTGGGAATGCAGCTTCTCTTCCTTAAGCAGATGTCATATAGGCCTGGGGAGGAGGATGTGAGAATACCAGCCAAGTCCTCATTGGCACTATACGGAGAAGGGGAATTATTTCATCTTGATGGATTCTCCCCACAGTCTCTGCACATATTGATCTTACTTGTAATGAGTTTGCTTAGGTTCACGAGTCATGATCCCAGGGAGATCTGAGTCATTGGTGGGGAAAGTTGAGGTGACAGATTATATCTCACTGATCTCACTGTCACCAATTGCTCTGTGTGTCCCTCCATCTTTTTTGTGAAAAAGTCCGTGGATTCATCTGTGTATAATCCATTTGTATTCATTTCTTCATTATCGATAGCTTTAGTGGGGTATTACAAAATGGGAAAGCTGCCCCAGAGAACAGTGTACATTCACAGCATTATTCAATGGAACTTTCTGAGATGATGAAAATCTTCTATATCTTATGTTGTCCAGTATAATACAACCGCTAACTACATGTAGCTTTTGAACACTGGAAATGTGGCTGGTGAAACTGAGGGATTATATTTTTTAATTTTTTAATGTTTTAATTAATTTAACTTTTAAAATTTTTTTTGCTTTTTATTTTATAGTTTAATAATTAATCTAAACTTAAATAGCCCACATGTGGCTACTTAGCTACTATATTGAACAGTACAAGTGTAGAAGGATCTCAGAGAGACACGTACTGAAATACGGCAGGAATAAGTCAGTCAAAAGAGAGTCAATATAACATCGAGAATCCTGGATTGGGAATTAGGGCCCTGGCTCTAATCTCAGCTTTGCCACTAGGTGACCTTGCCCTCTCAAGCCTCCCCTTCTGTAACTTGAAAGGTGAAACTAACTAACATCAAATGTCCAAACATGGTGGCTATGGACTGAATTCAATTGTGGGATACACAAGTTTCAGGATTTTTTTAAATCTATTAGTGCCTTCTAGGTGTGTGTATGCACGCTTGCAGGCATGTGCCCATGCACAAGTATGGGATGGCAGTAAGGCATTTATTCCAGTTCACCAGAGCACTAACCATTCTCCCACACACACATGCACGCACACCCTACTGTATTGCCTATGTAGACCCTGAAGGTCTTTGAATGTCCCACCATTGGATAAGATAATTTCTAAGAACCCTTCCTGTTTTGTCATGCTGAAAATCGTTAAGTCACTATAGTGTCCCAAATCTATTTCAGTTTGGGCAGATGACTGGAGTATTCTCATAGCCTCCCGTCTCTTCCCTTCTGGACCTGATACTAGTTATGAAGTTTGGAGTCAAGGGTGAAGAAGGGAGGCAGGGAGGATATAACCCCGGCTTCACTCCTCAATTCTGCTTTTGAATTAGAAGTAGGGTTCAGGGCTTCAGATTCCTTGGAGAGGCAGTAGAGAGAATATGGGCTTGTAATCAGAAGATGAGGTTCAGATTATTGGGTTCTCACTTTTTTGATAGCTGTGTTACCTCAGTGTATTCATTTGTAAAATAAGGATAAGAAATATCTTTAACCTTCTAAGATCATGTGGAATTAAATGATGTAATGTGATGAAGTGAGGCACACAGAAGGCCCTGAAAAAAATAGTAGTTACCCTTAAGAGGACTAAATGGTCTGGCAACTCCTGAGCTCAAAGCTAGAAAAGTCCAGTGATGGAGAAGATGAGGTCTTTCTGTAGGAACTTAATAGCAGGGGGAGCAGATCCTGTAAGCACCACCAGTCTGTGAAGCTGAGTAAAAAAACTCATGTTTGCAGTAAGTTCACCAAGTGACAAGATATTGTGGGGGCCAGGCCTCTAACTCAAGAAGGTGGTCTTGGCCCAGATCATACCTTCCAGCTTGTGTCTTTGGTGAAATATGGGGGTTGTCAGTGGATGTGCATATCTCCTTATTACTGGCTGTGCACAAGTCCTGCAGAAATGATTGTTGAACAAGGTCATCTTACACTCAGGATTGGTTTTCTAGCCTTCCTTGTTATTTTCCCCTGAGTTCTGTGTTCCTCTTGCAACACCAACTCTACCATTTTCCTATTCCCTATCCTAGTTGTTGATCCAAACATGTAATCCATTCTTGCAGTGATTTATTGAGTAACACCATGAGTAGAGTTTGCATTAAAGGACTTATTTTTCTAATTAGAACTAAAAGTCAGTTCCAGACTGGGTGTGGTGGCTCACGCCTGTAATCCCAAAACTTTGGGAGGTCAAGATAGGAGGATTGCTTAAGGCCAGAGTTTGAGACCAGCCTGTGCAACATGAGATCTCATCTCTACAAAAAAATGTTAACCGGGAGTAGTAGTGTATGCTTCTGGTCCCAGCTACTTGGGAGACTGAGGAGGGAGAATTGCTTGAGCCCAGGAAGTTGAGGCTACAGTGAGCTTCGATCACCCACTGCTCTCTAGCTTGGGTGACAGAGGGAGATCCCTCCCTCAAAAAATAAAGAAAAACTATAAAACAGTCAGTTCCAGGTTGTACTCTTTTCCACAGGGGCCAGAAACAGATGAGCAGCAGTTTTTGTTGTATTTATCCATTTAGATTGAGCAATCAACTTCTCTCTTTGGTTTATACCTTTCTTATTTATTATTATTTTAAAGGGATTAGAGATAAAGTGGTTTATGGTCTGTCTCGGTGTAACTGCTTATGCTAGACCTCAGAATTACAACCTTTTCAATTATTTATATTTCTGTCGATATAAATACTGGAAAAAAATAGCACAAAGTAAACATCAGGATGCCTAAGGACCTCTAAATTGTGTGTGTGAGAGCACATGGGGAAGATGGTTCTTAAGGTTTGAATTTCAGATTATTGTGGTTATCTTAAATAATGTTATTTATATCATTCTCTCCGATGGCTATCTCCTAACATGGTTCCCATTTTACAGACTGATGTTAGAGGCAGAAAGATTCTCTCATTTGTTTGACACTGTTGAGGATTTCAGCCCTTCACCTCCCCCTCTCCCTTTTGCTAAAAAGAAAAAAAATCTGTATGTATGTTACAATGCATGTTCAACTATGGGGCAACTATGTGTATTCACTGGGAAATGGAATACCAGATAATTACCATATGTTGAGCCCAAAATTATAGAATGGAATTTGATAGTCTGAGGATGAAAAGGACCTTCAAGGCCACTTTTAAAATCCCCATTCCCATTTGATTCTTGAATTCTTAACCACTGTGTATCTAGTATTTGATCATTTACAGTGATATGGGTGCCTGGCAACCTTTCCATCTCCAAGAGCTTTAACTATCAAAATGTATATGTGTGTGTGTGTGTGTGTGTGTGTGTGTGTGTGTGTGTGTCTGTGTGTGTCTGTGTTTAGAGAGAGAGAGAGAGAGAGAGAAAGAGAAGAGAGATTAAAATCCAAGTCACTTTATGTTGTGGGACGCAAGAGCAGATCTAGTCATTCTCCATTTCTAATCTCTTTCCCTAGCAATCGGCTAGACATGCTAGACATAGACACATGTACATCACTCCTTTGATGTACAACATTCAGTATTTGTCTATCACTTGTAAAATAAAACCCAAACTTATTTTTTATCTTTGTTTTTTATTTTTAGACATAGTTTTACTATGTCAACCAGGCTGAGCATCATTGGCACAATCATAGCTCACTGCAGCCTGGAACTCCTGGGCTCAGCAATCCTTCCACCTCTGCCTCCTGGGTAGCTGAGACTACAGATGTGCACCACCAGGCCCAGCTAATTTAGGTTTTTACTGTTTTTTGTGGAGATGGTGTAGTGTCTTGCTATATTGCTCAGGCTGATCTTGAGCTCCTGGCCTCAAGCACTCATCCCATCTCAGCCTCCCAAAATGCTGGAATTATAGGCATGAACCACCTTACCCAGCCAAACTTCTTAATATGATATACATGCTCCTTTAAAATCAAGCACCATCTTTGCTTTCAACCTCATTATTAACCACTTTTCTACATATGCAATATATGCTTCAACCATACCAATCTCTAGTTGTTCCCCAAACACTCCTCAGTGCTTTTGTTTATGCCCTTTCTACCCACCTTTGCCTGGTGAAATCCTCATCAATATTCAAATTCTAGGTCAAATACTATCTTCCAAATAAAGTGTTTCTAAACCCACCTATGTAAAAAGATTAGTGTTTTCCTCTTTTGTTGATGCCTCCATTGCAGCATTTTCCAGAACTGACTGTGGCCATTTGTTTCTCTTCTACCAGGCTGGGCCAGGGCGTGTGTCTTTTCTTGTCACCCAGAAGCAAAGGTCTAACAGTGAATGTCTGCTGAATGGATGAATGAATCATTAATATATTAGTAAATGAGTTAATTAAAGGTTCCGGGTATGAATACTGAAGGCTGCATTCAGGAAGAGCTGAATTCAAGGATATGCTAGATTGGTCTGGCACAAGGATCAGAGGGAAAAGCAAGATGTGAAAAATTTGGGTTTAGCAGGGATTTGGCATGATGAATTATACATTCAACCAGTGATGAATGAGTACTTGTCCTTAAGGAATTTAGAGTCTGTGACCAGGGAGAATTATGATTTTCTTAGCTCGGGCAGTTTTTCTAACAAGGCAGCTGCAGTTTGCGTTTTTGACCACTGATGATAAATTCAAGTTTCTCTTCCTTCCCAATAGCCCGGAAGCTGAAGAAACTTGGTAATCTGAAACTACAGGAGGAAGGAGAGGCTTCCAGCGCCACTAGTCCCAATGAGGAGACAACCCAGAAGCTGACAGTGTCACACATTGAAGGCTATGAATGTCAGCCCATCTTTCTGAATGTCCTGGAAGCCATCGAGCCAGGTGTGGTGTGTGCTGGACACGACAACAACCAACCCGACTCCTTTGCAGCCTTGCTCTCTAGCCTCAATGAACTGGGAGAGAGACAGCTTGTGCATGTGGTCAAGTGGGCCAAGGCCTTGCCTGGTAAGGAAAAGGGAAGTGGGAGCATGGGATAAGAGGGATCATATTTAGTGAATGCTTCTATGGGCCAGCCACAATGTCTAGTGCTTTTCTGCCCATTAACTCAGGCAGTCTTCATCATAACCCTGTGGGGAGAGGGATTGTTATAAGTCTCACTTTAAACATACAGGAACTGAGACTCAGAAAGCAAAGAGAAAGATAGCATTATAGGGTATCCTGTGTGGCTCACATTGATGCACGGCAGTCATGCTTTCACATTCAACCCACAGACATGGTCAACACATCTTCCCGTAATCACAAATCACATAGACATATCCATATATGCCTTAGGATGCTCTTCTATATTTGCACACACAGGCTCACCCAAAGATAATCTCCAGCCTGACTGACATTCAGTCTTTAATGTCACCTTCAGGAGCTATATCATGAGAACTCTCATAATATCGTATAGCAGAAAGAACATGAGATTGGGAATCAGAACACTTCGGGTCTACTCTAGCCCTGCTAGTAACTTATTGTGTGATCCCTTCCCCTTCTGGGTCTCAATTTCTCTGTCTGTATAATGTATAAAGCATGGTTTGGACTAAATTGATGGTTTTCAATTTTTGCTTCAAAGAGCACTTTGTGCACTTTAAACTACCTAAGGAATCATAATGGGAGGAAAGATTAGGTGATAGTGAAAGAATTACTAAGTGTTGGTCTAACAGAAGTTGGATAACAGAAGTTCCCCATTAATGAGGAACTCACTTCTTCTTACGCCGTCTGTTGTTTAAACAAGTCTGGTTATTAAACTGTTACAGCTTCAGGAATCTTAGAGATCCTCTATCCAATGATTTACAAACTTTCCTTTAGCAGGCAAGTGCTTTATTTCTCAAAAGAATCGTACACAGATACAAGTGAAGCTAGTTGATTTAAAGCCAGAGTCTGTGGCCTGGACCTCACCAGTTCAGCCTCTTTCTCACTATCCCAGGGAAGCCCCAGGTCACTGTTGCAAAATCTTAGGGCTCCAAGGAACACAGTTTGAAAACCAGTGAAGCATATGCTCTTTAAAGTTTCTCCTAAACCTGCAATTGTGATTCACAGACTCTTCTGAAACATCAACAACCAAACCTTCTCTTGTGGAGTCAAAGAATAACCTGCCTTTCAATAATAACTGCCATTCATGTAGAAATGTATAGTAAACAGAGCAATTGTGTATGTATTACCTGAATTGATTCTTACAGGAATCCTATAAAGTTAGACTCTTTCTCCTATTTTACAGACCAAATGAGGAAGCTCTGAGAATGATGTGATTGGCCTATAGTTACATGGTCAGAAAATAACAGGGCCAGAACTTGAGCCCAGGTTCTTTCCTGATTCCAAATCCTCTCTTTAGTCCACCCCACCAGGGTGTAGCACCACTGCAGTTCTGCGGCACTGGGCTTTACAGTGAGAGACCAAGGTATCATTGAAGGCCCCTTGGGTCATGCTGTGGGCTTGCTGCATTAGAAGACATTGCCTTTGGCTGTCAAGCCTTAGATTTGTATTTCCAATTCACAGGTCCCAGTCACAGCCCTAACCATCTCTCACACCTTATCAGCTTGAGAAGTTGAGGTTGACTAGCCAGTAAGATCACTGGGAAGGAAACCCAAGGACTCTGACTGGATATGCTCTGTGCCAAAACAGAGGGTTCCCACAGAGAGGAAAAGATACAAAAAAGAAAAACAAGAAGGTTGCTTTAATTCTTATCTCCTTTTCAGCTAGATGTTTTGATATCATGTGTTTGACAGAGATTCAAAGTTTAATCTTCCCAAGCAGTTTCCAAACACTTATCTCATTTTATAGGCTACAGAGCTTTTTAATATATATGATTCCACTTACTCTTCACAACAATTCTATGAGTCACAGAAACTATTATTTCCATTTCACATGCCAGGGCTCAAACAGGTTAACTAAATTGCTCCATTCGGGCACTTAACACATGAAACCAGAACTTGACCTAGACCTTGGGGTTTCTAAATTGGTTATCTTGACAATAGCCTAATGCAAATCACTATAGAAGAATTTGTATGACTTGGGGTCACTGGGGCTTTCCTTGGCCCAACCTCCAGGATGGAAAGCCCCCTACTCCTTACATTAACAAATCTGCAAGCCAATATCAGTTCACCATCTAGCTTGTCAGACTGAATGATCTCTGACTCCAAGTCATTTAAAAGAATAGCTTCAAAAGAAAGCTAATTACCACTTTCATAAGAACTGTTCTTCATATTATCTATAATTATCTACAAGTTCAAGTAATTTGCTAATTCAATAGATTGAGTTCCTGACCTGTAAGATGCACTGTGCTAGGCACCTAATAAGATAAATTTTGTTGTAAGTTTTCTGTGACAGTAATGATGTACGGAAATTGCCTACGACAGCACCAGGCACATTAATAAATGATAACTATTAATTTGGAGTGGGTGAGTAGACTGGGTGTGCACAGTATATTTAGAATCTAATTTATCTGGTTTGGAATCCTAGCTATGGACTAGTTCTGTGACCTTCAGCAAATCACATGTCTTCTCTGTACTTCTGTGTCCTCATTTGTAAGATGATAGAATAATTGCTACCTTTCAAATTGTTGTCAACAAAGAGAGTATGCATAAAGGCCACCTAGTAAGGTAGCCTGAAACACAGTATATGCTCTGCAAATGGTGGTTTATTATTTCGAGACTTGAGTGCTAAGCCACTGCTTTCACTGAACTCAATTTAAGCTGCCACCTGCCTTGCCTAGAAGCTCATGCATGGACCCCAAGACGAAATTGTCTTCTCTGAAGACCTTGGCTGGCAGAGGCACTATAGCTGCAAAGATTTCCAAATTGCCCTTTCTTTGAGCCCATTCTCCCAGACTAGACACAAGACTGCAAGTTTCTGCTGCACATGAAAAAAATTATGATGCCAATTGGATTCTAGTGAGAAAATAGTCTCAAAGAAACTGTTTAACCTGTTTAATGTATTTGAAAACCTGAGAATGACTCCTCTGTTTCTCCAGAACAGCCTAACACAGTGCAAATGGGTGTTGAGTGAATGCATACTTAAGGAAATCTGCAGGACTGAGGCTACTCTTTCCTCCAGTCATCCCTTGATAGTCATGGAGGCTACTTCAGAGATTGGGCATTAGAGAACAGTCAGGTATTATAATCAGATTAGACTATAGGGAGATTAGCCAGCCACATTGCTGATACGTGCACAGTTACTGGGCTTGAGTGCTAAGCGGCTCTCATTAAGGACTGTTAATTAATATTATGGTCAAATTAAGCTTTCCCTTTTCTCTCCTCTTGGTTAATTTTGTGGCATTTTAGGGAGAAAAAAAATAAGCATCAGTATGGACAACTTCCTTCATACCTGTACAGTTTAATTCTCATCCTTCCGTGTGTCTTCACATTCATACACTCCACCAAAAGACCAAGACTCACCAGCGAAAGGCTTTCCTTGCTCCCCACTGCCTCCTACCCAAAATGTTCAGGGTTCAACCTCCCAGGCCTCTTCTCTAAGAGATCCTTGGTTGCTACATGCTTAGACCCTGCTTTTATTTCCTACTGAGAAGGGTCAGTCCCAGGCATTCTGTGCTACAGAAGGGCTCCAGGCAGGAAACACTTGGATCTGAGGATTCAGCTGGTCTGTCAGCGTGTCGTTACAGTGAAAGTGGGAGGCACAGGCCTGGGAGCTAAGACTGCTAAGATGAGGGACTCTAGAATCCCTGATATCTAAAAAGTTTATGATCTAAAAGAAAAGAAGAAGGAAATGGGGCTATATGGGTGGATAGGGACCAACCAAGCAGAACAATGTGTCTGGATAATGTAGACTTCAGACCTGAGCCTATGACTGACAAAAGCTAGGGACCTTGGTAGTGGAGTAGAAGCAGTGGAGTAGAAAAAAACACTGGAGAAGAGAATCAGAACACCAGGATTCTGGTATTAGTTCAGCCACATATAAACCATATGACCTTGGGCAAGTCAGTTGATTTCTCTGGCCCTCAGTTTTCTTGTTGGTAAAATAAGTGTCACATCACCTAACCTCTGGGATTATTGTGAGAGTTAAATGAGGTCATCAACAGGAAAGTGAGAAATTTGATCTAAATTTGGGGAAGCATTCCTAATGAGGTATGATGACAAAATTTCAGATAATCATGGATTTGTTGGTAAGAAGAGAAAGAGAGTGTTGGTAGGGATGAGCTCTGAGGTGATGCCTTTATAACTTTAAGCATCCAACTGTTTCATAACCTCCAGGAGAACATGGCCATGTCTGTTCTGTGTGTTATTTGGGAGGTAGCATCTGGGACCCCTGCTCTCTGAGCTTAAGGGAGGTAATTTGGAGATCATTTAATTCTCATTTTACAAAAGGAAAAAAAAATGAGGGTCCTTAGGCCATTTGTTTGAGTAATATTTCTAAAGTGTCCACTCAAATACGTGGACCGTACTATGTACTAGGGAGGCAAAGATGAATAAGAAGATATGGTCCCTGTCTTCAAGAAGCTCCAAGTCTTGTGGGGACGACAGACATATACATACATAGATTTCAGTGCTATGTAATGAGTGCTGTAATTGGGTGGGGGCTACACAAGGTGCAATGAGAAGGTAAAAGAAGAATCATTAAGCCTTTTCTTCTTAGATGAGTTGGAAAAGGCTTCACAGAAGAGGTAGACTTTGAATGAAGACTAGAAAGATGAGTAGATGTTTACCAAATGAAAGGCTTGGGAAGGAAGAATGCATTCTAGGCAAAAGAAACTGCCTTTGCAGAGATGATAGAGATATAGAGGCATATGAGAAGGCAAGGGACAAGAGATCAGTCTAGTAGGCAGGTCATAAAAGGTCTGTTCATGTATAATGATGGCAGTAAGATGGGGATGGCAGTAGAGTGGGAAACTAGTAGGGCCAAGGTACCTATTGAGTATAAAATGGAGAGGAAGTGCCAGGGCAGAGAGTGGGTTGGACACAAGAGAGGAAATTTGAAAGTGGTGAATAGGAGGCAGTGGCTGTCAAGTCATCTCTCCATACACTGTATGTAATATCAGTCTTCCAGGGTTGTTAGAGGGTCAACCAGATCATAGCTAGAAAAGAGCTTTGTGAAGTGAAAACTGCTATTCATGTGGGAGAAATGATTATTATACTGCATCTTCAAAAAGGTGGAGTGATCAAGAGCACAGGCCCTGGAGTCTGACTGCTTTGCTTTAGAATTTGGTCTGCCAATTACTAGCCATATGATCTGGGCAAGTTCCTTAATCTCTCTCTGACTCACTTGTACTGGTTCACAGATTGGAGATAATAATAGTACCTACTTTACTCATTGTTGTGAAGCTTAAATGAGATAATATAAGTAAAGTGCTTAGAAAAGAGTTACATATACCCCACAAATACACACAACTATCATGTACCCATAATAATTTTTATTTTTTTAAAAAAGCAGTCCAATAGAAATCAAAAGAAAAAGGAGTTCACTCATGTAAGCGGTGAGTAAACGTTAGATTATTTTTCTCTTATAACTGACTCCCTTTTTGTCTCCATCATTATCTCATTTGAGCAGCTCAGTGAAGTAGGGAGGGTAAGGAATATTATCCTCACCATACGGTTTGTGCTTTTCCCCACCAACCCTTAGTGGCCAGCCTGGATGGTCCCTGGGGATCCTTAGGGGATGCCCAAATGCCAGAGCATCTCTGCCCAGCAGGGGCTCAGACTTAGAGCTCAGCCCATCAATACCCAGACTGACCACTGCCTCTGCCTCTTCTTCTCCAGGCTTCCGCAACTTACACGTGGACGACCAGATGGCTATCATTCAGTACTCCTGGATGGGGCTCATGGTGTTTGCCATGGGCTGGCGGTCCTTCACCAACGTCAACTCCAGGATGCTCTACTTCGCCCCTGATCTGGTTTTCAATGAGTAAGCGCTCCTTGGGCCCAGACCTCGCTAAAATACAGCAGCTTGGCCAGACCTGGTTGGTGGTGATAGTGATGGGGGATGACAGTGAAACTTAGCTTATTTGACCTGCAGGTGTGGCAGTGGATGCCCCAGCCAGCCAACCCAGTATGAGGTGGCTTTGCACTGGCTTTCCAGCCAACTGGTAGGATGCGAGGAGGATGGTGCTGAGACTACCCCTTTCCCACCCAAGAACAAATCCTGATATATTGGTCATGTTTCTGGTCTGCTTTGCAGCTTGTCTCAAAAGCACATGGAAAGATTCCTCCCCTTCACTTTGAGCAACATATAAAGAGGCAGAAAGGCTCTGGCTTTAAGGGCTGAAGTTTTTTAGGTTCTTTTGCTACCACCAAGGGCTACTGCCAGTCACCATTTTGCTGAGCAACTAGTTTGTGCCAAGATCATTCTAGATACTTTCTAAATCCTATTTCATTGAGTCCTCATGGTGACCTGACCTCCCCTTTTTATAAATAACACTATTTTTTTTTTTATGGACTGGGAAAGTCAGGCTCAGCAAAATAAAGTGACTCACCCAAAGTCACAGAGCTAGTGCCTGTTGGAGACAAGATTCAAACGTACGTCCATGCCAATCCCAGCTCTTCTGCCTCATGGTGGTAACTGATGGGGAGGAGTACCTCTACCATTCTCTGACTGTGTGACCTTGGCCCTGCAATTTTCGTTCTCTTAAACAGGTTTAATTAATACCTGCCCTGCCACCAGCTCTATATAACATCATGAGTTTGGCCAGTGACTCAGATTTTGGAATTACATTTTTCTCCACTAAAATCTCAGTTCTACTATTTTCTTAATCAGCATCTTTAGGAAAGACACTTAAGTTTACTGACACTCAGTTTCTAAATGGAACTGACAGATGTGGAATGTCTGGCCCATAGCAGGCAAGAAGGAAAAAAAAAAATCCTTTCTGATTCACCCCTTCCTTAATAGTGATAATCTTTTTTTTCTTTCCCCCTACCCCCCGAGATGGAGTTTTGCTCTGTCACCCAGGCTGGAGGGCAGTGGTGCGATCTCGGCTCACTGCAACCTCTGCCTCCCAAGTTCAAGCAATTCTCCTGCCTCAGCCTCCTGAGTAGCTGGGATTACAGGCGCATGCCACAACGTCCGGCTAATTTTTGTATGTTTGGTAGAGATGAGGCTTCACCATGTTAGCCAGGCTGGTCTCAAATTCCTGACCTCATGATCTTCCCACCTCAGCCAGGCTTGGTAATCTTTTCTATGTCTGCTGTATGAGGTCCCTCGATGGCATCGTGAATGGAGCTGGCCAGAGAAATCTTCCCAAGGACCTTGAGTTAGTCTCACCACAGAGAATTCTTCCAGTCAGGACAGGAATTGACCTTCCCCTCTTCAGCCCTCTAACCCAGAAGAGTCTTAAAATAACATCTACAGGCCAGTAGTTCCTTCCAGTACAGCACTGCCCTGTGAAGGAGAGTGAGCGTCCCCTAGCTGCCCTCTCCCAACCCTGCCAGCCTGGTAGCCAGAAGCTAAGAATAACCACTGGGCTTTTGGCACAAACTGCTTTGTAGTTTTCAGACCTCCAAAAAGTTGCCTATGATGCCATCTTCTGGGGCAGGCCTTGAAAAGCCCCCTAACTGTTCATCTCCCACCTCAAAACCCTGCTGCCCTTAAGCAATTGAATCAACTCCATGCTTTGCCGCTTACCCAGAGCCCTGAGACCTTTGGAGTTTTGAAAGAAATCACAGACACCTTTCTACATTCCATATTCTATAACCTATGAATAAATTTTCAAATAAAAAAAAGAAAGGCGATAATTGGTTGCTCTCTAAATCCTCATCTCTTTCTCTTCCTCTGAGTAAGCATGTGGCGTCCCACCTCAGCTTCCTGGTCGTCTTGTTCATCTGATAAAAAGGCCTCCGCACAGGGTCAGAGGCCTAGACCCACCAAACTCCGGGGCTCCTGAAACAATAGGATCCCTATTCTTCCTGTAAGAAGCCACTATGTTAGATCTCTTAGAGTGTCTACAAGCATCTAGATAAGTGTTTCTCAACATGGATTCTGCTGACATTTTGGGAGAATGATTTTGTCACTGTAGAATATAGTTAACATACCTGGCACCAGCCTACTCTGTACCAAATAGGATTCTAGTCATTCTGAAAGCCCAAACTGCTCCCACACATTTCTGACACCCACTGAAGAGTCAGTACTCTCCAGTTGAGAGCAACTAATCCCTGCCAGCCTCCCTAAGGTGCTAATGGGGGAGCCTCAGACCTAAACAGAGAGATAGGAACTTGTTCAAGGTAGGTCAACTCATTTGTTAATCTCTTCAACATCACACCCTATTATCAGCCCTGTTTTTTCCATTCCTTTCCTCTTTGTAGAGATCACATGTTGTGAGGATAATGAGCTTGAATCTTAGCTGTGTGACCTTCAACAAATTACTGAACGTCTATGTGCCTCAAATTTTATCTGGAGAATGCTGAGGGTACTATAATAGCACTTTCCTACATGGCATTTAGTGAACACCTGCTATGTGTCAGGCACTGTGCTCAGTGTTTTCCAATCTTTATTTCTCCTGTTTTCTCTCTTGCACTCCCACCAACCCTGCTCTCCTCCTGAATTTCATTCCTGCCTCATTTTTCTACTCTCCATTCTCCTCTCTCTTTCCTTCCTTTAACTCTCTCCCTAGTCTTTTTTCTCTTTTGCCCTTTTGTTGTTCCCTTTCCCTACAAATTTCTTCCCTTTCCTTTTCCCTTCTCTTTCCTCCATTCCCTACCTTTTCTGCTCCTGAGTCCTGCAGCAATGTTGTAGGAATCCTCATTTCAGGATTGTGATTTCAATGGTAAAAAAAGATTGCAGTATTGTCATCAACAGAGGTGGGAAAGTATATTGGAGACTGGAACAGGGCCAGACCTCAGGGTCAGCCAATCTTACTAAAAAATTCTCTACAGTGAAAGAGCTTGGAGCAACACTGTTCTGCTCAATTGATTTGTGATACCATCTAAACACTTCCTCTTTCCAGTTTGGCTTCAGCTTGAGTTGAATAATTCCACACCATCTGCCCCCTTCCCTCTTTCTCCAGGACATCCAAGATCCCTGAGATAGGATGCTGAGCTTTCCACCCAGACAATACCAGGCCTGCTCATCCTGTGGAGTAGGCTAGTGGCTTGGAAAGTAAAATGTCAAACCACAGCCTTTAGGCTCCATCTGGGAGGTCTTCGTCTTCACCACTTAAGTGTGTGTCAGATTTCCTTACCTTTCTGCACATGCTACACAATTTCTGTCTTAACACACACAATCAATTTATGCCTTAAACACACACAATCAATTTGTCTTAAACATACACACACACACACACACACACACACATCCCCCAACACACACACACACACAGAGGATTTTTGAAGTGCTGAAAACCGGAAGACCTACTAGCATGAAGATGCTGTGTCTTCTCTTAGAGGTATGCCATGGCCAGCCATGGAACCAGAGGTTGCTCTCCTTGAAAAGCTGGCCAAGCCTTGCCCACTTCCCCATATAATTTATACGTGATAATGTGGTGATCTGTTCACAAGTGACTATAATAAATGCAGCTCACATATGTCTAAAGTTCCTAAACTGTGGAAGGAGCAGCCAGCATATGAGGGAATGGGCTCCCCTTCAGCCGGGGACATTTAGATCAGACATTCAAAAACACTCCCTGACAGATTTAACATTGGAACTCATTTTGAAAGAACAATGTGGAATCTCCTTCACTGGGAGTTTTGAAGAAAGATTAAATTTCTGGTATTCCAGGCCAGAGGCAAAGGGGTCAACAGGATGACCAAACACTTCGGGTCATTTGCGAATCCTGGTGTCCTAAAGTTAAGAGCTGACTACTGAGGCCTCTCCTAAAAATCCTTCCTGTTGAGCTGCCTGGGAGGCAGGTTCTGGTTCTGGCTGTAACTGGGATATTAGAACTGTAGTCAGGGAGACCCTGTGCCTGCCCCATTGTGTTTATTTGGTTAGGCTTTCCTGTCCCCAACTCAGAAAACAGAAAGGGCACAGAGACCTGGAAATTCCATGCACTAACCCATATCCTGGCCAGGGAAGATGAGTAGTTATCAGGATGTCAGGATTTTGGAAAGAGAGAGAAAAAAACCTTTTCCTGGTCGCTGAAGCACCAGCAGGAGAAACAGCAAGCTTCTTCTTGGAGAACCTGGGGAGGGAGGACAACCAGAGACATCCCTCTGAGCTTATTGCAAGCCTCTCCTCATTCCTCTTCTTCCTCTGTGTCTCCTTCCCAGGTACCGCATGCACAAGTCCCGGATGTACAGCCAGTGTGTCCAAATGAGGCACCTCTCAAGAGTTTGGATGGCTCCAAATCACCCCGCAGGAATTCCTGTGCATGAAAGCACTGCTACTCTTCAGCATTAGTAAGTGCCTAGATGTGCAAGGAATGCCCCTGAGGACACAGAAACTCAGAGGGGGCTACCATTGCCATTAAAAGGTTATCAGAGAGAGCCAGCTCCTGGACATTTCCCTTCTTCATTCCCCACGCCCATCCCCACTCTACTCTCCCTCAGGCATCATTTTCCTAACAAGAAACAATTTCATGACAAGAAGCCAATTTATTGGCTAGAATTCAACCTCCATCAGATTCTCCCACCTATCCCCACTCTCTCTTTGGGACAAGGACTTTTTGGACTGGTTACAGCAGGTCTCTGAATTTTTCCTTAGCTTCTGGTTTAGAAACAGACATGGACCACCTTGTATTCCTTGCAGGACAGTAGAACAGGAGGCATTTCCTCCTAGAAAGATTTCCTCTTCGCCAACAGGAGGAGGTCTATGTAAGCAACTCAGATAGGGTTTGTTTGGCAGCCAAGGAACTTTCTTTAATGTCTTCTCTAAGAAGAGCCCTTTCTTAGCTGCTGTTGAGGGAGAAAGGCAAAATTTGATATTCAAGGCTATGTGTTTTAGTTGTCTAAATCAGAGTCTGGACTGTGAATGACATAAAAGCTTAGTTCCTAAAAAATGAGTACATGAGAAGAGTAGAAAGCAAAGGTTCAGGAAATTGGATTTATTTGACTCCCTTCAGATCGGATCCAGCTATCCTTTCCCCTGAGATCTCCCTGACAGACTGACGGCCCCAGGCACACAGAATTCAACTAACAGGAAGCCAAGCAGATGGTTCCCTGTGGGGGTGGGGGTCAAGTTTGTCGTCAGAAAACTTGGTGCTTTGTCTAATGCTCCTTCGTGGGCATGCTTCCCCTCCCCATTCTGTCTTCATCCCACATCAGTTCCAGTGGATGGGCTGAAAAATCAAAATTCTTTGATGAACTTCGAATGAACTACATCAAGGAACTCGATCGTATCATTGCATGCAAAGAAAAAATCCCACATCCTGCTCACGGCGCTTCTACCAGCTCACCAAGCTCCTGGACTCTGTGCAGCTGTAAGCAAATGATGGAGGGGTGCTTCATCAGGGGAGAACAGCCTGATAGAGCCAAATGATAATATGCTTCTCTAGGGTCTGGCACCACCTGTTGGGAGGTGCTTCCATTCCCCTCTAGCTGTGAGTGTTCGTCCAGGAAGAAAATGTGGTGAAGAAATACGGGTCACAGTGTCCCAGCTCGATATTGTGAAAGGGGTGGAGGAGTTGAGAACAGAGCAGTGGGACTCAGGGGAAGGGACTCACAGCAGATGAATTCTCTAGGCAGACAAAATAGACCTGGATGTTTTTCTCCCTCTACTTTGAGTCATGTTCATGTAGTTGTTGTGTGTTTGTGTGTGTGTGTGTGTGTGTGTGTGTGTGTGTGTGTGAGAGAGAGAGAGAGAGAGAGAGAGAGGGCAGAGGCTGGGGTACTGGAGAAGTCCTGAGTCAGAGAGCTTGCAATGGTATAAGACATCTTTTGTGAGCCCTCAGAGACCCCATGGAGACCATTTCTCTCTCTCTCTCATTCTCACTCTCTTTCTCTCTTCTTCTCTCTCTCTCCCTCTCCCTTTCTCTTCTCTCTCTCCCTCTCTGTCACACACACACACACACACGCACAACCTCAGGGGAGGACCAAGGAAGGAAGGGGGAGGGAAACGAAAGGCTGGAAAGATCAAAACTCAGAGGTTGGGGGAGCATCTAGCAGAGGCCACCTCCTTGTCAACCCTGTTTTTTCTCTCTCTTATTCCCTGCAGATTGCAGAGAGCTGCATCAGTTCACTTTTGACCTGCTAATCAAGTCACACATGGTGAGCGTGGACTTTCCAGAAATGATGGCAGAGATCATCTCTGTGCAAGTGCCCAAGATCCTTTCTGGGAAAGTCAAGCCCATCTATTTCCACACCCAGTGAAGCATTGGAAGCCCCCATTTCCCCATCCCACTCCATACCCCCTTTCAGATGTCTTCTGCCTGTTGTAACTCTGCACTACTCCTTTGCAGTGCCTTGGGGAATTTCCTCTGTTGATGTACAGTGTCATGGACATGTTTCTGAGTTCTATTTGCTGGGCTTTTTTTTTTCTCTTTCTCTCCTTTTCTTTTCTTCTTCCTTCCCTATCCGACCCTCCCATGGCACCTTCAGATTTTGCTCCCCCACTGTGACTCCTATCTGTGTTTTCAATGGTGTTGTATGCCTTTAAATCCGTGATGATCCTCATGTGGCCCAGTGTCAGAGTTGTGCTTGTTTACAGCACTACTCTGTGTGCCAGCCACACAAACGTTTACTCTCTTATACCACGGGAAGTTTAGAGAGCTAAGATTATCTGGGAAAACAAAAACAAGCAAACAAAAAATAAGCCAAATAACCTGCTAGTGTTTCTTCTCCTCAAAAATAAATAAATAAATAAAAATAAACATACAGAAATAGGCTGCAGT